>JAZDUH010000049.1:8007500-8357500 GCA_036419115.1 Scarus forsteni
ATGGGCATTTCTGGCAGGTGGCTGGACTATCGTTCTGACAATCAAACAAATCAAACATTTATTAATGGCCAATCAAGTAATGTAGTGGGCAGGCACACCTGCTGCAATATAAAACAAAATGGGAAACACTTTGTAGAGCAAGCTCTTACCAAAACAAGTTGAAAGTTGTGCAGAAAAACCTATCAAAACATTCTTTTAAGTGTTGTTTATTTTCCAGATCTAATAAAACTGCACCTGAAGCTTTTAACATATGTGCTAGTCACTTTATGAGCAGCCACTTCCTGCTGTCGTCTCACTCTTAGCTTCCACCTCGTGCTTTAAAAGATACTGATTGGGCTGTGCCACTTTGGGACAAGCACAATTGTTGTAGATTGAAGCTTGGCAACATGGCTCTACCTGGTTATAGTCATTGAATATGGCCAATCCAGCTGCATTGTAATGTTCACATTTTCAAAGCAACTTCATCTTTAACGTATCAACTGTGTTCGGAGATGTTTTTTGACTTGCTTTACAGAGACTTTAAAGTAGACATATCTGAAGCTGTTAGCTTTAACAGGTTCAAAAAACTCTGATCTGATGATATGATGCCTGACCAGATGTAAGACTTACCCTTAACTGTTATTCCTCTTTGTCATAGCAATCCATCAATGACGCCATGCACTGCTCCACCCTGACCCGGATGAGTGGCAACGGGAATGGCGGAGAGAACGGACGAATCCTCACCCACGACTTCCCCAAGACCGTTCAGACGCTGCCCTGCATGAGCCACACCGCCAGCATGGGACTGGGGGCCTCCGGCATGTGATCATCACGTGACTGTGCTGGCGGCGAGGAATCGGCAGGGTGGGGCAGAAAAAAAGAGCAACAGTGACTCTGATGACCTCACGAATCATGGCTGTCCGGTTTGACCCATCCATTCTCCTGGCTGTCATGGCGCCCCACTTGAACAAGACTTTACTTACTGCCAAAATGCACTCTCGAAATACTCCTAACAAACAGACTCGCAACTTCTTTTTCTAAATAAATGGATGTTTGAAAAAGAGATCTCAAAAAAAGAAGGGAAAAGTGCTGCAATAAAGAAGCCGTCAACCGGGCGTGTTTTTGAATTTTTTACAGTGTTCATTTGTGTGGAAAAACAAGAACTCTATTCTTCAGTGTGACGCCTGCGCTGTGCCATTTTGACCGAGCTGTTGACGTTCGTCTGCGTGTGCAATATCTTCATTTCCATTGTTGACGTTGTACTACCTAGAAGCTTCTGAAGGCCCAGGGGTCGTGTCTTTGCACAGATGAGGCAGAGGAGGATGGATACTCTGGACTGCTATTTGATATTGTTTTGGGACATTCCTGTTCTCTTTCACTCAACCATTTACAAATCGTTTACAGAGGGACAGAGTGCTCCGTGTAGCACAGGTGGTGATTCTGGATAACTTATGGTTTACACTGTTGACATAGTGCAAAGAGCTTCATCAAAAGTGATTTTACTTTATTTCTCCTCAACTGAGGGCTGTTTGAGTCAGTGGTTCAACAAGCTACAACAAACATGCATTGCTGCTACACCTCATTTACTGCAACACACCATGCCTTGTCTTTGTGCCATATGACCATTCACACAAACACATACATTCACTACACACTGGTTGAAACTGGATTAGTTTGAGACCAGAGAGATTTAAATATCAGATGGTATATTCAGAAAAGTTTGCTTTTATCATCAGAGTAAGAGAAGATGACACACAGACACATTATGTACAGAGTGACCTTACACTGTATTCTACTGTTGTGACATTCATAGCATATCCATTTATATACAAGGGAGGCTAATTGCAGCACATGCTGGAGATTAAAGATTAGAAGATTCAGATATAATCTGGACAAAATATTCCTCTACCTGCTTAAAGAGCTGATGCTGTAATTTCCCCTTCCTCCTGTGCTGTATTTTCTGCTGATTTCAGTCTGAATGAAATATACAGTTCAGCTATTTGCTCTCAGTTGGTTGAGAGTGACACATTTCCCCTGTAGGCCTTGTTCGGACTATAAAAGGAAAGTCGGCCTCCTATCACCATTACGTGATAGCTCTAGAAGGAGGTGGAGTACGTAGACACGGTGTGACTGACAGATTCACACCCACTGTTTTCTGTGTTTATTTGAAGTCAAGGTTATTGCGGCCCCTCTGCTGTGCGGCTCCCTTTCAGATCAGATCATGTGAGGAAACAGGAATCAGAGAGCCGAGTCCTGGGTCAGGACAGGGCAGACAGTCTGGGTTTGGTATGGACACCTTGGATGAGGGTTCTGCCAGGAAATATCCTGATTCTTTCAGAACAGAAAGACTGATGGTGATGTTCTCTGCATTTCTTGGTCCACTCTGTTATTGAATGATGTACTCATAACTTACTCTGGTCACCTCAGAGCTTAAGTCAATTTTTGGATTCATAATCAAAAGGAGAATTTGAAGGACAGAGAAGACCAAAAACAATTTGCAATTTTTTCAGAAAAATAAAATGCATAAATACAAGCTTATATTTCCCCCCAAAAGCCCCGTGAACATTCATTTGGGAGGGCTCCTTGAGAGTGGGAACAATATATTAAGGTCAAGGTTATTTATCAAGATTACTGATTTATTTTACAACATTATGGGACATTTTGAGAAAAAAAAAGTAAATTAATCCTACTATCTTGAAAACCAGTCAAAGCTGCATATCGGTTTCTGTAAACCATTATGCATGGTCTTAAAAATTATTTACATTTTCTCATACCAAAAATGTAGTATGGCTGATCTTTCAAAGAGAAGGTTGGCAGGGAGCAATGTGCTAAACCTAAACTTTATACATATATTTAAAAAACAAATTAACAACTCATACTTATGGGCAGTTATATTGATGACAGTGTTTTTGTTTTTCATATCCATACAGGAGTGGTTTTGAAGGTTTATAGGATTTCTGCTTTTAAAAGCTTATATTTTGCCTCAACTACCATTCCCAAATTCAGTGCTGATGACTGCTTAAGTATGTTTCAAATCATTCATGTTCAAAACCTGCCAGTTTTCATACACTGTGCACCCCTGATCTTTATATATTCTCTGTCTGATTGAGACTGTTAGAGCCTGCCTCTCTAAGGCCCACTTCTCCAAGTGGCTCTGATTGATTGACAAACCTACTCTGAGGTGATTAGTCTGATTGAGTGGCTTGGCTCCATGTTGTCAATATCTCTGACCACACTAAGCTTTGTAAACAATGAAATCAAGTCCACATGAGAGGCAGTCTGAACAAACAACAACAATAAACTAAGAAGTATTCAGGGGGCACAGAAGACAAATATATATCTTGAATGTGGCTTAATTGTCCACATTACACCCACAGCACGGTGTCAAAAGTCTTTGTCTGCAAGAATTTGAGCAAGACTGCAAACACCCCAACACACTGGTTGACACAGTATTAGAATTGTAATTTTCCTCAAAGAAAATATAAAAGAATAAATAACTGGATTGACGAGGGCCTGGATTGAAAGGCAGAATTATTAATGGCACTGATATCAATAAAATCTGTTCAACCTCCAGAGCAGAACCAGAAACGTCCATATTTGGAATTTTATCATTAAAATGCCCATACAAATGGCACAACTCAGTCAAACATTTTCTAGTGGAGTCGCTTAAAATGGTACCTTTGAGATGTTATTTATATTTTGTTTGTGGTTTGTATTTACTGTAAATGAGCAATAATCCCCAACTTCACGGGGCATTGCCGGATAGCATTAATTTTGTTCAGTTATAGACAGATATGAAATTTTACCAATTCACAGCTAAAAACTAAGTCAAAGGCACATTCCTATCACACACCATTATCTGGGGTAATTCAAAAGAGTACAGATAACTATCCAAATCCAAAGTGAGAGGATCTAAAGTTGAGCAGATAAATTGCAGATATTACTCACAACAGGTCCTGAAATGCTCTGAACATCATCATCTCCTCACATGCCTGATGTCTGAGAGCGTGAAGGTGTTATTTAACTTTAAGGTGACTGGAAGGTTGTTGCTCAAAATGGGATTTCCACTGCTGCTGGAGGCCAGAGGCCGTCTTTAGATTATGTACCACACACTCTCTCTGACCTCTCATTTCACAGCGGAGGCCAAGTGCCCGCACAAAGGCAGCACTTCACCTTCGCCTCCACAGCCAGCTGAGTATTAGTTTCCTTCTCCGAGCTTCTGCTTTAAAAAAAAAAAAAGTACCAAATCAAGAGTATGACCTCTTCATTTCTACACATCGTCATACAAGTGAAAAAATGGGCAGTAAGAGTTAACTCAAATCAAACATATCTCCACATATTATGTATATAAAAGGCTTCTCCTCCCCCAGTGGAAATGTTTCTTCTCCTTCCCCTCCAGCCTCAGTGTACCTGGATTAGTTTACCTGCCGTGTGAGTACTTTTCCTTTCTTCCCTCATCTCTGCGTCCTCTTTTTCTGATGTTGTATTAATGAGGACACAGCACAGCGCTCTACAGTGGAGGCTTTGCCTTCAGACAGATGTTTTATATGCCATAACAGATTTGTAAAAAAAAAAGAAAAAGACACTCAATGTTTGTAATATAAGGAAAATCGAGGTGCCATGAAAGTGTTATACACTTTTCCAAGTGTAAAAATAAAAACAGACACACTGATGTTGAAAATTTGTAGATGCTAATGTTGTTTTAGAGTTTATTTTCTTTATTTTGCTGAATTTCAAAAAATATTGGTTTCCTGTTGTTGTTTTTAAGTGCGTAGAGTTTGACATAATTTGATTATTTCCTTGTTGTTTCCTTTTTCACCGTATTTTACAACTGGAATCTGATCACTAGTAATATCATTATTGCAGTTTTTTTGTTTTGTTTTGTTTTGTTTTTAATTTGGAAAGGTTGTCACCAAGTATTAAAAACAAATACTGGTCAATAAATGGTTTTTAAGTTAAAACATGTTAAAGAGCATAAGTATAAGAATCAGACTTTTGAAGATTTTTTTTTTCTAACCAAAGTGTCCTGGAAGGAAGTCATCATGCTTTTGTAACAGAATAAAAAAAATAAACTGGATCTTTGTTCCGTCTTTCTTCCACAGGAATTATATATCTGGCTCTATGCTTGAGGGGAGTAGGATATGATTTTAGATATTACAGAAAGAGAAGAATGAAGGGAGTGCAGCGCTCCAAATAATAATCTTAGATGGTTTGCCTTGTATAAAATAAAAAGATGAAGAAAAAGCATCCGTAAGAAGAGCTACAAAGTAATTAAAAAACAGCCACTAGTTCTCTCAGGGTCATTTGGATGGCGGGGAAAATGAGAAAATATATCAAGAACTAGCTTCATTTAAACTTTTGTTTGAACAATATGAAAGTGGCTGAAAGCTACAGGGTCAAACAAATGTTAAACTCTTTTTTATGAAAATAGATTTATTAACAATAATGTAATGTACAAGCTGATTTTTAACAGAGAACACATGAGTAACTAACTGCTAGTTCACCTGGAAACAAACAAGTTACCATGTTAAGGTAAAATGGAAACTTATGAGCAACTTACCTCTGTAAAGCCCCAGTCACACATTTCTGTTTCTCATGACGATTGTGCACGATTGTCATAATCCTGATAAAGCGTGCTTTGGTCGTGGTGCATGCGCTACTTGGTCTGGATCAGCCTTGTATAGCTGTGTTTGAACGGCGGGGAACGTGGACGGGTCCCGACAGTTTTGAACTGTTCAAAACTGTCACGGAGAATCGCCACTCTCAGTGTAGCGGGATGGAAGCCTAATGCAGTTCTAATGCGAACGGTATAAGCGTGGAATGTACAGAGCTCAGTCGGGCTGATCGTGGCTCAATCCTGACAGCTTTATGAGGACAACTGACAAGGATGTATCAGTTTGTGCCCCGACTGTGTCCCGTTCAAGACGGCGCAAGCGACGGGGCTCAGTCGGGGCTTACGTGACGCAAACTGAGCATGAGCTGGGCTGACGTCGTGTCAGCGGGATGGAAATTCATGGAATCCTCGTCATATCGCTGTATTAACCTAGCTGGACTGGGACGAACGCCCGTGAAGGGCTGTAGAAGTGCTACTGATGGTGTATTTACAGGGTGTGTCCACGAGTAAGACAGTCATTTCATCCCGTATCATAGCGATCACATCAGCCTTGTCAATTGTGTACAGTCGTGCACAGTCGCCATGAGAAACGGGAATGTGTGACATCGGCATAAGTATTCTAACAATAAGTAATTGGTATTCTTTTATTATTAAGGGGACAGATGGAATCCTGCTAGTTAACACGGAACAGAATTCAAGTTATCAGTTAGCTGTAACCGATAAATTGCCACTAATTAACCTGGAAACAAGTTACCAAATACTGTTGACTACAACAGGATTGCTCTTTAGTAAACAGGGAGCAAACGAAAAGAAAGGTACCAGTTAATGAAGAACAGGAAACTAACCACTAGGTAACAGGAAAGACAAAAAGTATGCCATCATTTAGACTGGTGATATTAAAATGCCCTTAGGTATGAATGTTAATGCCTGCCCGTTTCTCTATGTAACCATGCAATCTGAGTACAGCGTCTCTCGCCTTGCGTAACTTGGGATAGACTCCAGCCGCCCCATGAGCCAGAAAGGGATCAGCAGAATACATATGTATCTGACAGTGAATTAACAACAGAACAATCCCGCTCAGGTCATGGTCAGGGTAGAACGTGCCGGGCCAGCACTTCACCATTCCATGTTTTTATTGTTAGTCTTTTAAGTTTGAGCCTCCAGAGGCAAGGTTATCCCAACCACTTCAGCTGCATTGCCAACAGCAGTGCTCCAGGAAGACAGTTGGCTCCTCCTCAGCTACCAAATCAACTTCCACACATCGTTCCATCAGGACTTGAACTGGCCCCTTTTTCGCCCAAGTCCTTACAACCTGAGCTAACAATGCCACTGGCAATCTGATTACTCATTAAGAAAATAAATTAAAAGCCTAAATTATAGTTATTTGGAAACACATAAGTAACTTAGCATCTGTCAAAAGGGAACACATTCCATATTAACTTCTATTTAACAAATAAGCTACTTGTATGTTACAGCAGCTAAGTGCTAGTTTACCAGGAAACAAGCTAGCTCATGGCTGACCAGGGGGACAAATAAGCACAGTTAGTAATGCAAGTTAACCAGAGAACAGAAGCGACAATAGCCATAGCTACAGCTGCAAAAGCTAGCTCGTTATAATGAGAAATTGTAAAATACGACCAACAACTCAAAACATGATTCATATTTACTTGATGATTTAGTAGTTATTCATAATTAAGCGCTTCCTTCAGTCTCCCCTCTGCCTTCGTGTCAGCAGGCGCAGTGTATTATGGGAAATTCTCAGACCCCTTTGTTTCAAGTGAGGTCCCGGTCTGTCTTCGTTTCGAGGGCTGTGTAGTCCTTGTTCTTAGCCCTACAGAGAAAGCCCTACAGAGAATTGGGACATCCCGTCACTAGACATGAATGCGCAAAACCAAAGGGTAAGACAAGGGCTAAGGGGTAGAATTAGGATTAACCCTAACTTTTGTCAATTGTTAATCAATAAGAAACCTAATGAACAGTTTCATGACAATTTGCGTTAACTTTGGGAAGAATAAGTAACTTCTTTCTTATTACCAAGGGATCAAATAAGTAATTAACAAGCAGTTTAAGTGACTGATTACTATAATCAGGAACCAAATATAATAATGAATGAGTTATAAAAATGAGTGAGTAACTGGTAGCTTGCCAGGGACCATCACAGAAAGAGTAACTAATGGTAAACATTAAGTAACGGTGAATTAGCTATCCAGTATGATAATCAAATGCAAGCAGTCACTTGCTCCACTGTTAATTTGTAAACATAAGCAGTTGTGGGGGAGGAATCTAGCTGCAGACCTCCACTGTCAGGCTTCCTCCAACTGTTTAACATTTGCACATTACGTTTAAGTTACATCCAGCTTCTGATCTGCAAGTACCGCCTGACTGCTGTCAATATCTGGTGATGATTTAAATCTAACAAAAACTGTAAGAAAAAAAAACTTAAACTTGTTCTGTTTCTTTAAAAATATATATTTTGCTTATGAATGCAAAAAACCCACAGAATTAGTTCTCCAACAGGCTGGGCTGTGATCCATGAATATTAAGAAAACCTTTTCTTCATTCAGGCGAGTCAATGGAATCAATTATTATGTAAATGTAGACTATGTAAAAAGCAGTAATGTTTGGTGTCTAGGCACTGCTCTCATCAGACACCACAAGCAAGCTCAGCACAGCAGGGACTGGAGATAATAAGAACCCCAGCAGGAAAATGTAAAGTCAGAGCCTAAAGAAGGTTGCTTGATGGAGGATGGGCATGTAAGAATCGTTACAGGCTGCAACAAAACTGGGAACAAGTGTTTGCAGACCTGTAGCTTTCAGGCAAGAAGCTAAAAAGCAAGCATGGAGAAAAGTGATTTCAGTTTACAGAAATTAATAGGTCTGTGGCAGTGGTGTAGTGTACAGTACACTTTTTAGAAGCCATATAAGACAACTCTTTAAGCACTTTTAAGAGCTGCAAGGCAATGTCACTTTGGAATGAAATGTAATATCAACAGAAAAAATACCAGAAAATGCTCATAGTTCAGAGACCTTTTCCAAGTAAAGTTTGTTTGTCATGGTATCTGAGTTGTAAACTTCAATGCAATTCCAGTAAAGAAAGTCAATGTTTGATACCTGTTTCAATCAGCACAGCAAAGAAATTAAGATAAATTGATTATCCCTGAAGAAAAATAATTTCTTTTTCCAGTGATATAAAGAGAGCAAAAAATGCAGGTCCTGTATTTCAAACCACCCATTACACAACGAAGTGTGCAGTATGTACCGCATACTGTACTTAATAGTAGTACGTAGTATGACTGCAAAAACGCTGTAATTTTGTAGTGTTTCAACACCCATTGAGCTGGTCCTTGTTCTTTTATGGCAGATGGTGAAAATCGTATAAAGCTCATTACTGACCATGACCCATTGGCCCAAAATAGAGACCAGTCAACCAAGCCTATTGTTACCCATAATGCAAACTGCAGATATCCCAAATGTCTGCATACAGCATACTACTTATTATATTTTTGCTCAATCAGTACATATTGTTTGTATAGTATGCAGTTTCAAGAACAGCCTTTGTCAGTGATGCCCATCTATAATTTCCTTAAGTGTTCTTCAAATAGTGAACTTGGGACATTTTTTCCATCATTTCGTGTTCAAATAGAGCAAAAAAAGCAAGTATGTGATAGTCACTAACAATGTAAAAAAAAAAAATAAGAGTAATTATTGAATAAACGTCTTACAGTCTTGGATCGAAAAATCTAATACTAGATCCTTCTCATAAGCTGTAATATTTTCAGTACCATGATCATAAGAAAATTTGGTACTGAAATGGTATTGAGGTATTGTTTTTTAACTTGATAACCTTGCTTCAAAAAATGTTTATGTAGCCAAAGTAATTTCAGTTACAGTAAAGCTGAAGACAGAAAAGGTTATTTGTTTTGACTCGCATTATTAAAAGGAAATATTCTTTTGTTGATTATTATTGTTATTCAATAGCTATTGCCACCATTAAGTCATTATCACCAACTACTAATATGGATACAGATATTTGTTGTCAAGATTACAGATTCTTTCTTTACATAAACTGACCAATTCCTCTCATTGTGACAGGGTTTATTTGTGATAGTAACAGATGTGAAGCAAAAGGAACAGCACTTTATTAATAATAAATAATACTGCTGATTCATAAATCTGGATACTTAGTGATGAAATGGGGAGGCATTATGGTACATTCATAAATTATCCCGCTGTTACATCTGGTATCAGGAATACTCATGGCTCATTAATATTCCTGAATATTGATACACTGGCTATTTAATTCTGAAGGAATTTTCAAGTTTGACAATATTATTATTATTAATATATATTACAGTTTCTGCTTACAGTTTCTGTAATTGATAGAAGTTCCTTTCTTCATTGCACTTTGGTTCTAAGGCCATCTTCTTGTCAATTTTAGATACAATGCTGTTGCTGTAATGTTACTTAAATCGTTTTGTTTTGCTGTAATGAAAACTTACAATCCATTGCTTTTTTCCCTGATGCCCCATCTCCACTTTTGCATGTAATCGGTGCCTGCAGTTCAAATAATAGGTGACAGGAGCGTTCAACACAATGAAGTGCATTTCTTTATAGACGGATCAAGCCTAAAGAGGCTACCTGAAGTCTTTAAAGATGGGGAGATTTTATTTTTTAACCATTTATAGCCATTCAGGAAACAAATTATAAGACAAATTTGAAGAATTAAGCTGAATAACACAGGACCAACTCTGCTTATCGGCAATTAATAAAGTCAATGGGCTGCCAGGAATGTAGCATGTTGTGTGAAAAAAATTTAAGACAAGATTTAACAGCTGAACAAGCAATTTAACAATTTCATCCAGTGCAACACAGGAATGCACAACATTGAATTTTTGCCAATATCCAATATGCCAATATTTTTTTGATTTATCATTGCCAACAGCAATACCAATACTGATAAAAATATTTCAGGCCAAGAGCACAAGCTCTGTGTATAGTAAAAATGGACTCGTCTCTTTCAGTGTTGCAACACATTAACACATTAACCCTTGATATTTAATGAACCCATACAGTGATGAGATGGTGCATCATGGAACATTTGTATAATTTGTGGATATTTCAGCCGATATATGGCCAATATGTGTGGCTGATATATCAGCTGTAAATATCTGCAAAAATGTAAATATTGGCCGTTACAGATACTTAACTTTTTAGGCAACAGGGATGCACAATATTTATGATATCAGATCGATTTTATTCTGCATCCCTATTGCAACATCTAATGAAAATTCAGCCACAGACAACAAATGAAGCTGGGCCAACTGGTGTCACTTCAGCCGTGTTTCCACCAAGCAATCTGATTCAGTCAGGCTCAGTACGGTATGGGGCTGTCAGTAAACAAAGTGGTACCACTCAGAGCGGACAATAACAACACCAAATCATGGGAGGATCGCTATGTGGTGGTATTTCATCATCCAAGTTATACAGCCGAGTGCAGCAACACTTTGTCAAGAGTTCAACTCTGTATGATTCCTTTTTTTCAGCAGTCTTTAATGAATGCAGGGATAAGAGAGCCTCGGTCTCTTACTACTAACATGGGCGAGAGGGCAAAATAATCTAATATCTTTGGTTATTTGTGTGGATGTTCAAAAACCATTCAAGTTTTATTTTGAGGAAAATGACAGCCTTAGTTCAGTACACAATTGCAGGAGCTTCTACTGTACAACAAGGAGAAACGGTACACAAATAACTGACCCGTAACCTCCCACATTTTGGCACCCCCCTGAAGCCAAACTGTCCCCAAAGGGCGGAGCTAAAAGCAATGTTGAATGATGAATGACCAGGAAAATTCACTTTCACAGCTAATACCAAAATACATCTCTAACCCTGTTCAAATTAATTTCACCAAGTATATTATGGCTAAGACAAAAACCTGTTTAAAAAGGAGGAGAAGAAGAGTCTGGCTTTTCTTCCTTGCATAAGAAAATGATGCTGCTGTTCTGGTACTGTAGTGAACATATCAGTTGCCTTGAGTCTCTGTTTTAAATATGGGAGAGAATATTATATTAGTAATTTTATTAATTATACAACATGCTTAGAAGTGTCCTCTATACCCTTGTGTTCATAACTACAACAGATTAAAAAAACATTAGGTTGTATTACCCTTAAAGTCTGTTCCACTTAAATGGTAATATGCCACTTTAGGTTGTCAGAATCCTAATTTCTGCACATTAATCCAATCATTAACTAAATGTTATCCCCTAAGTGGGGTCCACACATCAGGATTTTCTAAATCTGAAGAAATTTTTGTATCTGTTAGAAACCCCACACATGAAGTTAAAAAAAATAAGTCATTAAACATTTTGCATTGTGCTCCTATAATCTCAACACAGCACACCACAAACATGATTGTCTTCCAGCCACCGATCTGGAATCTAGTCCTTTAGTCTGTGATCGAACAAAAACAAAGGAGAAACATGGCAACAACTGGAAAACACAACACACAACATGGACATAAGAGAAGAGGGAGTGATGGTGGTCTTGGTGGACTATTTTTGGCAGAAAAATCCCAAACTAAATAAAAGAGAAGACTGGGGAAAAATCATGGAGACAACGTGAACACGTGAGTTGGTTCTTGACTTTTGAGGTCCACCGAACTGTAAGTTTCTGGGTGTTTGTCTTTACGCCTGCCTCCTTGCTCCTTAGTCAGCTCACCTCTTGATCGGCGACATTCTGTTTTTCATCACAGTTCGTGGAGTATCGACATGGGAGCTGTTGGCTTTTTCCGCACATGAAGATTTTTGATTATAAATAATGAGTAAGTTTAATATCCACGATTGTCGACCCCTATCCATTTTGCAGCAGATTATCATGACAAATTCACTGTTAACACACCACACACCACAGGATAATCCTATAAAAAATAAACTAATCTGCCATTTGCCATTCTTGGTCAATGAGGGGGAATACCGAGACAAAACCAGCCTGATAATCTTTATGTGTACCCTGCTTCAGAAGGTACAGACCAACAGTGACATATCAGCTGGAGGTGGTAGACTGATCCACTGTAAACTACCTGCATGTTTTCTGCTTTAAAAAGAATTGGCTGCGGCACAATTTACACATTTCCTCACATGATATATTCAGCTAAATAAATTCACTGTGTTTACACAGGAGCCGGAAAGAAAATATTAAGTTTTATCACCTGGAAGACACACAGAGCAGGCCCACAACCACATACAGCAGGCGCTTCTCGTTATATTGTTCAGCCTGGAAGAATAATTATAGTGATGAGGATGCAAATATAGAAAGTGTCATTGTCTGCTGTGGTGCTTATTGTATGCATTTGTATGGGTGTATGTGTGTGTGCCTGTGTGTTACAAAGAGATAGCAGGGTGTCATGCTGTGTCACACCCCCATGATTAGTGACATCAACAACCAGAGAGGTCCCCAGTCTTTCTCACTCTGACAGCCACAGGCCTACTGTATAATTAACATCTCTCCTCTCTGTCACTCTCTCTGTTTCTCTACAGAGCTACATCTTTCACTGGGGTTTTTACATCTATTCTTACAACTTTCTTGTCTGTCAGGGCACTGGTTGTCACATCTGTCAGGCAGAAAACGTGTACCTCCACTTGTCATAGCTTGTTCACCCTCTATATCTGTCAGTGGGTTTATAAATATGAAACAAACAACAAGCCTGTTGCTAAAAGTGTCTTAACGCACCATGCAGCACCTAGTGGATGTAAGAAAACTTGCTCCCTCATCCTCTGCTGCTTCCTCATCTACTTGATGAAAATGTGGCAGAATTACCAAAACTTTGATTCCAGCTAGGTCACAACAACAATCCAGTGTTGAAAGGGGTGTTAAAATTCATGCTGAGACCAGTGGGATAAAAGCTTTTCAGCAAAACTAAACAAACTGCACAACTGTAAATTATGATGCTTTTAAGGTCCAAATTGTTCAGTTGTGATACCTTTATATTGTTCAGTTAAGTGACTGTTTACGGAGATTAGAACATGATGTTTTCAGATGTCATTTGAGGAGAAGGAGACTCAGGTTTTGGCCAGGATATTGTATAAGTGAAGCTGTATAAGGGATGAAAACTGTTTTTACAGCAATATGAAATCATTACATCTATGACATGATGTAACTGAGTTAATATTGTGAGACAGTTTGTCTTTTATGTCATAATATGTGGTGATTTTTGAAAGTAGGTCTGGACCCCAAGGACTACAATATGCCCAGAACAGTTTGGTACAGTCAGTCCCAATCTTGCTTGTCTCCATAGCCAGCTGTACCCTCACTTCAGGGACAGGGTGTGACCTGGAGCATGATAGCTGCACCACTGCATATGATACAGTAATTGAACAACTGCAATGGAGGACATCCAGTAGTTTGCGATAACAACAAAAAGAAGAGTTTTCTATTAGAGGAGTCTTCAGGCCGTAAGGAAAAATACAGATGAAACCTAACAACAGAAAAACTCCATTTGTTCCATACTGTGCAGAACCAAAACGAACCAGGCAGATGGAAGCACACCATGTGTTACTCAGAAACATTAGCTATACATTGATTGCACAGTAGAAAAATGTCCAACACAAGGGGACCCTCAATCAAAGCAATAACAAAAGATGACATGTGGCTGCTTAAATGCTTTCAGCTCTGCCAAAATTCCACTGCTTTTTTCTTGTTTTAAAATGATCATGAAATTGTAGTCATCAGGGCAAGATTTGTGTATTTACTAGGGGTGCAACGGTTTACGGTTTAAAACCGAACCGTACGGTTCGCCCTGCACGGCTCAATTCACCTTTATGAAGCGCGGTTTTTCGGTTTTGCAATTAATTCATTTCTTACAGCCGTGAGACGGATTTCTCGAGCCAGCGCCTGCTCTGCTCTTCGGCTCTGCTGACAAGCCCTCCTCTCTCACAGCTCTGTACAAAACCCCACCCCGCTAGTAAATATCCAATCGCTACTGTGTAATAGGAGCCGAGCACATGGCCGAGTGGGCGGCGTCTCTCACTATGGAGCTCGGCTCCATAATGTCTATGCTCGGCTCGGCCTCACAAAAACTGAGACGAAGACGGAGAAAAACTCTCAGAAAAGTTATGGTGAGCGGAGAGGTGGAGAAACCGGAGTTTGAAGAAGCACTGGCTTCGTTCAGTCTGCGGTGTGGGGACATTTCGGTTTCCTTATGGATTATAATGACGAGGGAGAGAAAACAGCTCAGGCTGCAGAAGTGATGCGCATGCTCAGTTTTACAGTAATGACAACAGCACAGCACGGTGTGCTGAGAGACAACAAACACAGAGCAAAAGTGAGCTTCACTATGCTGGAGAAGTTTGTTCCCATAACGTAGAACCTGATGTCACAGCAGCTCACCTTGAGTGAGCTCTTATTAAAGTAATGACGGCTATATTTTATTTCTTATGAACCTGAAGGCGGACGCTCTCTCCTGCCGACCCTGCCGATGACAGATCACTGCTGGAGAGTCAAACATCTCAGAGCCGTAGTGCGCTGAACAGGTGAACAAAAAAGGCAAAAGCTTAGTTTTATCATCTCTTCTGATGTTTCTTAGTTTGTCTGAGAGCAGATCAAACAGGATATCAGACTGTTCACTGACTGACACTGTCTCATAGGAACATACAGCAGTGCGCAAATATGCACGGATGAGATAGACAGCGGTATCATCAGAGTCTCCACATCCTGTAAACTTGTTATTTTAGTCTGACAAATAGATTCAAAAAATCGGCGCAGTGTTAATAAACTAAGTTTATCAGAAATCATAATACAAACATATGATTCATTCATGTTTATTGTTTATTGTGCATGTAATGGAGACGTCAGTCGATCGCCCAGCCCTCTCTCTTCTTCTCATCACTCCTTTTATCCATCGTTTAATCATGCTTGTAGCTGGAAAAACAATTAAAACTCTTTATTTTAGGACAAAAAAATGCTATAATAGTAAATTGTATTTCAGTAGTCAGTCACTACACGAGCCAGGGAGCTAAGAGGCATTCTAACAGTTTAAAATGTTTACATTTGAAGTGTTTTATATAAATGTCATAATACTTTATTCAAGCCAAATAATAGTTAAGACCAAGGGGCACTGTCATAATATAGTTTTCTTAAAAGCAAAATAAAGGGAGTCTTTTGGAAAGTCAAACTTCTTGTTTTTTTTAATGCAAAACACGAACCGAAACCGAACCGAAACCGTGATCCCAAAACCGAGATACAAACCGAACCGTGGGCTAACTGAACCGTTGCACCCCTAGTATTTACAGATGTAAATGTAAAAGGCTTTCTTTGGCTTTGAAAACTTAAGGACTACTAGAATATCTTTAGTTATGAGTGTGTTAGCTCAAAGACTGTGCAGATTTAATTTGGGGTAAAATGACAGCCCTACTTACAATGGATAGATCCATCATGCAAAGATGATACTTGTTCTTGGTGACAACATGACCTGACAAATCAGCATCCATTATAAGAGAAAAGAAGAAGCTACATGCATATTCTACTTGTTAGATGCAACTGCAAACAGTGGATGCTCTCTAAGAGCATAGATTACACTTTGGATATGGTTTTATCAAAACTGGGCAGCATTTACTCACTTGGGAAGTGCAAGGAAAGACACTCAAGGCATTTCTCTCTTCTTTAGACCGGTTAAACTTTACTGGACAAGACGGGCCACAGTGAAGGCTTAACATGAATTAGCCACAAGAAAAATAATCAGATTTATGTCATAATCAAAGGATCTTTTTCTTTTTTTGTTTTTCATGCATACAACACTCATTTCAGCCTCCTAGCATTAGCATAGCATTGCAGTTTCTGCATCAGGTTTGAAGCCTTGTTTGTCTTCTGTGAGTAATCCAGGAGTCTAAACAGTGTTCACTTTGTTGACTACATATTTCTAAAATAATTTGCATAAACAACCTTGTTTTCATTTATGAAAATGAGGGACTAGCTGATAAAAGCATGTGCACATAAACGTAAACTAAATGCAAGCTAACTGACATTTTTGTCAGCAAATAAAAACAAGACAAAAATGTTTGACAGAGACTTAATCCAATCAGACCTAATTTGGAATGCAGACAGTAAGGACAAGTTAGAAATGTATCCAACACAAATACTTTTGTTGTGTGGAAAGGTTGAATGAGTTCAGAAGGACATCCAGGGGGGGCGATTTTTGAACCAAAAAATCGATTTAACATCGGCAGTCAATAAATCCCGATACTTATGTGAATAGATTTTTTCTCCCACTCCTTGTTATTAGGTGTTTCATTATATTCAAGTGTAAAACATTACTTTCAAGGAAACACTTTATATTTTAGTCAACAAAATTTTTAATAGATTTTGTCAACTAAAATGTTGTGAAATTTTGTCAATAAAAACCTAGACTAAAGTTTAAACAATTTAGATGACTAGATTATAAATAAAACTAAAGATATTCTAGGCGTAAGACAATAACTAAAACACAATTATAAAGTGCTGTCAAAACTAACACTGGTCTGACAAACCCGCTAACTTCCTAATTCTGCCCCTTAAAATAATACATCAATAAAGTTCTCCAATAAACACAAAAGGTGTAGAATGTATGTATTTATGGGCAGACTCAGTTGAAGGACCGTCACAGTATTTACTGCAAAGCAAGATTTTTTTAAACATCTTGAACTTATACATCTTCAGTAAATAAAAGCATTATTTGCTGCTTAAAGCTAGAAAAAAAATCAATCAATTCAGCACAGTTTTCCTCTTGGCAAAAGTCATGCAGGCACTTCAAGGTTCACTTTTGCTCTCTCTCTCAAGAGTTAGCCTTTGCTTTTTATTACCTTTTCACAAAATGTCGGTTGGCTAATTTTCAGTCCTGAAATTAGAGCATGGATACCTGGTAAGTCTACAACTCTTTAGAGCTACACTTTTATATTAACATCTGCTTCACAACTTATCAGACAGCCTGCTTGTGAGTGCAAAATAACCAAATAGCTTTTGTTACTTGCATGTATGTTCTAAAACCATTCAAGTTTGATTTTGAGGAAAACTGACAGCCTTAGTACCAAATACCTAAAATGCTTAAGCCTTTCTGAGTGTTGTTGTAGGCCATGGTCATTCATTTATGACCACAGTGCACCCATTGTCTGACAACTACCTCACTGTGCTCCACAGGAACCAGATCTCAGTCCAGCAGAGCATAAATGTGATGCAGTGGAACTGGATATTTGCATCATGGATGTGCAACTGACAAATCTGCAACAACTATGTAATGCTATCATGTTCATGTAGATCAAAATCGTTTGGAAATGTCTCCAGCATGGTATTGAATCTATGCCATGAAAAAATATGGCATATATTAGTCCAATATTAGTAAGGTGCACCTGTGAAAGTGGTTGAAGAACAAATATTTTCAAAGTCTTGAGAATAGTAGACATAATTATCTTGTTTGGCTCTGCCCCCCCAAAAAACTAGAGCCAATAGTAGTGAAAAAGTCAACAGCTGTTCTGTACTTCAGTACACACTTGATGAAATGGATCTTTTGTGCATTAATTTTCGTCCAAAGGTTTATGGGGCTCCAGTAATAATTCTTAATCTTGAATTAAATCTGGACGTGTCACCTACCCTGTCTAATGAGGGGCCGTAAATCACATCTTTAAAATTAGAAAATCCTCAGAGAATGTGAGTACAACATAAACTGGCACTCTCTGAGACACCTGCAGATGTAATAGAAGGAAAGCAGCAGAAATATGATGAAAACTGAGAGAAGACAAAAATCACACAAGGAAAGGAAAGGAAAGGAAAGAAAAGAACGCAGAGATCTTGTTCCAACCTGGAGAGCCATTTAAACTGAATGTTGTCTAATTGTGTCCAGGTGCAGTCTTCTTACATGGAGTTCGTCTCTCAGGGAGACGGTGACAAGCAACAGTATCATACCAACACAAGTGGACGCACACTGACACACAAACACACGTACTTGCTCACACTAATCAGCTGTTTCACAGATGCTCTAATAAGGATGGCTGATTATCAGCAGGGCCAGTTTCCAAGAAACCCAGACAAACACAGGTGTGGACTCACAAACACTCTGTAAATAATTATGTTAGCCTCGTTGATTGATCTGTTCAGACACAGCAAGTCACCTGAATGAAAAGAACAGCAAAATCAGAAGAATGACTGAAACTGTCTCATATAGTCAAACTTTTCTATAAAAGCACCATTTTATAAGCTCAGACTAATGTTGTGCTTTGTATTCCAAAAAAGGTCCCATGAGCAGTTTTCAATGAAATTTGTGTTGGATTCAGTCCCAGTACCGGGAAAGGGTATCTAGAAGGGCATTTAATAAATATGGGCATGCCTAGAAAACCAAGATCTTCCTTTTTTCTCTTGTACTGTGTACTTCAATAATGGATTAATGGAACAAAGACTTCAATGGGTTATTTTCCAATGACATAATTCCACCACAGAAGACTTCAGACAGGGAACAGGAAGTCATTCTGCACAGAAGAGCAGTAAAATACCAAAGTTATTTGCAGTTTGGAGCTGAGACAGCTGGCCAAACCAGAAAAGGAACAAGAGTCCCCTCAAGTCCTGAAAGTAATCACAAAAAAAGGCAAAAAGTTTGAAACAGGGGTGCTGGTTTGGTGGAGTGTTAAGCAACCAGAATTGACCCACATGCATGCTTCTGCCAGCCCGGGTACAAATCCAGCCTGTGACCTGTTTGCAAAGTGTCCTTCCCTACTCTTTCACACTCCCTTTCACAAGCCTGTCAGCTATTGCTCTCTCTCCTATCATTAAAGGCACAGCAATGCCTGAATAATAATCTTTAAAATAAAGTTTAAAACAGCAGCAAACATGGATAAAAATCTCCTTCTGACCCCTTTAAGACATGTGAAATCACTCACTACAGTGAGGAAGTGGCACTGCTGTAATTAGGGTTACATTTATTTAGCGTGCTTTCCCATACTGATCCTTTGGGTGAGGTGTTCCAACTCAAGGGTGTGTTCGTTGTTTGGCCTGGTTTGAAAAAGCTGCGTTTCCACTAGGCCTGTGCTCAAAATATCAATGCAGCAAAATATCACCACGCACTCTTTGCCTGTATTTGTATCAATACTGATTCTACAGAATGGATACGGCTTCAAATGCTGTGACAGCTGCCGTCGATACACTTTGGGTGTTGTTTTCAATGGCACGGTTCAAAGTCGAAACCAAACTTTACGAATGAAGCACATGTTCAAAATTTTAACTTCGGTCCAAAATCTTTGAGTCGCCTAAATTTAAGTGTCTTGAGTTCTTTGCAATGAATGAACAAAATTTACATTTGCCAGGAATTCTGATTCAGCCATCATAAATGTCCATAATTTACCGTAAATGGGACATGTATCATATCATTGCATCAGTCATGGGATACGTATCTTATTGTGAGGTGGCATGTAATACCCAGCCCCAGTTTCCACCAAGCTGTCCAGGGGCCTATAGCGCAGTCAGGATTAATGAAGAGAAGAGAAGAAGAGAAGGCACACTTTATTAATCGCTTGCGCTAAATTGAATTCTTTCCACTCTGTTGTTGAACATGCTTTTACATACATAGGTTTTTGAAGTATACATGCACATGCACAAATAAGTCCTATGATCATGCACTAATGGAGAGATGTCAGAGTGACGGCTTGCCGCCTCCTGAAGAAGCGCTTCCGAGCAGTTTTGGGGTTCAGTGCCTTGCTCAAGGACACTTTAGCAGTGCTCAGGCAGTCCGATGGCACCTCTCCAGCTACCAAACCAACTTTCAAGCGTGTTTTTTTTGGTCGGGATTCGAACCGGCCCCTCTTCGGTCCCCAGACTAAGTCCTTATGGAGTGAGCTACTGCCGCCAATGTCTTAGCGAAATAACTTTAGGGTTAACCCTGGTATATCTATTGCACAAAGCTGGATCATTTCTTATCGGGGAAGACTGCCATGGTGACCCACTAGATCTACCTGATGATGTGCTATGAGAGGTACCAGTTCTCGTAGCTCATATATGTTTAATGTATTGGAGCTGTTTATTTCCCGGGTGATCCGAAGGGTGGTGCACTGACTGTCCGGCTGTCATTGTGCTGCACTTTTAACCCCTTTCATACATTCAAATGCACCATGAAGTGCATAGCAAATAAAAGGGATGTAATTTTTATGTGAAACAGTGCATTATTCTATCATGTCATTCCTGCATTTTATTCACTGTGTTTGAGGGTTATTTCTTTAAAGGATGGTGTATTCAAGTCCAGCTACTGATTTTTAAATTGTTAATTTGGGTGCGACAGCTTGGTACAATGATTTCATTGTGGTGACGACTTAAATCTTAAATGTAGCATGATATGACATGAAACAGACCAACCTAACAGATGTAGTTATGTTTTTGGATTTATTTTTCACCTGCTCTAGACCTTCTCACTCCAGAGGGATTAAATCCGGGGGAATGGGACGATAATTGTCACACTGCAATATATTTGCACAGTATATTGCTTCATGAGATTCATGAGTGTGATCAGTGTCAGATTGAGCCAATGATGAGTAATTTATGCATGTTCACAGTCCGTTATGCACTGCCATGTATTTTGCCTATGATTGACAGCCACTAAGGTGTTTCCTTTCTCCATTATACTGGCTTTGTCATCCTCATATTTTAACATTATCAGATGTTGCTCTTCACATGAGAAATAGGGAGCTCTGTCAGTGTATTCCCTGTGCTTCTCAGCTTGTTTGCCACTCATGATTGCGATTGGTCAGCTGCTTCTGAGCCCTCCCTTTATACATGCACATTCATGGCTCTTGATGACAATCCTGGGTTGAGTTACTCTGTTGATAATCTACGTCATGCTATCAATTATTCTGATTGCCATTGCTGGAGTTACTCGGCCCTGGATAGATGTGAGTTACCCAGGGTAAGTTGACAGCGCTTCGTGCTACAGGCCCCAGGTCAGTTTGACTCCATACAGCAAACAATTACTCGTGTTTCCACTGTCAAATGAGGAGAAAAGGCACCCAAATAACCAACTTGTGCAACCTCATTTATTGGCAACCCTCTGAAAGGGTGTCAAGCATAACAAACAGACCCTGAAAGGTGGATTTAAAGTACTGTAGATTGTTTATTGGTCCCAAAATCTGCCATCCTACACAAGAGCAGGGAAAATGTAAACACATACTGTATCTCACATGGATCTAAAGCGATGTACCCTCTCATAAATCTGTATAAGATGTCCAAACAAAACAATGTTCCTCAGAGTACTAGTGTACTGGAAGTCCTCCATTGTCGCTGTTTACAACTGCGCTCTACTTCAGAATGTTTAACCAGTCACACTGCTGTGACATCAAGCATGTACGACATTGTCATGACCCTCTCCTCCTGGCTCAGATCTCTGCTCTCAAGAGGAGGTTAAGCTAGCTGTGGAAACACAAACAACACCAGGGTTTAGTGTACTGAACCAAACCAGACCACTCAGTGGAAACAAAGACACATGTAGACACAGCAATTAAACTCGGTTTCAGAACAAAGGAAGCACACCCAGATTACTTAAAACAGGTGGTCTAGAATAGGTTCACTCAAATTCTGGACCTTTCTGTATGCAGTGACGTCTGACACATCTTTGATCACTGATGACAGCAAAAACAGTGCAGATAAAAATAAGAATTTGCATTCCAATAGGGTTGCTATTGGTGCTCACGCACAACATATTATACAAAGGCAACAGCTCAAGATCAGCAGAGCATCACAGGTCTCAACAACATCAACTGGTTAAAAAGTCATTCAATCCCTGGATGTTGGTCTACCTTGTTAAAACAGGCAAATTCATTAGACGTTTTTAAGGTAACCTCTGAGATAAATATGCTGTCTTTTTATGTGCAGAAACTTAAATTGGATACTTTAACGTGGTTTTCTATAAAACCACTCTAATTACACACTCTCTCTCACACACCCACACACACACAAACACACACACACCTGCACACAGATGCCCTTTGGCAGAGACTGTGGTCCACAAACACACATACACGCACATGTGCAGAGTGTGGCAACATGTCTTCATAAACTTTTCAAATAAACTTGTGCCCTGCAATTGAGTTACGCATAGACTATTCTTCATTAACCAGCTGTGATATTTAAAGTTATTTCTCCACCAGCAGGCTCGTCTTTATATTTGTTTAAGGCTTACAGCTGTGTCACTGAGCATCTGCAACTGCAGCAGTGAAGACCACTGCTAAAGACTACAAGTGCCCTTTAAAAGTCTCTTTGTTTAGGGTTAACATAAGAGTACTTTAGTGAGTAATACAAAGATGATTAAATATATCTAAAGCAAGAAAAAGGTCAGCCTACAGTCTCTATTTAGCGATTCTTTGATTGTAACAAAGCTGTATCTGTGGCAAGTGTTGTCAGTGGTGTGTACATTTTATGCTCAGGAAAAACACACACTGTGCACGGTCCATTCTCTGGTTAAGCCTAATTATAGTAATATCAAACTGCCATCAATTGTAGACTGCCAAAGTATCTAAAAAAGTTTATGTTTCCATTTAAAAAAACAAAAATCAGAACTATGACATGCTGGCAGTCACACTGTATGACATGCAAAGTCACAGGCACCTAGAAACTACAATGGTAAAGTAGTATACTGATCAGCACTTCCTCACCCAGCAACCACTTCCAATGATTAACCAGTAGAGGTTGTAGTTTGTGTATGGTGGAAAACAGAATCCTTTCTCCAAAAATTAGTCACCATAAAAGCATATATTCCTTAAACTAATGTTACAAGACGAATAATACTCATACTCAGACACACGGCGAGTAGACTTACAAAAGCAAATACATCAAAATAATTGTCACATGTAATGCCATCCAAATAAAGACAATTAACTATCAGTAATCATTTTGATTTCTCCATGGAGGGCCAACGTCCCAGAAGGGCAGGCCCTGCCCTAGATTTAAAGATTTAGCTCAGGGTTAGGTGAAGTTTACATAATAAATGGCCTGACTTTCGACTCAGATCCCACTTATGACCAAAGTCAGCAAAGCATAATCTTGTCCAATTTCCTGTGGTGCAAGGTGTATAAGGAAAGGAAAGGAAAGGATAAGGAAAGGGACAGCCCTGACTTTAAAATAAAAACATTCAACACATTATGAACATTGAACATGTAGTCCACAGCAGACAGCTTAGTATGTCCTGTGTTTTATCACTTGGACCAGAACAGGAAGCAAGCTGGCTGGACGGGGGCAGACATAGCCATGACAATGAGAGTAAGGATGAAGCATAAAGTTAGGTGAGCATAAGAAATACAGAGCCAACTTGTTGATTTCTGGCAATCAATCCATTTAAATTACATGTAACAAACGGATAGGGACAGGAGCTGGATGGAATCACAGCAGACAATGAAGTTATCCAAAGCTAACTGTTAGCCACATTTAGTTTAGCAATTCCTCCTGATGTCATCTACAATGTTGGTTAACACTTTTGTGGCACATTACACACTACAAGGACAAAAGTGACAACTGATATTGTTTTATTTTCATGTGTGGCATATCTCATTGTTTAAAAATCGGTTGAGATTTCTAAAATTTCATTTTTTCATTTTTCATTCTTTATTTCATTCAGAAAATAAAATTCAATACAAATAAAAATAAAATTCTCCAACATTTGAATGAAAAGGAGCAGAAAGAAGAAAAATCTTATATAGTCTGCCCCCTCTCACAAAATATTAACTAAACAATACAAATGAACAAGAGCTGCAGGCCAACATGCCTTTTTACATTCACTTTTCTTATTTTCAAAAACAACCAACAAAACAAACAAACAAGCAAAAAGATCACATATTCATTCGTGTTTTGCCACAAAGCAAATATCGCAAAACATGTATGAACACGTTTCCCTGTATTCATGCAACATACTGGCTTTAATGCTTTTTTAAAGACAAAATTTGATTTGTTTTTTTTACTTTCTTTGTTCAGATTATTCCATAAACTGATTCCTCTCACAGTAATGCAGTGCTCCTTCAGTTCAGTTCTAAATCTTGTTTTTTTAAATATTTCAAATCCTTTTAAATCATAACAACTTTCTCTTTTTTCAATTCGGTTCTGGATGTTGCTTGGTAAAATGTCTCTATGAGCTTTATACATAATCTGCAACATACTGAGATCTGCTAACTCACTGAATTTCAACAGCTGCAATTTAACAAATAATAGGTTTGAAGGATCTCTATATTGACTTCTACTGATAATTCTTATTGCTCTTTTTTTGTAAGATAAAAATTGGTTGGACTGAAGTTTTACATGCACTTCCACGAACTTCTGACAATAGGTCAGACATGGAACAATCAATGAATTATACAAAAGGTACAAAGCTTTGTCATCTAAGTAATCTTTAACTTTGTGTAACATAACAATTGTTTTTGCTATTATAACTTTAATTCCATTGATGTGTGATTTCCATGTTAGATTTTAAAATCGTTACGTCTGTTACAGGCCTTAAAGAAAGGGACCCTTCAGTCAAATATTCTAACGCAAATGAATTCCACTGCACCCACTCCAATCATCAATTCATTGTTTTAATCAGCTAATCAATTTATTTGTTTTTGCATCACCTCTTACAATGCATAATGAGGTACCTGCAATGTCACTTAGCAAATCAGATCACTCAGTTACTCAGAATGTTTCACAGTGAGCGGTCACATTTATAATGAATATTATATGGGAGTGGATAAACAGTTTAACTTTTCTGTTTTGTTGTTTTATTAAAAGCAAACATTAATCATGCTCCACTAAGGACAAAACCCAAGCATTTTATGTTTTAAAGATGATACATTCAAACTATAGAATGAGAAAGGCATAAAGGACATTTTATATTTAGTGAAAATGGGACTTTTTTGTCTTTTACTGATCTTCAGCAGAAGTATGGAATTCCTTCTCCACATACACTTTGATTCTTTCATATTAGAGACAAAGTCACAAAGTAAACGGCGAGCAGGGTTCTTTGAAATAACCCAGGCCATCAAAATCTGATCTTATTTTAAACAATAGTGAGGAGAATAAGAACAAAGTAATTTCAAGAATCTCAGACTTACTCGCACAGATTTCAATGGTAAATACAGACTATTTGAGAAAGAACAAGATCTTAATATGGAACTCAAGAAAGAAGACTGGTCTGCTATATGTATGAAAGTTCATAAATGCTCTTATAATTTAAGTCACAAACTGACACAATTTAAGATAATGCACAGGGTTTATTACACTTCAGAGAAATTAAATAAAATGAACAGTGAGATATAATTTCTGTGTTGGTGTTGTAAGAAACAAAAAGGTACTTTATTCACATGTTCTGGTCATGTGATCTACTGTTATACTTTTGGGAATCTGTTTTTAAATGAATATCTCAGTGCTTACATGTAACTGTACCCTTAGATGCGTTCACACTGCAAGCGACCCATCTACCAAAACCGTGTCGCCCACTGACGTAGCGTCGCGCGTCCATAAATACCTAATTTTGGTCACTTTTGCCATCGCTCAGTGATGTCACGTCCGCTCAAGTTTCACAGCGATCATATCATATATCATATAATAGGATGCATAAGAAGACATTATTCCAGCTGTATCCTTTTCACTCACTTATCAAACACAAAACACTGCAGCTGATGCCCTGCAGCAGCATTATCTGTGAGTTTACCGCGGTCCGGTAGGTGGAACTAATGTCCTCACTGACAAATGTTTCCCACACGGACATGGATTGTTCCCCTGTAGTCCGGATGAATAACTGTATGTCTAGGGTACCGTAACAGGTCCATACATCTGCTGATTAATCAACTTTTTTTTACTTTCACATCATGCGACGAGCTATGTGGTAGTGTGAAAAGAGGCTTTCGCATCGCGGGAGGGGTTAGCCCCGCCCCGTCGCAGCTGTACATTGACTTTGCATGGATAGTGATCGCCAAGGTAATACAAGTACCATCCGGTGTGTACGCACCTTTACACTTGTCTTTGGGAACTATTATGTCAGACAAATTGAATAATTATGGATGTAGATTTATAGATCTTGCCTTGTTAGCTGCAAGGAAATGTATAGTTTCAACTGGAAAACATCACCTGTCCATTGGTGGCATGAACTTTCAAGCTACCTTGTCATGGATAGAATTTACTGCAAAAGCAAAGGCAGAATCTCCGGCTTTACAAAAATATGGCATTCTCATCTGAATTTTGACTTTAAAATTATTTACACTAATCTACAACCAAGGGACTGAAATAACAGTGGGGTCTGACTAGGGATGTAATGGTTACTGGTAAAATGGTACACTGCGGTAAAATTCACCATAGTAATCATTATCGCATCCTATTAAAATTACTGTAATACCGTGTTTGATCACCACACTGCCTCAGTAACGCACGGTGATGCTGCTCTTTGACTGGAAAAGCCTGAACTATGTATCTGTCCTCGATTAAGCAGCCTCACGGGAGGCACGCATGCACAGTTTGCATTGTTTGGCCTCTGAGTCTAAGGGTGAAAAGTTAGAGACACTACAGTGGAGACTTTTCCTCTCAAAACAGACTCTGAAGTCTGGTTGAATTTTGGATTTTACAAGGATGCCGAAGGGAAACTGATAGAAGACACCCTGTTTAAACATGAAGCTGCGGTGAAAGAAAGGAATTGCGTGGTTAAAACTGCTGTAACCCCTCGAGTAAATGAACTGACTGAGCCGTAGAAGTGGAGAGAGAGACAGAGAGAGAGAGATAAGATTCGGTGAGCTATACCTGAGTGAATAACAGGTGGTTATCAGTATTTTCTCTCTAAGTAATGTATAATCCTGTAATTAACAGCATTAGGATAATTCTGGAAGGTGTTCTTGCTGTTCTTTTGCCGCGTATTCACCGTATTTTGAACTAGATAGTCTTTTTCTGTCAAACTTCAGGTTTTATGGATTTAATCAATCGTGATTTGGAAATATTATAGAAGGAGATGTCGAGATCTGTCAGGGAGAGGGGAGACCAGAGGAGAGTCATGAAGGGGGCGAACTGCTTCAGGGACTATCATCAGTAAAACAAAAAAAATAATAAATAAAAAGACCTGGACATGTTCAATATAACGAGCTGTAACATGGACACTAATGCTGTAGGCAAACTAATGTGTGGGTGTATGCAAAATAGGTTACATTTATTTTTGGCTGTCTCAAAACTTTGAACATGTTCATTTAAAATTGTTTATTAAGAGAATCCTGTTTTAAGTTCATACCAGTTTTTTCTTTTCTTGCAATTCCACACAGTTTAAGCACTTATTAAATAATAATGACACATACTTGCCAGACTTGTTTACTTTTATTTCTCATGAAAGAAGGGTAATAAAATGTACTCAAAGGGCATTTCTTGACACGTTTCTTGACAAAAAAGACAAAAAAAGAAGTGTTATGATTATAATATTGGAGGGGTTAAATGATTTCAATTCTGTGTAAAAGTACTTTTTAAACATTTTGAGCACACTGTAACAATACCTCGATAATTCAAGTTTCAAGTTTATTTAAGTTTATTCAGACAATCTTGTTAACTGAGCGAGAAACAGCAACAAAACAACATGGTAGTCTGAAAAGGAGCAGGCTGAAGCTGAAGCTTATTTTACCCGCCCCCAACACAAGTTACACAGTTTTTAAAACATATAGATGGCTAACAGTCCATACATCACAGTTTTAACAGAAACTGCCAATTCTTTTTTAAACCGATATGCATCACAATGCTTTAATACAAGACACAAAACAAAATATACTGGATGCAAAGACTTTTCAACCTTTTTTTTTTTTTTTTTTTACAGTCATTGGTCATTCTCAACATAGGAATTTAAAATGTTTTGCTTGGTTTTCTTTTTGAATTGAAATAATGATAAACAGTCTTTTTGCTCTGGGTCCAACTTGTTCCAAATATTAACCCCAGCAACAGAAATACAGTGTTGTTTTATGTTTGTTCTTACAATCTGTTTTTTAAATATTTCACCTCCTCGGAAACTAAAAACCATATCTCTCTTTTGAAACAATCCCTGGATATGAACAGGTAACTTATTGTTCTTTATGTTATACATAAACTGGGCTGTTTTAAAGACAACCAAGTCCCTAAATTTTAAAGCTTTCAGTTTGATAAAAAGTTTGTTTGTGTGTTCCCTGTAGGTCACTTTATTTACAATTCTAATTGCTCTTTTTTGGATCACACAAATCGGATCAAGATTAGTTTTATACGTATTCCCCCACACCTCTACGCCATAGGTCATATAAGGGAGAACTAGGGAACAATACAAGACATATAAGTTTTTTTCATTCAGGAACTCTTTGACTTTGGAAATTATTCCTAGTGATTTACATAACTTTGCTTTAATATGGTTTATGTGAGGTTTCCAACTAAGTTTATTTTGTATAATTATTCCAAGAAATTTTATTTCTTTCACTTGTTCTATCTCAGTGTCATTTATTGCTAATTTTTTGTCCACATCAGTCTTACGATGTCCAAAAATTGTTGAAATGGTTTGCCACCAGGAGTGGAGCCTGCGGCTTAATTTGACTCAACACGGGAAACCTCACCCGGCCCGGACACGGAAAGGATTGACAGATTGATAGCCATTTAGCTTGATCAGAATTTTGCAGTTCCTTGTCCAGGTGTCTTGAATCTTCTTTGTTTTCCTCAAAAACCTTGCTTCTTTTGCAATGTCTGCATTCTTCTTAGTTAGGTGCTCATTCACATAGACACCTGTACCCTTTAGTTTTCTTGCATTCCTGAGCACCTCCATTTTGTTTTTCCTGTTGGCAAATCGAATGATGATGTTTGGCCTTTTACTATGTTTCTGAGGCAAAATATGGCAAGCAGCAATGTTTGTACTGTCCATTGTAATGCCTTTGCTGTCAAAGAACTTGATTACCTGGTGTTCAAGTGTAGGCACATCAGGGCTTGAGGCAGCTTTTTGCAGATTTTCATCACCACCACCACCAGCAGCTTGTGCATAGGTGCGTTGTATTTCAAGCCCTGAAATCAGGAGGTCATCCATCCTGGAATACTGCTCCAAGTCATCAATTCTTCTTTCCAACTGTTCAATTTTCTTGTCCTTTTCTTGCACCAGAATCTTTAGTTGTTTGATTTCTTCCAATAGCAGTTTGAGGCCTTTTTGTTCCGTTGCCACATTAGTTATTTCCTGTGACATGAAGCTCAAGGATTTCTTGATCTCCTCAATATCTTCAGCCAACTTCTTAGTGGCCATTGCTTCCACAATGCTCCGCAAATCAGATATGTTGGCAAAGCTTTGTCAGGCTCCCCTCAGTATCTGCTTCACAGCAGTATAGGCCACATGTCCATAAACGTCCAAATTTGACACCAGGACACAGAAATACTTGCACACCAAAGTCTGTATATGCATAACCAGCAAATGTTTGCTTTATCTGAGATGGATGTAGTCTTGTTTTCTTGATATAGTAAGGATTGTGGACCTGTGTCAAGTCACCACGTCAGCACAGCAGCCATCTTGGATCTTCACAATGTCTACATAATAATGATAACCGTGATAATTTTGGTCCATCCCTAGGTCTGACTGTATTATCTGTGTTTTTGTTGTGTGTCAGTGTAATTTTGTGATTTTTAATGATGTCTTCATTTTGTTTTATTTTGTCTTTCTACTTTATTTGCTTCCGTTTGTCTTTTTTGTGGGAAGCACGAGTTATGAGGTATGAGATTTAGGTATGAATATTCTCTTTATTTCTGTTTGTAAAAAAGGAATTAACAAAAAATAAAAGCAAACACTAATCCCCCTCCCCTCATACCCACAAACACACTCCTCATTCATTATCAGAAAATATGTAGAAACCTGCAGCGTTAATGCTGAGCCTTGTTGGACATGCCAGGCTATGTCCCAAAATGACAAAAGTGTTCTTACGACAGGACAACATTTGTTAACATTAATTATAAAAGGGCTATGAGCACACAAACATTATACCTGTGTCTGAGATTATTTTGCACAAGGAACTTTAACAAAGCCTCTGGGACGTCAACATGTCAATAACAACATTATTTAGTGGAGGTCTATGAATTCTTAGTGGATGTTACCTGTTATCCTGAAAATGAAAGTGCTTTTAATGCCCTGGTGTAAGAATATGCCCATTAAGTCATTATATTTGTTGTTGTTTTTCTTCAGTTGAATTTTTTTTTTTTTTCGTTTTGTGTCGTGGTGCAGCTTGTTATCGATTTTTGCTGGAGGCCTTTTGTTTTCTAAATAAGTTCTGTTCCCAAACCCTCTCTTATTGTCTCCCCTTGCATTTCAATGATGCTATGATGAGGAGCAGCGGTCTAACTTTGTTGCAGCGTCTCCTCCTGGCATGTGAGCCATGTTTTTCTAAATCAAGGAGGAAAGAAAATCAATAGTGGTGAAGACATTCCTGCCAGCTCTTGTTGGAAAGACGCAACAAAGTCCCAGAGCCACCGTGAGGAAAAGCCTGTTTGTCTTTACGACTGCTGGAGTAAACTGACTCAGTCTGTGGCTAAAGGGCAGAATCACACTTAACCCTGTGTATGATTTCTCCTCCTCATTGCCTTTATTTCAGGAAGTCCTTGTAATTCACCTGCTCCTCTGTTTCTTCACATGCCTGCCCTCTGTCCATTCATGTGTGTTACAAACACCCACTGACAGCTGCAGGCTGCGGCTGCAACCATCTGTGTAGGTGGTGTGTGTTTTTTTTCCCACTCATACACGGGAAAAACATGTATACAGACATGAACTCGGTTCAAGCACACACACTCTCCTCCTACAGAGATCCTGCAAGACTGAAGCCCCCTTCAAACGGATGTAGCACCTCTCCTCTCGCATCCATCCAGCCCTTAGTCTGTGTCTCTCAGTCTGAGAGACTGGCACTCACTGCAGGATGAGATCTAAAGACAGCTTCCAACAACACTTACAACACATACAAATGCCTCAGGGCAGCGTAAGTTCATTTTCAAACACATTCTCTGCCTGGAAATGTATACTGAACAGTAACTATAGACTAAACCAATGCCTTGAGACAAACAAAAAAACTTGAAGTTGGGCCAGGGCAGAGCTGGCAACATTTTTCTACATCTGTGTGTCAAAAAGCCTGCCAGTTACTGGCTGCTGTTTTTACAGAGATAAATAATGCTACACTGCAATTACCACTTTGCAATTGTTTGCCTCTGCCAGCAATGCAAACTGTACTTCATTCAGGTTTCCTAAAGGATGTTTAAGAGGGGAATTTTTATTTATTAGGTATCACTGTGTCTCTGCTTTGATGGGAAGCTGTAAAGACAATGGAAGTGAAGAGAAAAGAGAGGAAGATTATTCAGTAAAAGTGAGGGATGGCTGCAAGTAGGGATTTAACTTTGTGAAAATGTAATGACGGATACTGTGACAAAAGTCATCATGGTTATCATTATTAACATGGTATTGCTGCAATGTGTTCAAAATGTTCTCAAGTACTTACATACATGCTGAAATTACAAAGTTTATTTAGTTAAAAAATGATTTGAATTAAAGAGTAATCTCCATTGGTCAGAGCCTGGGCCCTGTTCTACAAAGCAGGATTACTGCCTAGCGAGGTAGCTTTGAGAATAAGTTCCGGATTCCCTGTTCAACGAGACGGGATCACTCCTTAGCGAGGCGAGTCTCCATGGCAACGTACGCTGAACGGCTAACCTGCTCCTGGGCAGGTTAGGTTCCAAATTGAACTCGAGGACAATAAAAGCCCCGCCCACTGACCAATGAGCTGACCCGATGGCTGCAGAGGGTCAGCTCCCCTGCAGGAGTAAAATCTGGGGGAGGAATCCCCCCCAGATCTTTTTGTGTACTTTGATTGGTGCTGAAACGAAACCCAGATTCAGAGTCACTACACAGTACATGACACTTGCTACAGGTAGTTAAAGGGAATGAAGAACTCTCATTGCCGTAACAAGATCTTCAATGCTAACACTTTTGTTCCATGACTTAAAGCTATGGTCTACGATTTGGAAGCTTTGTACATATTAATAACACCGTTTATAAGGCTGTTATGGTCCTATCTACACAGTATAAAGACCAAAAAGAACGAAAAAAATCCATTCAGTATATCCGCTGCAAAGCTGCATACTAGCTGACCAATCAAGCCTAGAAGGCAGTAAGGTTCAATTGGTCCGTGAGTTGGTCCGTGAGTCCATCCAATCCCCTGTCTCCCTCACTACCATAGACTGTAAAAAACATGGACGTCATGTCGCTGGGCTCAAATTGAAGCCTCCACGAAAACTGCTCCCCCTGGTGACTGGCTGCAGTATAGGTCAAATCTCCGTCTCCCCCATTCATCTGAACGGGCCCTAGTGAAACTTCAAAAATTATTACACCCGGAGAAATATTTCTCCCATCTGTATGCTGTGGTGATTTGAAAGTATTATTGGGCTGCGTGTTTTCCAAGTCCTCATTTTTCTGAAAAGTTTCTTTTTTATAAGTTATTAGACTTTAAAAATAACGGCGGTTTACGGCAGCTTCACAATGATTGTGTACGGTGTATGCTGCAGAGTGTTGCGACCGTTTACGACAGCTGCTTCCAGATTATGGCCCAAATTCTCTACTGGCTGCACAATGGCGGCGCCCTGACGGGGGATATTTTGGCTTCAAATCCGTTACATGGTGGAAGGCGGAGCCACGCTATCCAGTTCTTATAATACATCCATGCTCACTACGCAGCGTCATGCCCATGGTCCCGCCTCCTCCCCTCTACCTCCGGTGAGCAGCTAGCAGCGTTAGCTACTGAACTATCATGGAGCCGGAAAAGCCTAGCGCCGAAACCGGGAAGCCGCTTCCCTCTCCCGCAGGGCCCAACGGAGCTCTGCCCGCGGGTTGAGGCCTGTTAGCAGGCTAACGGCTAACGAATGGCCTCAGTCGGCCGTCAGACCTTCAGGATCGGCCGTTTCGCCCCTGGTTGATCAGGTAATGGCTTTGTTTACTACAGTGGGAGATGTCTGCTGAATAACTCTGGTTAGTCTGTGCCCGTCCTGGCTAATGACTTGTAGCGGAGCGGGTTAGCCTGTTAGCCGCTAATCGTTAACATTGTAAGCTGAGCTGGGAGGACAGGCCGAGAAAGATAAATCCTCCCCCACAATCGGCTCCGTTCTGGCGGCGCCAGACCCGCATTGCTGCCGGTCCAATTGAAATGGCTACTGCTGTGTGTTACAAGGGGGATGTCTGTCGTGTTTGATACTTTCAGTTGAGCTGAGCTGTTTTTGATTGAGTTTGCTGCTGATATATTGTGCTAGTCGCTCGTAGCTCAGTCCGAGGGGGCTTGTTGTTAAGAGGCGAGGCGACACGAGCTGGGGCCGGGATCTTGGAACACGGAGGGAAGGGGTGAGGGAAGGGGGGGCAGGCTGCGGTTTCAAATTGTAGACCACAGCTTTAAATTTCTACTGAGATGTGATTTTGACCCCTTAAAATTACCTATGGAGTTATCAGACTTTCATCCACAGGTATTAAGGTATTGGAAAATGCTTTACAGACATAATTTCAGCCCACATAAAGCCATCATTTGGAACAACAGATATATCTTGCATAAAAGGAAGTCTTTGTTCTATAAAAAATGGATGGAAAAAGGTGTTTGGGCTGCAATACATTTAATGGATAAAGATGGAAATATATTAAATCATACCAATTTCAATCTGAAATTCAAAATAAACTGTTCTTACAAACAGTATTCAATAGTGATAAAAAGCTGTTCCTGTAGCCTTGTTTCATTTGATCAGAGAAACTCTAAAATATTCTGCTGTAACACCTGTACTTGACAATCTTTTTATTGGTGAATATGATTTATTAGACCGTAAGTGTAATAACAAAATTTTGAGAAGTCTTATCACGAAGGAATTCTTTCCTCTTCCTATTAAAAGAAATATCACTTTTCAGGTTTTCTCCAAACTTGATTTGGTTAAACTAAGAACTAGATATTTAGACTTTCCATTGTTGCCAAAAACGAAAGAAGTTCATTTTAAAACTATTAATGATATCTATCCATGTAATGAATTTTTGAGAAGACAATTTAATATAGATAAGAATGAATGTACGTTTTGTCATACAGAAATTGAAACACAGGAACATCTGTTTCATGATTGTAATGCTATTAAGATGTTTTGGGAAATTATTCATGCATGGCTAAATGCAAAATACATAATACCTGTTTTAATTATCATATGATCAAATTTGGAATCTTTGTAAAAGATAAAACTGTTGAATTTTTATATAATAATATGTTTATTATAGGGAAATTCTATATCCACAAATGTAGATTCTTCAAAGTTACTCCCAATTTTGCTGCATTTAAGAACGACCTTAAATTATTTTCTCGATCTTTAAAAAAGATTGAAAAAGAAAGTGCCTCAAGACTCTATGAAATTCTTGATTTGTGTATGAATTTAACCCCTTGTAAATGTTTTCATTGAATTGTTTTTGAATTATTTTTTTATTTTATTCTTATATTATTATTTTGTTTTATATATTGGTTAGTGATGCTGCTCAGTGATTTTTGAAGAATGTACAATGCAAAATATGCCTGTTTGTTACTTTAAATGGCTGAATAAAGAATTGAAAAAAAAAATAAATAAACTTCTGTTCCATGACAATATTTTATTGCCCGTCTTAAAATTGTGACAGGAATTCATGTAGGGCTCATGTGGGCTACGTATCACACAAAAAAATGTAAACAGGATAGTAATGAACAAATGAATAAATTCATCTTAGAAATGAATCGGACATGTCTGGTGCATGTTACAGTAAAAGTGCATGTTGAACAGCGCTATTTCAGGATGATAAGGGCACAAAACATTTTTTGCATGGTATACTTATGCATTGAGACTGTCAGCAATTTTCTGCCAGCACTCCTTCCGTGCTTTTGAAGCGGTGACGGTGTTGCTTTTGACGTTTATTACATGTTTTAATTCTTCATACTTTTTCATGATCACCTCCTGCTCCTCCTGTGTGAAGTATGCGGTCCTTCGCTCTCCAGCCTGCTCTGACACTTCAGACTGGTCCATGTTCGCGATTGGTCAGCTCCGGCAGGCTCCGCCTTATATGTGTGCACGCGCTCATTGCAAAGCTGGATCCACTTATGAGGTTGATAACCAGCATCGTTGAACCGTGTAGCGAGACCTCAGGCTACCGAGCTCAGTTCAGCGAGGTAGCTCCAAGGTTATCTTGCTAGGCTGAACTTGCTTCGTAGAATAGGGCCCTGGTCCTCTTCACCTCTCTGACTCCTTACTGAGGTCCTTCTCAACAATCCAGTCAGGCTGCTCCCCTCTGATGCTGCTGTGGGAGTGTTTGTGGTGGAGGTGCTGCTGGTGCTTTGTGGTACTATGCTGCCTCCCTTCCTTTTTCTGTATCTTCCCCAGACACTGAGACTATCCTCGACATTCTTGTAAAATCCAAAATATGACGAGATCCCAGGTTTTGTCCACTTCAAGGGGAACAAAACCTCCAGTACAGTGTCTGTGCAGGCACAAACAGCCGTAGCTTTCAGAGGCTAAACACTGCAAACTGTGCATGCATGCCTGCATCTGTGAGACTGCTGCTGCTTTGCTAAGGAGCAGACACGTAGTTCTGGCTTTTCTGACAACAAGCAGCATCATCATGAGTTATTGACAAAGTGAGTCAATCAAACAAGGTTTTGACAGCAGTTAAAGCAGGAAACAGTTATACTAACCATTAGGAGTGGGAGAAAAAAATCGATACACCTAAGTATCGCGATTTTTTGTCTGCCGATTTTAAAATCGATATTTTTATTCAAAAATCGATATCCCCCCCCCCAACACACACACGCACACACACACACTATAGTCACCAAACTGAGGCAAGCGACATTGCTGGATAAAACAGGCCATAGCTGTTAAAACAGTGCTGAGTAGATTTACTACTTTTCACCAGCAGATAGTGGACAGGTGACAGGTTTCTATTCAAAGTTTTGGCGTAGCTATATTTATTTTAAAACACACACACCGGACCGAGGGACGCGAGTGTGGCTGCAGAGGCTGTGGAGCGGAGCAGAGAGAGAGAGAGACAGAGTGATAGAGACTGAGTAAGAGTACTCACGATGCCGAGAGTACTTTGTCAAGTACTGTCTGACTCTGAATCTGAGGAATATTTACTCTCTGAGGATGACGGTCAGTCGTCCAGTGAGAACCAAACTGGCAGCGCGCCCGTAAATTACAGTGATGACAATGGCTGGGAAAACCAACCACTTTGAAACTATAGCCTTTTTAAATCTTGATAGCAAAATTGAATATTTCTTGAAAAAACTCTGTTGCCTGAAGGGATAATAAGCGACTTTTTATATGCAATCCAGGCTTTTGAAGAGAGGGAGCATAAACAGCTGGTTAATATATATTGCTGAATAAATCCTAAAAACAGACTCACATGTGATGTGTATTTTTCCTGATATAGTCTGTAGGCATCATCATTGTTCATCTTTTTCACTGGTTTTAAAAAAGCTAACTAAAGATTGCAAAAATCGGCAATATCGTAGAATCGCAATTTAAATCGTATCGGCACCTAAAAAAATCGTAAAAAATCGAATCGGGAGAAAAGTGAATCGTCCCAGCCCTACTAACCATCAGGAATTTTACCACTGATTATCATTTTATCAGTAACTACCATCCCTTGCAGCAAGACCTGCATACTGTCAAGCAGGGCTAGGTGATAGGGACCAACATGTAGAATGATATTTGATAAATAACTCCATAGTTTTTCCAAATTAATGTTGTTTTTATTCTTTGAAGCTCATCACTTTTCCTCAATAAAGCTCCTGTGTTGAGGACTTATATGTTGCGGTGTAGGGGTAATCTAATCTATCCCTCTACTGTCAGATGTAGGGATGTATATCGATATGATTTTATCGATACCGATACTCCTCGATTACAACACATAATTTTGTGTAAAAAATAAAGACATTACAAGATACTAAAAGATTCAACCTTTTTCATTATCATAAGGTCATAATAAAGCTTCAACAGAATAGAAGTAATTCATTACAAATGCTTCTCAGAGGCAAAAAGAAAGCTAAGGAGATGGCAAAACCCCTTCATGCCAGACGAGAGAACGATGAGAAGATTGCGGACAAAACAACAATCGTGTGCAAAATATGCCACTACATGGGGTGCTGGTTTGGCGGAGTGGTTAGCAACCAGGCACCCCATGTGTTTGCTTCTGCCGGTCCAGGTTCGAATCCCGCCTGTGACCAGTTTGCAGAGTGTCTTCCCCTACTCTCTCACCCCCTTTCACAAGCCTATCCACTGTCTCTCTCCTACAAATAAAGGCACAAAATGCCCAAAAACATACATTTAAAAAAAAAAAAATATATATATATATATCTATATATGCCACTACAGTTCGCTGTATACTGCAGCGAGTACAACCACCCGCTACCTACTAATTTGAACTGGAGACAGGCAGCAACTGTATGTCTGTGTAAGTCTGCATAAAACACAATATTTGATTTTTGCATCTACTGTTGAGTTGACAGAATTTGATCATACTTGAAGATCAGGAGTATATGCACTCATATAGGCTAAATATTACAGTTCACAGTTCAGACATTTGTAGGTCTAAACTGCAGCTCTGAGTACTGCTATTTATTTTCCTTTTCATTCAAGAATGTAGTTATCCTGATTGTTACAACAACAAAGCACTTTTTTTTAGATTTTATGTTTGTATTTGCACTGTAGTCTAAATAAGGGGGAAAAAAACTCAACTTTGATTTTTTTCCAAGAGCACTTATTTTGTACTGATGCAGCAATATTTTTTGTATGTCTGCATTTGGAAGAAAATAAAGAAAATTAGATTTTAACACAGCTTCCTACTGTTGGAGATTTTCTAAAATCTTTATTTTGTTTTGTGAGTATTTCGTATCGTGAGCCCTGTATCGTATTTCGTATTGTTTTGTGAATTGACCATTTCATTACACCCCGAGCATTTAGTGATATTTCTTGACAAACAAAACTTTGACTATCAGTAAAAGACAAATGTAAACACCTCAGGCACAGCACCAGGAGACAGCTGAAGCCTCCTGCAGCAGGTACTCAGTGCCCCCACACCACAGAGATGTCACCAAGAGAGACAGAGACTTTTATTTCTGTTAATTAAGGACATTTTTTCAGGTACGAGTCCAATCAGCACCCAGCTGATTCACCTTGTGGTGAGAGTTTTAAGGTAGATGTGTTAAGGGACAAGAAACACAAATGCTGTTCAACACTGGAGACGCTGGTTACCATAACAGAACCTGATGTTACAGCAGCCTGTATTAAAATAATTATGACAATATTTATTTCTTATGAATCTAAAGTGGACACTCTTTCCCAATGAGACATTGCCGCAGAAGAGAAATAAAATGGCACAGAGCCATAATGCATGCAGTGAGCCATAGCACAAGAACAGGTTAAAAACAGACAAAAGTTTTGTTTTGTCATCTGTTCTGATGTTTCTTACTTTATCTGAGAGCAGAACAGGCAAGACCAGACTGTTCACTGATTGACGCTGTCTTGTAGAAACATATGGGAGTGCTAAAATGTGCACAGATGAATGGAGTGAAATGGATCATCAGCATTCTGTTCTGTAAAGAAAACTCTGGAACATGTCTGTATGAACCTTCAATATGAAATGTCTGTCTTTTTATGGAGAGTTGTTCAAAGACACTTGGAGCAAGAATTTTCCTTAACATTCCAATAGATATATAAAAATAAAAATATATGACCTTCCTTGCCTTAAAACTGTTATTTCCGCCTTATAAATCACATTAAAGTTGTTGGTGCCATGTTAATAATCTAAGTTTATCAGACATCATAATACAAACAGCGGAGGACGTATGATTCATGTTGTTTTGTCTCTTATTCTGTAGGTAATGGAGACACCCAGTGTCGATCACCCCAGTGCTCTTTGACTCTTTCATCACTCTTGTTCCTTTGTATATTATGTAATGTCTGTAGGGGCAAAATCAACTTGGCACTTTGCTCAGTCTTTAATCAACTTTGTTGCACCAGACTCTGCCTGACTTTGTGTTTTTTCCAAGCAGGTCATGTATTGGGGAGAAGAAGTTCTGCATCACCACAAGGTTTTCCTGTTTTTGAGCTAAATAAGCCAACTCTTGCATGTTAATCAAATTCTGAGGCACAACAAACGCTTCTAGATTTTGAGACCACAGTATCCACCTTGCACAAGTGAAATGTGAAATGTGGTGTCTTTAAATTACAGTATTTATCTGCACATGCATTTTAAACTGTATTTTATTAATGTATTTATTTAACGATCATTGGGGCATGAAATTATTGGTTACTCCTAGGGATGTAACGGTTACCGGTAAAATGGTAAACTGCGGTAAAATTTCCCACGGTAATCATTACCGCGTCCTATAAAAATTACCGTTTTACCGTGTTTGATAACCACAATGCGTCAAAAACGCACAGTAATGCTGCTCTTTGCCTGGAAATGCCTGAACTATGAGTCTCCTCCTGGATGAAGCAGCCTTATGGGAAGCGCACATGCTTCGTAGAATAAAAAGAATAGAATAAAAATCGGTGCTGTCATAATCATCTGATCAGCTGAGAGGGGAAGGGGCGGAGTGTCCCTCCGCTAAATCAGTCCGCCGCCCCCCCTCTCAGCTGATCAAAACATTAGCACGCTAGTGTCTTCAGATGCTTCGTATAACTTTTATCAACTATCATAACTCTTCTGTTTTGACTGTCAGCGGCGTGAGGAAGAGACAATGCAGGAAATTAAAAAAGGGATGATTATGACAGCACCGATGAAGTCCCATTCAGTTTGGAGTCAAGAGGATACCTGAACCGGACTTTACAGAGGACGAGTCGCTAAAGAGGAATATAGAGGAAACATCCATGGAGCCTGGACATCAAGATAGAGACGTAAATAAACAGTGGGGCGAATGTTTGACCTGGGAATAGGTGATATGGACGGCAGTATTACTTGCAAACGGACTTTCCTTTCCCGGAGTTGTGGATATACTTCGATTTCCCGACGATAAACTGGAAAAACGTCCCAGACCTGAAGGACCTAATGACTTTTTCTGCTCAAAGTAAGTAATAATGATCTGTCAGAGACAAATAAGCAGAGTAGAGGAGGCTGTTTGTTGATCATAACAATCTGTCAGGTAACAGGTAACAGAGATGCATTCACTATACTGTGTAACCGAATGTTCTCGTTATGCAGAGGAATACAGTGAAAACTGAGTTCTCCATGATGCACATCTGTTTCTGAATCAAGGGAAGCATCACAAAAACCCATCTCAGCAATACTTGTCTTATAATGTGCTTTTAATTAGTCTAAAACAGCCATTAAAAGCAGCTAGCTAACTACGGCCGAGTGATTTAGCGGAGGGACACACGGCGTGGGTCAGCTTAGGTCTGGATAAACTTTATATTTCCGAAAGATTAATGCACTTCAAAAATTGTCTATGTAGCATACTCTTAAACTGTGGTATTACTTTTTGATTTGAGTTCTTGTACGCAGAGAAAATAGCCTTTAACTCCGGTACGGTACTTTTCTATTAGCGTCTTTTTCTTCGTCGCCGATGGTCACAGTCTGTGGCTTTCTGGTGGAGAGGAGAGAACTTTCTACAGTATCTACTGTCCTTAGTGACCATATGGAGCTCATACAACCCCACTTCAAAAATACTGAACTGTCCCTTTAATATATGGTGCACAGTTAGGGTATGTATTTCTTAATTAACATCTATCTTTAAATAATAACTAAATTAAGTTCTCATATTTCCTACAGCCAAAATATCTACCAGCAACGTTAATTGCCAAATTTCCCCTCAGGAATTGGTGTGATATTTAATAGTGGCAATACCATATCAACATCATTAGTTTTTGTTTCATTTGGAAAAATACAAAGGGGATCAGTGAGCAGGTATATTCATTTTGGTGTGCAATGCCGCCTGATATAATGCTGTATTATAATCTTACTGCTGGTTCGCGACGAGAAAATATTTAAATCCAAAACATCGAGTCAACTTCTTTAATCCTCTTTAAGTTCAAACTAAGGGTACGGTAAAACTTCTCCAGGATTGTCATTAAATGACCTCACATCCATCCCATAGTCAAAAAAGTACTGGAGGAGGACAGACAGAGATACCGTGGCCTCAGACAGGACAGACTTAAGTGCCTCAGTACACACATCAAGGCTCATATTTTGAAGCTTTACTTATCCCATTAGCCCATGATTTATATTAGTAATGACATTATACTGCTCTGTAAATGAAAACCTATGGGGTTATGATGAGTTATTATCCAGTCTCAGCTTTACTGGCCCTTTCTTGTCTCTGTGGGGCTGTGGGTCACCCAGGGACCAAAAGACAGGGACAGTCCATCACGAGCTGGAGCCAGTGAGCCCCGTACCCTGAAGATTAACTGTCCCTGTTTGAGCTATGTGCTTCTCATTGTTGAAGGGACAGAAAAGTTGCTCTGTTGCCAGGCCTCCTGGAGTGAAGGGAAAGCTGCCGCCCTGAACCCAACTTCTCCTCCTCTGTTTGCCATCCGTCCATCTCAGAGGACAGAGCCAGACGGCGGCCTTGAGGGGAAGATAGATTGAGGTAGTAAACGGGCGCTGGCGACAGAGAGAACAGGAAGGAGGAAGAGGCAGCAGCGGAGAGATGCATGGTGGCCCACATCAGCTCAGACAGAATGACAGATGAGGGGATCATGGAGCAGGGCTACTTTCCACAGTGATCAAAGTTGGAGAGCGTCCCTGCACAACCAGGGTGGACTAAGAGCCAATCGCTGTACTGGATCAGGTCAAAATACAAGGGTCAGGAAATACCCCCTATTTCAGTGAAATATTCCCCTCAATAGGGCAGAATTCCTCACTTACACCTCTACTCTGCAAAGAAATGCATTGATTGCTGTTTCCATTTATTGAAGAGGAACTGGTTTTGGACTAAAGGGACATTTTCATTCTAGCAGCCTGTGCATGCTGGTAAAGTTGCTGGGAGCTGTGAGTGGGCAATCTCTTCACTTTTCTCGCAGACAGGTTTTTTTTTTTGTTCTTATACTCAGAGTTCCCTTGAAAGACACTCAGCTCACTGAAGAAACATTCTTAACTCCAAAGTTCAGCCTCCCAAGGCCTAATGCATATTTAGAAGGCACAGAAATCAAATTTTCCCACACAGTCATATTATCTAAATGCATTACTGCAAAATGGCATACTTGGAAAAATGTTTTTGTCTGAGTTTGTGTGTAACTGGGCGCCTGAGCGTCTGCATACATGCATGTGTGCATACATGAGTGCAGGTGCAGGTGTATCTGCATCAGCATGTGAAGCGTGCAGGTGTGATTTCGGTAAACACAGGCTGTGAAGTAAACCCTGAATAATGGATTCAGCCCCAGTAAGAGTAATCAGTGAACCCTGAGCTCAGCCTATTGAAGTTTAATAACATTCTGAATGTCAGAACACATGACAGCGGAGGAACATAATCCTCTCCCTGTAGAGAGAGGCCGCAAACTAACTCTACCCCACTTTCTCTCTCTATCCCTCTCCCCCGCTCTCCCTTCCCTCCCCATCCTCTCTCTGTCACACTCTGTATACACACACATCAACACTGGTAAAGCCTTTCAGATTAGCCGCTGTGATTTAAACAGTGCTTAAAGTGCGGTAAATAAAGGAGAGTTCCAGTTGAATAGAGCGTGCATATTCAAATCACCTACATGGCATTGTGGCCTTATCAGAGCAAGGACCTCTTTGTTTGATAGCTTGAATCAAACTCAGGGGGCTTTCACACCAAAGTTGTTTGGCCTGAACCAAAATGACAGCTGTGAAACCACCCGTGGACCCTGGTCCACACCAAATAGCAGGACCAAGGTTCGACCCATAGCGGTGTTCCAGGTCCATACCAAACGTAATCACGGTCTAGTTCATGCCCAGTGTGGGTGCACTGTTTTGAAAAGTTTGGACCGTCATATCAATGACAGGAATTTGCAACATGACGACCTGAAAAAAAGAAAACCCATCACCAAAAAAAAAATGAGCCTCTGAAGCACATCAGGAGAGGAGGAGACCAAATGGTCTTGGATATTTGGTCAGATGTCAGAATGACATCTAATTATAAAACTGGTAAGACAAACTAGGACCAGCCTTATGTACAGCTCCTCATGTTTTGATTGCTGGTAGTAGAAAATCATCACTCATATTAAGGCCCTATAAAATCCATGGTACTTTTTCCCTTTTCCACTTTATTTTTTTCTCACATTCATTTTTTTTCTGTTATTTTTTTCTTTAGTATTTAGTTTAGTATTTTAAGATAATTTTAACACAGAGACACTGCATAAGGTAATGAAATATAATCACTTACCCTTCAGGTGGTCCTTACATGTATCTTTATGTGCCGAGACAACAGTATGTTGACAAAATCTACAGAACATTTTAGGGTTGAACGATATACCGTTATCATATCTTTAACTAGATATGAACATTCATGAACAAGATATTAATATCTTAAAAGCAACGATATATAAATATAGATTTCCCACGCGCTCATTCTGCACATACAGCTCTGGAAGTCACAACAAATTTCATTTTTACACTTGCCCTTGAATGTACTTCTTGGTTTTCACAGATCCCATAGTCATACAGTATTGTATCATATCCATATCAAGATATCTGGTATGAATATCAAGATATGAAATTTTGTCCGTATCATTCAGGCCTAGAACCTTCGATATCCTTACACATAATTATCAATTGCAAACTGGTCTGCCCTGTACTCTGGAGTTAGCCGGGACTTCTGAAGCTTCTTTGCTGACTTATGCACCGCTTGATGTCACTCGTTGCCTGTCAACAGCAGTGATTATTGAAAATGACTGACAGCTGTACACTGAGGATGCAGATATAGCTTTTGGTGTGAACACAGGTACAGCTGGTGTCTCAGATGGCCGCCCTGACATGTTGACATCGTTAATGAGGGAGGATGACAGGGAGAGGAAGTGAAGCCTGTATTGTCCGCAGTCTCAGTGATCCCCGAGGGGAATTTCCAGAATTTTTCCTTTTTAGGCAGAAAAAAAGCTTTTACGTAAAATTTCATCCATTTCCATAATATTCAGTGTTTATATTGAATTCCGCGTTTAATGTCTAAAGCCATGATTCCGTCCGCGATTTGAAGATCGTGGATTTTATAGGGCCCTATAATATGATGGTGGGAAGGAAGATTTCATTCATGTTGGCAACATTCAAGACCTGAGTTATTCAATGTGTCGTGATCTCAGTTGCCTCCCAGCCAAATGGCCAGTCAGTGTAAACTACAGAGACATGCTGGGCATGTAGTTGATGATGATGTCACGTAGGTTTGTAATGTTAAGTCTATCAATCAGTTTGCAATAACGACAGTGTGAAACCCAAACAGACAAAACCAAATGTATACCATGTAACAAAAACACAGACTTTGGTCTGGACTTTCAGATGAGAAAACACCCAAACACAACTTCACCTTTACATCTAAACCCTGATGGTTGTGTGACTCTTACATATGTGAAACAACACTGTTATGAGAGATACCAACCCAAACCAGAGATGCCCAAAGAAGCACTCTACACAGAAAAGAATACATCAGGAAGGTGGGGATACTTGATACAGACTTTGTGAGACTGCTGAAGTCAGTCACTTTCACTTTTTCTGGGATTGTCAGGTTAATAGAAAATACTGATATGAGACATATAAACATATAGATAATCTGTTTTGCATACATTTCTGATTAACATTGAAATCCTTATATTTGTGTAATACACACCATTAAAGTTGGAATATCAGTGATAGAAAATTTTTGCGTAATCTAACGGCAGCTGGTACAATAAGGATCAGACCACTGAGGACTGGATGGATTTTTGACAAGAGATTTACAGTATGGAAAAGTTTTCCCTTTAAATATATAGAAAAAATTCTATCAAATGTGATCTTAAAGGACTGAGTTTGTAAAACCAGTAAGATCCAATTTTCATCTAAATCTATTGCAGGGCCTTCTAAAATCTGCAATCGCAGAATCCTGCACGGAATAACAGAATTAGACATTAAAAGCATAATTTAATATAAACCTGTATGACTTGTGACATGACACATCTTCCACATCCCCACCTTGCTAGCAGAGTTTGGCTGTTCCCCACCTGGTCTTAAGCCTCCTACACAGCTTTTTGTGTTTAAGTCAATGACTGTTTCAGCCTACATCATTAGCTCCTAATGGATAAAACTGGTACAATAATCCTGTGAATGCCTTGCTTTGTGCAAGTGTACCTGATGCAGATCTGAAAGCTAATACCAGTCACACTAAATTCTGATTTCAATATTAACTTCAGTTTGCTGACTTTGTATTTTTGAAATAAAAAACTGTAAAATATGTAATGTTGTCAGCATTCGTGTGTTTTCTTTTTCTGAAACCTGAATTTGCATGGGAAAGAACCATCAAATACAACCTGAGTATTAATGTTTAGGTATGCTTACCTTCCCGAGTACACATCTAACCCTTATCTGTGTTATTATGGATACACTTACAACGATCAAGGTGCACAAAGCACACCACCAAGTAAAAGAACACTGTGAAATCGCAGTTTGTTGTCTTTGCATATGCATCACCAAAGAGCAAGAACATCACGGTCTTAATGTCACATTAACATGTGACATTTATAGGTAACCTAAAAGGAAAGCACAGTGATATTTATCCCCCCCCCCCCACAATGCTGATTTCCATTACGCACCTCAAAGTCAGCAATGATTGTTAATTTTAAAAAGGAAACACAGGAAGACAAGAAGAGTGAAATCATGATGTCTAATGATGCCGCTTCCCTGAATGCCTAATTATCATGAGTTTGCATTAATTTAGCCGTTGGATGTGTCTGTATCTCTATCACCACTCTCTCTCTCACACTCTCAGTCTGCGCCCCCTCACTCTCTCACATCCATCTTGTTTCCCCTTCACATTCCCGTCTTCACATTTTTTTACTGTCCCTCTCTAATCTGTAAAAACCGCACATTTGGCACAGTGCGAAGAGCGATGAGAGGAAATGTCACATTCTACTGCAAGCAGCCGACCATCACACTGGAATGTCAATTGGCCAACCAGCGTCTGGGTGGAGGGACATGGAGGTGGTGGGATGAGCGGGCGGAGGAGCGGCGGCCGACAGGAGTGGCCCTGATCCTTTGTGTGTTTTTAAAGACATGGCGTTTTTTGATGATTATTCTAATCCTGCCAAGGACCTCTGAGCCCGAACTGGCTGCCTTATCTCCCCTCCACAGTCTTTCTCTCATTAAAACACAATCACAGGCCACCAACTCTAATAAACCTTCAACTTCCTCTTTGAAAAAGAGGGGGAACGCAGATTACAGTAGGTCTGTCTGCTCGCCCCTCTGTGCGTAAGACACGGACAGAAATGCTTTTTAAATTACAACCTCAGAAGAAAGCAATTAAAATCACTGACTTTGGTGAGTTTTTTTTTTTTTTTCAAAAGGTCGTTCTTTAAATTGCATCAATAAGGATTACAGCATTCTTTTTTGAGAATTACAGCTGTACGCACTAAGATTGTTTTAGTTTTCCTTGAAGCCATGACATGTTTTAGGTCATGTGGTAAATTAGCCTTTTTAAATTATTAAATTGCATGACTATTTTAAATCCATGCATTGTTACACAAGCAAAACCACATGACACGACAATGATTCAAAAATAAGAAACATCAGAGAGTTGGTTCAATCAGAGAGCTCAGGTTGTTTTGACATCTAGATCGTTTGGGAGAGTTGTTTTTGTTAAAAGTACTTCCAATATTTGGGAAGTTTTGCTTGAATATATATCAACACAACAATCGATCCCTGTTTCAGACAAACAATCCTGCAAACACACACATGCAATAGATAGTCTGTAATCAACCGGTGGAGTGGCTCAAATGCAGTGAGGACATAATCAACCCAGCAACCGACACAAACAGGGTAGCGAGTTAGCTCATCATACTGCTGTAGTAAGAAGTAACTATAATAAAACTCCAAGGCCCCCAGGCAGATGGCAAAGTATACTTCACAGTAATCTTCTGAATCCCACAGAGTTTACTGTGCATAGGTACAACATAAGATTAAAAAAATAACACATTGGCATTACTCACCATCTCTACAGCATATTATCACAGGACTTGATCACATTGTCTGATTCAAAAACTAGCTTACTACCTAGAATTTAGCCTGGCTTGTTTAAGGAAAGAGTTAATTCCTTTAAATGCTATTACACATTATAGACAGTTTCTCTGCAGACACTTCCACAGGTGTTACATCTTCAACAGCTTCCCTTACTATCTGGTGTCCTCTATGGTCTGGTACAGACACCAGTGAGCCTTAAAAGCCCATATCTTTGTGCACAGTGTTTGTTGATGCTAATATGACAGGGCTTGACTCAATAAATATGCTCATCTATGCATGTAATAACCTGACAATATTAAAAGCAGTAGGTAGGCAATCAACTCAAATAAACCAACTTTTTTTGTCTTTCTTTTATTTTGTCTGGGGCCTCTCAAACTAGAAAGTTTAGGTTCACCCCTGCTTGTTCCAACTCTGTGCCCCTCTGTCCCACCTGCGGGACAGAGAGGGTTTTGCTGATGGACAGAGTGTAAAAATCAGACAAGGATTCGAGTCCTTCAGAAGTTATTTAGATCCAACCGATTGCCGCACTTAGCGGGCGGCAATGGAGCTTCAGCGCGGGACATAATCTCTGCAAAATCGCTCGTCTCTACCACAGCCCGGTTTGTCATTGCAGAGAAATCCTCCAGAGTAGTCAGACATATATTCCTGGATAGATCCATACGCTTGTCAGCCGGTTTCAAGTCCCACTCTGAGCAGCTAACACACTCCTCTTCTGTTGCTATAGGCGAACACTGTCCACAAGCGCACCACCAGTCAAAAAGTTTGTTTACCAGGTCATTGACTATGAATGTAGATTTAGCTGACTTTATGATAACACTGGCGATGGATGAAAAAATATAGCCGAAATGAGCGATTTTGCAGAGATTATGTCCCGCGCTCTGCAAATCTCTGCGATCTCTGCAAAATCGCTCATTTCGGCTATATTTTTTCCAGTGTTATCATAAAGTCAGCTCGTCTACCGTCTTCCGACCTGGTAAACAAACTTTTGATGACGTCATAGCAGCGCGACACAAAGGTACAGCTACTTTTTGCCGGCATTGCTGAGCAACATGGCAGAATATTTATCTGATGGCGAAGAGTCAGACTACGACGACCGGTTTGAGTCTGAGTACACGGACGAGGAGCTCCATGAAAGAAGAATGTGGAGGGAGAAAGACGAACAGCTGGCTCGAGAACCGGCTGACAAGCGTATGGATCTATCCAGGAATATATGTCTGACTACTCTGGAGGATTTCTCTGCAATGACAAACTGTGCTGTGGTAGAGACGAGCGATTTTGCAGAGATTATGTCCCGCGCTGAAGCTCCATTGCCGTGGCCCCCGCTAAGTGCGGCTAAATCGGTTGGATCTAAATAACTTCTGAAGGACTCCGAACTGCACGATGTTTGTCTGAGTGAGTATATGAGCATGCACAAACCTAAAAATAAGGTCCAGGTGTCAAAAAACCGGAGTTTCCCTTTAATAGCACACTCATATCCCGTACACACGCCCTTCAATCTCTTTTATTAAACATATGGAAATGAAAAGACTTTTTTTTTGTTTCTCAGTGGCCGGGTAGGGTCCATGGCCCAGTAGCCGGGGACTTCTGCATTATGTGTTGCTCAGTGTTGAATGTATAAGCTACAGCTCTAGTTACGTTAATCAATTATAACAAGTATAATCAAGTTTAATCTCACTTGTACCCACATAATTATAAATCCCTCTGATAGTGATGAGCACATCCTGAACACCTTTTATGCTTTTAAAAAGGGCATCTATCTCTGCTCTCAAAGTTACTGTTGTTGACAATTAAGCCTTCTTTGGTGTCAGCATCATGCCCTTATCTGGAGCGACACACGGAGTAGAGGTCTATGGCTAATAAAGAAAAGCTTCAGCTCTGTTTGCTTGCTGTCTTTGTGGGTGCTTGGAAAAAAATAAATGTTGATATCACAGCAGAGGAGAGTTGTTTCTAGCCTAAGTACAGTTTGCACTTTGCCATCACATACATGTAAAGCTTGAAAGGTGTCCTCATCTGAACAACAGTTGTTTCCTTCTCAACCTTCACTGATTTCAGCAAACATTTCGGAGCAAGGCCAGACAAATGTTGCATAACGGTTTATGAAAAGGGACATGTCAGTTGTTTTTCTGTCTTCTCTTTATACTGACAGTTGAAAAATTGAGTAACAGACTGCTACATGACACAAATTTTGTAAGTAATTGTAATGTGACTGGTGAAGTTAGCATCAGTAATTAATTACATAACTGCAACAAAGAGAGCAGAACCATGCCCCCTTAACACTTCCTGTTGTGCTGTGATATAATGGACCGAAAATGGTTATAACCAGTATCTCGACACAGTTCTGTACTCAAAAGCTTTTTCTTCATAAGATTTTTACAAAAGAAAAAAAACTAATCTATCAATGTTCATCCAACCAGTCAGGCATAAAGGTCTTTAACAGGTCACCCATTATTGGCCTAATGTAGACGAGTAAATTGCAGTGGTTGAAAATACTTTCAGGAAGAATTAACTTTAATTTTATGTTTCATTTAATTTTGCAATCATCAAGCATTACCTGATTCTTTCCCTGATGAATCCCAGTCTGCATGTGCAGTACATTTCTATCTTTGAATAAATCCTCCTTTGTTTTTCACAGATATTACTTGCATTAAACCTTTTCTATGAAAAAGAAGGCAAGGTTGTCTCTTTCAGTCTGCATGCTATCTGAGACTTTGTAAGAAAAAGGTCCAATTACAGCAGTAAAAGGGTTTCAAAGTTAGGCTGTTCAAAAATTACAGCAATTTTACCTGGTAAGTGTGGTGGCTTATCGAGATTTAATGACACTTGCATGTGACATGGAGGCATTGCAAAAACGGTGGTTATCCATAGTTAGAGGGAGTTTTGTGTCAACACATAAATTTAGAAATATATATATTTGCAATCTGTAAAGATGGTTGTGCTTATTTGAAACACAAGGTGTGAACAGATAAGGTTAATTAAAAAATATAGTATCTTATTTCTTTGTTCTAGAGGAGAAAGAGGTTGAACTGGATAAGCGGGCCAGTACTGGCTATGAATGGTCAGAGAATCACTGCCTTGGAGCAAGGTGTCCACATTTGTGTGGGACTGCACAGCATTTTAATCACTTTTCCTGTGTATCTAAAATTAAGTAACTGTCCTGCATTTGTTGATTATAGTTTCTAATAAAGAGGAGACATTTGCCTCTTTAGAACTTTGTTTTAATCCAATGGCTGTGTCGAAAGCAAGGGAAGGGTGTCAGTATCATCAGGATCAGAAATACTTCATTAATCCCCAAGGGGAAAGTTGATTGTTTCAGTTGCTCTTATGCACAGTATAGGAGTAGAAAAATCAAAATAAGACATCAAACTAGATAAGAGTAGGGATGCACTGAAAAGAAAATTTGTGGCCAAAGTCGAAGCCGAATAAAATATTAACGCTTGGCCGAATACCGAATTCCAAATATCCAATGCGGAGGCAAAGCGGTTCAATATATTTTTTAATAGTGCATTAATATCTTAGAGTACATTTTGAGACATGTTTTTAAAAGAAAGTAATTGTTTATTGAATATTCCAGTAGCCTTTACTTTTCAAAAAAAGCCCAATAAAGTTTTTCATTCATTTCAAGCCTTCAAACAAAACAAAAAATGCATTAAAAAATACTAAAATGCATTGAAGTGAATATAAACCAATAGACCAATAATACCAACAAATAAATAATTGTCCTTTTGACACAAGTCTGCTTTAAGGCTGTCACTTTGTATTTGATATTTGAATAACCGATAAGATATGGGAATAAATATCCATAACCGAATAGTAAATAAATATTTTAATGTAAAGTATTGAGTGTTGCGGCACGTCAGGCCTGGAGCAGTGGACCATTCCGTTCAACAGAGGGCGCTGTGAGCGCAGCTTGACCGTCAGTCACATCCGGTGCTCTCTTGACCTCAGTAAACAAAGAGTTTGAGCGGACATTAAGGCCCAATCCCAAACCGCCCCCTACACACTCTCCCTACCCACTACCCCTCCGTTTGCGCGTCCGCGCGGAGGGTCCGCCATATTAAGGGCTGTCCCATTCCACGGAGTGCGGAGGGGGAGTGGACCGTTCAGCCCTTAAACAGCGAGTCTGCATCGATGCAGGCTTCCATCGACTTTGGCAGGAAGTGCAACGTCTGAATGGGAGGAAACACCATGAATGTAAGTGCCCAGGTGTCAATATGTTCCCCACACCTTTGTCACACTGACAGAAAATCACATAAAGTGAGGAGAGCTGTGTGGAAGTAGTTTTGGTTTACCGTTGATGGCAAACTTAAAATCAAAGACCAGGCTGTGATTTCTGTGAAATACATATACAATAGTCACTCGTCCTCCACTTATTTTCATCCAAGCTATACGGCCAAGTGCAACGGCGCTTCGTCAAGAGTTTAACCGTGTGACTGTGTTTTTTTTTCAGCAGGGTGGATAAGAGGGTCTCTGACCCTTACTGGGGGGGATCAAATATCTTAGATTATTTGGGTGCATGTTTGAGTTTGACTTTTAGGAAGAGTGACAGCCTGCTTAGCCACACTCACACGCAATGACGTAGTTGATTTCGCCATTGCGTCACATGGTACTATTCGCACGAATACGGCTTCTTTTGCATTATTCGGTCGAATACATTCGGCCACCGAATATTTGGGTGTGCATGTTGTATGTTGGTATGCTACATCAGGCTCTTTATGAAGGGAAAGAAAAAAAAAAGTAAAAATGAAACTATGATAAAGGCCATGGAATTTATACTATTATCACTACCAATACTTACAGTATGAATATAATATGACAGCACTGTTTGACAGTAGACCACATTTGACCAAAAGGCATAGTTTGGCAGGAAGGATATTGCACTGGATATTAGCCATGTCAGCTGTCAATCCATCAGTAAGAGTTCACCAACCTGTCATCAACCTTGTTACCAACTTCACAACTCATGGAGAAGACACAAGCCACTGAACACTTTTTATGTTTGAAAGTGACAGTCTAGATAAGTATCAGTTTACAGGTGAAGCTAGTATGGGGTATTTCCCAGATGTTTTTGTTGTTTTTATCTATTTGCCTCATTGCTTTCTTAATTATTTAAAGCACAAATACACAGAGATAAATATGATTTGACATGACATGAAAATTTCACAAGAAAAAAACCTCATCATGAAGAAATAAATGTTACCTTTGGATAAATTAACCTTAACAAAAGAATATCACAGACAGGGTTTGCCTGTCTAACTAGCCAATCGCATTCACATAAACAGCACCCTTTACTGTTTTACTAGGTGTCCATCCTAATTGGGAATGGAAGTGCTTAATTATCAATCAAATATTATTGTCATTGCGCATGTCACAAGTACAGAGCAAAAAAATTCTTCTTCACAGCACAACCCGTCCAAGAACATACAAAGACAGTCACATGCATGGGGGACACAGGATCAGGTAGACCGTTGGGTCGCCAGCAGAGCAGTGCCCCGTTGGATTAGACACTTTCAGACAGTGAAGTGCTTTAATAACTACTCTTGGCAACAAGTTTAGGTGAGAAGAAACAAAAATAACTTATTAAAATGTTGCTTTGCTTTGCTGCAAGAATTCTCCTTATCAATAGCAATTAAAATTTCTGCCGATATTCCCTGCCCATATTTGAGCCTTATTTATCAGCACTAAAAAGCATTGCATCAACTCTGAAATCAGGCTGGTATCCATGTTTAAAATAACAATTTTTAGCCTTCTTCTCTAACAATGCAAAATTGTGTCATAATTTATTGTAAACAAACACATCTGAAATGAAATGTTTTCTGTTTATGTTTGTTCAGAGGACCCATACTGATGTTACACCAATGCATCTGTGCATTTCCAGTGTTTTGTTTTAGGAAGTTCAAACCCAACGTTAAAACTGTAAAATTAAATCTTATATTAAAGATGAACTCATTTTGAAAAGGCAGTTTTACCTTGTGCAGGTTGTTACATGGGTGTCTGTCCCATCTAAAAGGGCAGCTGAAGCTTGGTTTCATTGTTACCTAAAAAATAATTTTGCATAAAACGCAAATAATATAAAACTATAGAAAAATCCCTGCGACAAGTCTTAAGTTTTGGCCTGGTTATGGCAAGGAGAGCAATTCTGAGAGTGGAAATCAGCTATTCCTCCCTATTTTAAAGCCTGGCTAAACGATATGGTTTCTTGCCTATATCTGGAGGAGATCCAATACTATATATCCAATTCACAACCCAAGTTTCTTAAGATCTTGGGGCCCTTTATTGAGTATATAAAGAAAGAAAAAAGATCAAACTGTTAACTACATAATTAGGTTTACTTTTACACTGTACCTCTGTAACTCAAATATTTTTAATTTGGCATTGTTATATTCTTCCTCACTCTGTGTTTTCAACACAAGGTTTTAACTACTTGGAATTACCTTTATGGACTCTACACCTGGATCCTCAATGCGGTCTTGGACTTAATATGTTGTACTGTCATCCCCCATAAACATTGTTCTTGGTCTGGCATGAACTCTGGGCTTCCGGCCTTCCCTCACTGTACTGTGTGTCGCAGTGTTTGTATATTTACATATTTGTTTGTAGGGATGGGAATTGATAAGATTTTATCAATACCAATGCTGTTAACGATCCTGCTAATCGATCCAATTCTTTAAAGAGGACATATCATGCTTGTTTCTCCTTTTCACTATGCCAGACTAGGATGCCTGTAAAGCATTTCTGCCCTCGGTACAGGTCATTTAGTTCCTTCATTGCCCCACAATAGCGTTCTCAATATCCTCATTTTAGGCCATTATGAAGCGCTTGTTGAAACGCTTGGTCTCATGGCTGACCTAAAGTTACCTCGCAATGTCACAGCCCTTTGTGCTCTGATTTGTCAGTTCTATCGGGGGTAGAGCCAGCCTGTCCTTCTTCTTCTACTGTATTTTCCAGCAGGCTTAAAGCAGCAACCGCGTATTGAGTCCCCCTACAGGCCAGAGCTGGTAATGAGGAAGTGTGAGCGAGGGAGCTTTGTACCCATGCTGCCGGATGTGTTCCTCGGTGACGGTTTGGGGCTGACGGACATCACAGAGGAGGAAGTGTTTTATCAGATTACTCCAATAAAAAGAAAGGTACCTCGTGACGTCATGACGTTTGAAATCTCGCGGACATCTCGCAATGACCTATTTTCAGAGGCATCAAGTCTCGTTCTAGGATATCAGAAAAAATACAATATCTAATTTTTTGAAAATTAAGGGGGTGTAAGGTCTTGTTTTCAAATTTATTATATTATATGTAAGTATTAAATCATGCATCAGCATGATATGTCTCCTTTAATGATTCCCTTATCGATTCCTGCAGATTTTGTGAGTGGGCAAATATTGGTCTGATTTTCAGTGGCAACAATGTCAAACACATGTCACAGCATAGATATCTGCTTCTGCAAGTTGCTGGTGTTTCTACTCACTTAAGGTTGTGTAGTGAGGTGCAATGAAAATTAAGCTACAATTCTAATGCTTCTGAACCCTGTCAGTGGAAGGCATTGACAAGGGAATTTAGTTTAGATTTAGTAAAAAAGTTATTGATGTCGATTCTTTGATCGAAACAATACAAAAATATATACTACACTTCTTCAAGTTCTCGTATATATGTATATATCTACAGAAATATTCAGATATTGGCATCTTACAATGGCTGACAAACTAAAAAAAAAACGTGGAAAAATTACACCATTCTAGTAAAAGAATCTGTTTAAAACTTTAAGTACTAAGTAAGAGATGAAACAATACCTATACAAAATAAGAATATATACTGCTTTCTATGTAATTGGGGCTTCGTATTATAGAGTCAGCCAGAGGTTGGTGCTTTAAACCCTCACACTGAATCTCATATTGCTCCTGGTGGCATAACCAATGGTGCATAAATGTGTGTGACTTGGATCAGTTATCACTAATGTGCACTTTACACAGCAGCCCTAACGTGACAGGCAGTGTAAAAAGAGCTTTGAGCATTCAGAAGACAAGAGAACTGTGATTTGAGTACAGTACAGTCCATTTCCCATTCATTGAATTGATAGGCCCATTTACCCAAAGGCAGGCTTATAATGTTGCAGTCAGCCAAGACTGACCATATGTAATCCAGCAACAAGCTTAAAGTTTCCCTCAGAGACCTGTGCACTCTAACAGTCAGTAGTTTAAATAACAGAGAGCAGGCTCTTCTGTGTTTACTAGATTGTTCACTTCTCTAAAAAGGTACAGGAATGAAAGATCACAGCCACAATAAAAAGACATAAAAGTTTCTGCCCAAGTTTTTAGTGGGTATGCAAATTCAGATTAACCTAACACACCAGATGGACAGTTCCATATATCAGCCACGGAAACATTTCACTAAACCATCTGGGAAGAATCTTATGTGACATTAACCTCGTCAAAGACAATCTCTACCAAGTTTTTCAGGTAAACTTCTGAGGAGAGCATATTTCACTGCATATCAATGAGTAACCAGGCTACTCTGGCATGTCCATGGAGGATTTCCGCATTCTCTCCCAGTTTCCAGCAGTGATCCCCAGTCGGGAGAAGAGCTTCAAGTTTTTTGCACCTCTTATAAAGAAAAAAATTAAGTCCATTTCTGATAAAAAAAAAAAAAAAACACAGATATTGAGACCACTTCAAAAGCTGCCACTGTCTTCAAACATGCAGTCACTTCCTGTTACTGTCATGCCCGCAGCTCCCGCCTCTTTTCCCTGATTGGGCCTTTAAGTATTCAGCCGAGTGAACTCATTGGACAACAGAAGTTGGTAAGACAGATATGCAAGATTTCAGAATCAGGCAGGTCTCTCTGCTCTGCAAGGCTAAACTGAGATAAGGATTCCATCAGTTTCTTAAGAGCTGTAAAGACAGGCCCACACACACACACACACACACACAAAGGGTAGATCCACAGACTATCCATTCTACTGTGATGCTGAATCAACCACAGACCTTTACAGCCATTTCCAATGTGATAACTTCACAACTCATAATAGCTCCACTTCTTCCTCACAAAAAGCCAGAATATTTAGTAGGAAGGAAGATTATTTCAGAGCTAAACAAACACCATGCCCCAAAAACTGTCTAGCACAGCAGCAAACCCACAGTTCTCCCAAAAGTCACAAACACACAATAAAACAGGTGCGCAGCAGCAACCTGACTCCAACGATGATACCACATTTTAAGCAATCAGAAAAAGACTTTGACGCACTTGCACTCACCTATTTGAATGGCACCCTGCAGACCACGACTTCACTGCCTGACTGACTGGGCCTGCAACCAAAAGAGGGCAATGTGACGGTTATCCATGAAGAGAAGACCAGCATGACTGTCTGCTACTAAGCAGCAGTATAATGTCCTTGAATGTTTTTTGAAAGAATAATTCAGTATGTCCATCCCAGTATTTTTGGTATTCTATCTGTCCAACTTGGTGGGCTCTGTAAGGCCCACTCATAATGCCGTACCTGAATATAACACTTGACCTGAGCAATGACTGACAACAGAAGTATTGATGTTACACCCAAAAGGAGCCTGATGCTGTGATCCTGTGATAAACAAAGACTTTTGAATTTAGCCTTTTCTAACTGCTTTGGTCCCATCAGACCAGTCAGGCAACTTTACTTTAACTTGTGTTTAGCAAAATTTAAAAACTCACCTGCTATGGTATATCACTGGCTTTCACTGCAAAAAAGTACATTGTTTGTAGCACCAAAATGTCTTTGTTGTCTGCCTCTAAGTAAAATAATGCAAGTTTTCAACAGATTTTTAACAACTTTTCATCGAATGTTGGTCATGGCACAGGGAACACCTAACTGGACTTTGATGGTGTTGTCTAACAGGAAATCATGTTTTTGCTCTTCTCCCGACCGGGGATCACTGCTGGTAATCTGGAAGAGAATGTGGAAATCCTCCACGGACATGCCGGGTTAGTCTATGGTCGACATGGTTACTCAGTGTGATACTCAGCAAATTATGCTGTAAAATTTGGTAGGGATTGTCTTTGACAAGATTCATGTCACGCAATAAAATGTAAAATGATACATCTGTGTGGTATGATTTGATGTAAGAAGATAGTCTAAGGTAGTTTATGCTAACAGCACAAGCTGCTACGTCATACGTAGCAGCGTTGCTTGATATGGATTGATCTGTGATGAGTGTGACATGCTAAACGATGGTCCAATCACAAGCTGCTGTTTTTTAAAGTTCTGCCTCTGAAAACATTTTCAAACCACTCTGAAATACTTCCATGACGGATATGTGGAATGTAAATCTGGCATGTTAAGTAACTCAGTCTTGTGTGCAAGAAAGCGAATCCAATGTCATTTTATCCCTTTTAAAGTCTTCATCAAGAAATCCCAGCACTTCTAAAACAAGCATGCAACTCACAACCACCTTTATCTAGGTGTAAGGGTTATTTCTCAAGGCAGGTTTAGTTGTACTTTTGTGATATAATTAAGCCAAAGTCAGGGCAAAGGGATGCTACAATAAATAAAGTTATTTAAAATCATAAATACCACTTAAACTATTTAACTTTCACATAAATGACATAAATGAAAATGATAACACAATGTAAACACAATGACACTAATGCAGTGTTCATAATGACATATTTACCCTCGTGGACTGTTAAGGCTGAAAACACCCACTTTGAGTAAAATTTTCTCAGTTATTTGACCATAACTTTTTTTGTATTACAGCAAACTGCATGATTTTGGGCAGGAAGCTTATTTTTACATACATTTTGAAAATACGATTTAAAATTTTTCTAAAGGTCGATAGGTCACTGTGGACAAATTTACGGTACACTAGTACTGTTATGGCTGTTTTCAGCCCCGATACTTTTAACTGCTCTAAAATCATATTTTCTTTACTTTGTCGCTAATATATCTTCATTCACTTCTGACCTGCTCAAAACTACCAAGCACTGGAAAATAAATAAAACATTTAACCTCTTAATGGCCATTTAAAGAAATATGGGATGGATTATGTAGCATCAGTTTTTTCAAAAAGTTATGCAAGTACTGTTATGGCTGTTTTCAGCCACTAACTTTTAACTGCTCTAAAAACCCATCCAATCAGTATTTTTTTTTCTACTTTTTTCGCTCAAATCTCTTAATGCACCTCTGTCCTGCTCAAAATTACCAAGCATTGGAAAATAAAAAATCATTTAATCTCTTAATGGCCATTTAAAGCAATATGGGACAGATTATGGGAAGGGCACAGCATCAAATTACCTATTTTTCAACATAAAACATGATCAGAGACAGAAGATTTTTTTACGTGGCATCATAGTCTTAGATATGTCAAAGATAAGTAGCATCATTGATTTTTAATCATTTTTCTTTTTTTGTAGCATCAGTTTTTGTTTTTTGTTTTTTTCAAAAAGTTATGCAAGTACTGTTATGGCTGTTTCCAGCCACTATACATTTAACTGCTCTAAAACGTATCAGATTAATATTTTTTTCTACTTTTTTTGCTTAAATCTCCTACTCTACTTCTGCCCTGCTCAAAACTACCAAGCATTGAAAAACAAATAAAAATTGTAACCCCTTAAGGGCCATTTAAAGAAATAAGGTCACTTATCATGGGAGGGGTAAAACACGAATTAGCCCATTTTCAATATAAAAAAATATTAGGGCTGTAATCAACCAAAGAAATTGTTGGTCGAAAACACAGCAATTGTCGACCAAAAATCGACCAATCGACCCCCCCCCCCCCCTCCTCGCCGTGTTTCTCCCCGTGTGCGCCTCTTTCCCTCCTTTCTTTCTCTCAACAAAAGACTCTTTGCTTTCCAGTCTTCATCAATGAAATGGACAGTCACTTTCATATAGGACTTCATTCGAAGAGACGTACACGTCTGTTATCTTTATCTATTAACTCGGAAGCTTTCTATTTTTTTCTCCCTCGTATTTTGCCGTGAGTGCATGCGTAGTTGTGAGGCGCGCTGGCACTGAATATCTAGAAAAAACATTGGAACCTGGATAATCATGGGACTCTTTTAGTGTTCCCACAGAGTTTCATATTAACCACGTTCACTACAACAGGCACTTTTTCTGCTGGAACTTTGAAGGCATCTGCAACTTACAATCCCGCAGTGATGTGTCTCCCGTGTGCGCCTCTTCTATTTTTTCTCTCAACACAAGACTCTTTGCTTTCCAGTCTTCATCAATGAAATGGGCAGTCACTTTCATATAGGACTCCATTCAAAGAGACATACACATCTTTTATCTTTATCTATTAACTCGGAAACTTTCTCTTTTTACTCCCTTGTATTTTGCCGTGAGTGCATGCGTAATTGTCTGGCGCGCTGGCACTGAATATCCAGGTTTCAATGTTTTTCTTGGCCTTCCACGACACCAATGGGCCTCATATCCTAAGAAATAAAACTGTCAATTCGTTCTGTGATGTCGTTTTTGCATTTGGGTGTTTATATGAGGCATAAAATCCAGTGCGGACTGGGTGAGGGATGCCGCTGTTGCAGCGGACAGCAGGCAGGTGCGTATGCAGCTATAAAACGAATAAACGATTATTAGACTAGAATACTGAAATGTTCTAAATAAAAATATTGAAATAAACGATAAATACATTAAAATGGTGATCTGAGACATGATGAGGGTGCTCAGAAAATTATGGTGGCCTGGAGGGGCAAAACAAGAGTACAAGATCCAAAACACTTTTACAAAGCTTGAGACAAATTGACATTTTAGAAAACACATTTACAAGACACAAAACACTTTTACAAATGGTAAAACAAATTTACATTTCAGAAAACAAATTAACAAGACATAAAACACTTTTACAAATGGTAAAACACATTTACATTTCAGAAAACAAATTAACAAGACACAAAACACTTTTACAAATAACTAGCAACCTGAAAGGGAATGTACCAACTCTGGCATTGAACCAGAAGTGCTAGCAGAGAGCAGACAATACTAGCCGAGTTGTTAAGTGCATGGTATGAAAGAACAAGAGAAGAAGAAGCTCATGGTAAGCAAAGATGGACCACCACCACGTGCCGTTTTGCCAGTTTTGTGGAAAACATATGAGCCGCTTATAGTGGTTTTGTATGCCATGTGGTCGGTCTTAAGAGTTTGCTCACCATTAACTTCTTCTTCTCTTGTTCTTTCACAACTTGGCTCGTATTGGCGGCTCTCTGTAAGCACTTCTGGTTCAATGCCGGAGTTGGTACATTCCTTTTCTGGTTGCTAGAAATTTGGAAAAGGGTTTTGTGTCTTGTCAATTTGTTCCTGAAATGTAAATTTGTTTTTCTATTGGTAAAAAGTGTTTTGTGTCTTGTTAATTTGTTTTCTGAAATGTAAATGTGTTTTTCTATTCGTAAAAGTGTTTTGTGTCTTGTACATTTGTTTTCCGAAATGTAAATTTGTTTTTCCACTTGCACAAGTTTTCTGTGTCTTGTTAATTTGTTTTCTGAAATGTAAATGTGTTTTTCTATTCGTAAAAGTGTTTTGTGTCTTGTTAATTTGTTTTCTGAAATGTACATATGTTTATGGACTTGTAAATGTGTTTCCTAAATGTAAATTTGTCTCAAGCTTTGTAAAAGTGTTTTGGATCTTGTATTCTTGGTTTGCCTCTCCAGGTCACCGTAGAAAATACCCCCATTTCACTTGATACGTTTCTCCTGATGAAATGAACTGCAGGGGGAAAAAATAAATTGACACATTTGGTCGACCAATCAGAATTTTGGTCGACTGAGCACGCATCGACCAATTAGTCGACCAGTCGACTTGGACTTTACAGCTCTAAAAAATATAAAGATTTTTTATGTGGTATCATAGTCTTTTCTCTTAAATCTGATGCTACACGAGAACTAAAAAGACATCAAAGTCAAATCTTTGATATATCCAAAACTATAGTACCCCGTAAAAAATCTCTGGTCTCTGATGACTTTTTACATAGAAAATAGGTCATTTCGTAAAAATGTTAAGATTTGTTATTAATTTTTCAATGCTTGATAGTTTTGCGCAGGGCAGAAGTGGATTAAGAGATTTACGTGAAAAATGCAGAAAAATTATTGATCTGATATGTTTTTAGAGCAGTCAAAAAAGTTAGTGGCTGAAAACAGCCATAACAGTAACAGTGTAATTTTTTGTTTTAAATCTGATGCTACACAAAAACTAAAAAGACATCAAAGTCAATGATGTCACTAATCTTTGACATATCCAAGACTATGGTACCCCGTAAAAAATCTCTGGTCTCTGATGACTTTTTATACAGCAAATAGATCATTTCGTGTTTAACCCTCCCATAATCAGTGGCGTTCTATCTGTTAAATTGCCCTTAAGATGTTAAGATTGTTTTCTTATTTTTCAATGCTTGGTAGTTTTGAGCAAGGCAGAAGTGGATGAAGAGATTTATGTGAAAAAAGTGGACAAAAATATTGATCTGATACGTTTTTAGAGCAAACAAAAAAGTTAGTGGCTGAAAACAGCCATAACAGTAACTGTGTATAGTATACTTGAACAGTCCACACTGGTTAATGTAAAATATGCATTATCGATGGAGAGGTGATATCTACACATCTCATATATTTTTATGACTCCATATTTATATCCAGGTCCAGGGATTCAACATCTACACACATTATCCATCGACCTGTTGTATTCATTCATATTTTATTTGACTGTATTTAATTAAAGCCAGTCACAAAGACAATCACTCATATTTCAGACAGAAGTTCAACTAAAACAAAAGTCTAATGTTAATTGGAGCAGATATATTTATTGGTAATATAAAAACATGAATAATGTGACTGAAATATAAACTGTTTTGTAAGGAAAGGTTGTGTCCCACTCTCCCCTATATGGCTTAGCCAGCTACTGATGACGTACGGCCTACCACAGTTTTACTTTGACTTGTCTTAAAATTCACATTTTACACACTAGCCTTCATCATGAAACCTAATGCTGACTTGTTCTGTAGTTTACCTGCAGCAGCTCTGTCGAGGGAGATGGTGAAGATGCAGAGGCATATTGAGCTCATGCTCTGCTGCAGGGAGAGGCTGTCAGTGAAACTCCAAAAGAGTCTGACAGGAACTTCAGGAAGCTTTTTCTAAAACGCTCTTTTCTCCCTCTTCTCTTTCCGTCCTCCTCTCTTTGGTCCGTCTTCAAACCATTTCTGTGTGTCACAATGTCACATCTTCTATGTGCATTGGCTTGGTCTGTGAAACATGCCTCACCTGTCCGAGGCCGACATTTTGTCACATGATCAAATCGAGCACTGTGATTGGACAATACGCACACGCTGTGTGTTTAAGAAAATTCCCGGTTAAAAATATGCACAAGCTTCTTTTATGGGTAAAAGGTAATTGCCTCTAAAAGAACATTTGCACCACCTCATAAAGCTTTTAAAATTAATAAGTGGATTAGTTGAAAAAAAAAAAAAAAGAACACCCAATGTGGTGATAATAAGAATTCTAGATTTCATAATAAAAGTCAAAATTATAGTATTAAAAGATTAAAGAAATATGAAAAAATGTATATATTAAAGGTCAAAATTGTGAGGTGGAAAGTTGAGAAAAAAATCAAAATTAAGAGCTAATAGTCAAAATTATCAGAAGAACAAAGCAAAATTATGAGATAGAAAGTGAAAGTCATGAGAGAAAATATATTTATAAAGATTAATTTAAAAAATATGTAAAATGATTAGAAACCGAGAAAAAGTCCTGGAATGAAAAACTTAAAAAATATGTGAAACATAGTAAAAAAAAAAAAAATAGATGTAACAGTCAAAAATATGAGATAAAGAAAAATATATCAGAAAAATTTCAAATTAATTAGATTTAAAATTCAGAATTTTGAGATGAAAAGTCAAAACATGAGATAAAAGCTATTTTATATGAGGAAAAAAAGTCCAAAATGATAAGATTGGTAGAGATTGTCTTCGACGAGGTTAATGTCACATACGACTCTTCCCAGATGGTTCAGTGAAATGTTTCTGGGGCTGATAAATGGAACTGTCCATCTGATAAGAGTCATTACCATGGAAAAAAGGCATAGTGATAAGAGAGAAAATCAGAATAATGAGATTGAAAAAAGCAACAATTGTGAGATGAAGAAATGTATATTTGTGAGAAAAAGAAGATATATATATACATATAATATTTAATATTCATTTATTTTTCATACATAATCGAATGACTATTATGTTTTATAATTCTGACCTTTTATCCCAGAGGTTTTACCTTTCTTTCTCATATCTTTGGCTTTTTATCTAATAATTATGACTTAGGGATTATGATTGTTTTCAACAGCACTTTTTCCCTTCTTTAAAGTTAATTTGTTGGCATGATGTGAAGTTTGCTTTCGACTTGTACTCCACGATGAAGCTGAGAACTTCTCTGCCGTTTCCCACGTACTGCTTGTCTGCCATAACCCTCTCCTCTCACCACTTGTGATATCAAGTCCATCATTCACCACCCTTTAAATGGATCCGACACAAATTTGCAAATCAATAAAGATTGACTGCCAGCGTTTACTGGGTGCTGATGATCTTGGATTTTGTAATGTCCAATTTATCATCTACAGTAACCTTGTAAAGATATTTATCTCCAGAGAATCTCCTTCACACACAATGCTAATAAATTTAGCCATGGAGCAATGCCCTGTTTGATTCTATTGAACTTTCAGATGAATATTGTCTCTGTTGTTTTTAAAAGTCAGTCTTGCCCTCTCCCTGCATGTGCGTCAGAGATTTAAGCAGTGCGTTTGGACCAACCTGAAAATGTAAGGAGAGGAATTTATGGAAATAATATGCATTAAAAAGATGAGAGAGGAGCCAAAGTCAGAGCAGGCAGCTGTCATTGGTGGTGATTCAGAGGTCTATGAGGCCTCTCACTTTGTTCCTAAATTATTCATGCAATCTGTCAATGCTGCTGTCTAGGCAGACTCCTCTCCCTATGTGTTCTATGACAACTAGAATCATGGGCTATGTTCTCTGCTATCTCTGCAAATCTCTCACAGGAGGCACCCTCATCTTACAAAGCTCCTGCACATGCTTGTGTGTGCATATGTATCATGTGATTATCTCTTTGGCTGCCTGTGTGAATCAGTGTCTCCTCCTTTGTTTGTTTTTCGTTGCTTTTGAGTCATTTTCCAGCTCTGCTGTGGGCTTTAAAGTCTGTGCGAGTGTTATCATATTCCTCTGTAGGTGTTCCCTCATGCAAAACAGAAAAACACACTCAGAGATAAATGAATATTCAGGAACAAATGTGAACAAAAACACAAAACACAATTACAACCACACAAAAACATACATACAGACTGCTTCCTCCTTTAATTCCATCCCAGAATGAAGGAGATCTGCAGTAGTTCCACTTTTCTTTGTGGTAAAATATAAAAGACCAATACTGCTCAGATGTTGGAGAGCATGTATTATTAAAGCTCTATCTTCAGATTGCCTCATAAAGTCCCTCTTAACCCCATGATAAAACTGCAGATATGAAAGGAATAACGAAAAGATGGGTTCCTCTGAAGAAGCGATTCACAATCAGAGCAGTCAGTGTTAGTCTCCTGTCAGGATGAGCAGCCCTCTGACTTTCACCTGCTGTGTTCTGAGTGGAGGCATAGACCTCAAAGTGAGTGGGATGTGGTTGTATGTCATGTTGAGCCAGACCTCTGTCGCTCAGCGCTAGAACACACTGTCTTATCCTAAAACCTGATCTGTTTTCTGTTTAAATGTCAACTTCTGACTTTTTCCAGATAGTCAAAATGAAGTGTAGTTTTTACTCTTCAGTCTACAGTCTGCAGTCTGCACATTCACCATCAATTAACTGTTTGTACATGTTAACCAGTGGTGTTGAGGCTATTTATTAGTCATTATGAAGTGTTTTTATTTAGATAATTCTTCACCTCCAGATTTATAGCTGGCAGTTCATTAAATGAGTTTTCCCTTCATAATCTAAATACAGCTTGAATTACACATTAAATGGATGCTGACTCTATGATGCATAACAACACATTATGCCTAATCTTGCTTCTTATTATATTACAGTTTTGTTTATTCATATTTGTCATACACAGCAAATAGAGAGGAGTTAAAATGTTAGTGTTGATAGAATTTCAGCAAGGGCAGAGTTAATTATACTCTGAATGGAGACTGATCCCTGAAACTTTTTTACCTTCAGCTGAGAAAGAGTTGGTGTCAAAAACTATTTCAGATACTTCCCCCATAAACATAGAGATAATAGATACAGAGAGTCACAGTGTTAACATAGCTGTAACACTTAAGTAGTTAAAAACGTACTCTGGGAGAGTACATTCCTAACATTGCACAGAAGTGCTGATCAAAAGTCACACAGCAAAACTTTAAATCTTGACTCCAAAAAGAGTCAACAATGACACTTGATAAGAGTTAAAGGTGCTATGAGGAGACCGGGGACTATTACCGGGGATCGGCGTTCCAGTTGAAGTTGGAAAAAAACATGCCGATCTACCAGGCTATTGTTAGCTGTTGTTAGCACGCCCTGCGTTGTTGTTCACAAATATCACATGAAGAATGTGATTATCACTATGGCAGCATTTTTGTAAATATAAGTCTAACAATACAGTGTATTCAGCTGATCTAGAGCGACACACCCCAGTCAGAAGTACAAATAAACTGATTATTAATTTGATTAATGGAGCTAAATAACTGTTCACACTGGGGTCATCCATCTTCGTTTGGGGGGGGTTCACCGAGTTCCGAGTAGGAAATTCCGACTTCGGGGGGCGTTCCTGTTGCAATTTCCTACTCGGAACTCGGAAATCCCTGCTTCTGACTACAACTGGAACGCACCAAAAGACGTGACCAAAGTCAAAGTGTCTGTTTGTTGTGATGCTAATAAATGCAGCTCGGACCTTCCTCAGAACTCTGCATTGCTTTACAACTTCTTCTTTCAACAACTTACAGGATGCAAAGCGACGAGGTAATGTATCTCTTTCTAGTTACGTAGCGGTAGTTTTTGATGTGTGACAACAAGCAATTTTTGGAAAACTTAGTATCGTAGTTTTGTAGCCGGCTTTATAAGACGTGTCCAAATAATATAAATTTGCTCTAGTTTTAGGTGTCTTGTTCCCGAAGTTGAGTATTCAGGCCAGTCCAGCCCTGTTCGACCCCACCACGAAGCTAAGGAATAGCATTTATAGATAACCTATTTTGATGCTATAAAACTCATCTTAAAGTGTGTTTTTCGATCAGGCATATATCTTAAAGTGAGACTTTTTTGTAATTACTCAGAAACTCCTCACAGTCCCTTTAAAATGCAGACCCTTCAAGTAAAACAGTCATTTGTGGTGCAGACCCATGAAGACACTTTAGAAGTTGTAAAAACTCTAATAGTGTTCATTTTCTCATGCAAATTTTGTTGTGTATTGTAACATTGTTTGGGTAAGCGTATTTTCCACATATTGTATATAATTGTCTGGATACCGGTCCAGGATGTACCCCGCCTCTTGCCCAATGTCAGCTGGGAAAGGCTCCCCAACTCTAGGGTTCACAGAGAATGGTCAAAAGGGTGAAAATATCCAGTGAGCATCAGTTTTGTGGGCCAAAATGCCTTTATGACAGAGGCCAGAGAAGATTGGCCAGAGTGGTTTAAGACTACAGAAAGGCAATGGAAACCTCAATAACCACTCACATCAAAATTACACTTCACTCTTAAAGCAGTTGAGTAACAGCAGCAGGGGACCACAGCGGGTGCCACTTCTGTTAGCTAAGAGCAGGAAACTGAAGGTGCTCTTTATGCAGGCTCACCAAAGTGGGACAATAGAAAACTGGAGAAGTGTTCCTTCATCTGATAAGTTTTGATATCTACTGCCACAAACAAGCTGAATGGTCAGAATTTTATGTAAACTGCATAAAACTGGATCATACTGCCTTAAATCAACAGATCAAGCTAGTGTTTGTGGAGTAAGAAGACATACCTTTTTTAATTCCTCACAGGAAATTCTAATTCTTTAAACTCTATTGTTGACATGCTATACACATGTAATACACATACACATGCACAAATAGGTCCTATGATCATGCAAAATGAAGAGATGTCACAGTGATGGCTTGCTGCTCCTGAAGAAGACTAGTGCCTAAGTCAAGGCCCCTTCAACAGTGCCCCGGAAGTCAGCTGGCACCTCTCCAGCTACCAGATCAACTTCCAACCATGGTTTGGAAGGGATTAGAACTGACCATAATGGTGTCTGGGATAATTCTTTGGCACACTATAGACCAGTGATCATCAACAAGCAGCCTGGGGACCAGATCAGGCCCCCCAAAGCTAACTGTCTGCCCCCCAGACAGCATCAATTTCTAAAAAAAAATGTGAGGGAGGAAGATATATTGTGGTTTTGAGGGCGTCCATTTCTTGTTACGTTCCTATAACTTAGTCAGTCTGTGTTACTATGAACCATTTAACTATGGATGCATGCTCCAAGTGACAATAATATTTGGCTGAAACTTGGCTGGAGGGGGATAATTATGGCAGCATCTGTGGTCGGACCTAAATATTGATATTATTGACATCCATTGAGCTTAAAACTGGCCCTTGATTTGATGTAGCTGATGACCCCTGCTATAGGCCCAGCTATAGACTGAACATAGACGCCACAGCTGACCTGAGTGATGTTGCTGACCATTGTTCATCTTTTTTTTTACTACAGTGCACTCATCTTGTGATGTCTGCTTCCAAAGGATAATGCATCATGTCACAAAGCTGAAATTATTCCAAACTAGTTTCTTGAACATGACAGTGAGTTCACTGTACTCCAGTGGCCTCCATAGTCATCAGATCTCAATCCAACAGAGCAGCTTTTGGATGTAGTTGAACAGGAGATTTGTCAGCATCTGCATTATACTATCTTTCTGGTTTGGATAAAAATCTCTAAGTGATATATCCTAATGTTTTTTAATCTATTCTTTGAAGAACTAAGTCAGTTTTAAAGGAATATGCCATCATTTTTTTTGTTTCCATGTCTTACCTAACTCCTGAGTCCATGTAAAGCAGGTCAACACCATTCTTTTGACTGTAGATGCAGTAACAAGCAACAGAAAGGCAGAGCTCATCCTCCACAAATTAGCTTAGTTCAAACAGTGGCAGTCAATGGGTAGTGTCAGCCTGCTTCGGCCTATAATAATCAGATAAACTCTTCAGTACCTCTAAGCTGTCTTTTGTTCTTGTTGTGACATGTTTTATTTAATCGCGTTATGTTACGTTATCTTTTTAGAGTACGATTAGCATTTTGTGTATTTTCAAAGAAAAACACAAGACACAAACTGCAGGGCACATGCAGAAACCACAGTGGACATGCATATAGGTAGATTCCAAAACAAAGCCTCTGGTTACTAGAAGAGGACTGGTATTCAGGAATGTGGCTGACTTTGTAAGAGAGGAAAAGGATGATTTCTTCTGGGCTGACCAAGATACACAACCTTACCTTTTGGAACCAGAATATACAGAGAAGGAGCTAAATGTTGAGCCTGCACGAAGAGAAACAGAAGCAGCAGAACTGTTAGTTTCTCATATATTTCTCTCAAAAATGACACAAAGTGCTGATCTTCCTCTAAAAATAGATTATGTGACATTAAAAATGAGTCACAATAAACACACATGGCTGTTTAGAGTTGCTAAAGTGTTTATCTGAAGACTTGAAGCTTAGGCAGGCTAACGACTGACTCCCAGGGCTCTAATTTCGTAGACCAGGCGCAGACGCAGGCGCATCTGCCCTGCGCCGGCCTGCGCCAAGCGGACAGAGTGTGACCAGCGCACTTTGCAAGTTTCCTGCAGTGCCAAGAGAGGCAAAGTCAAGGCGCAGAAGAGCGCAGAAGAGCGCAGAAGAGCGCAGAGGAGCACATCCATGCCCATGTCTCTTCCCCTCTGCGCAAGTGGCAGAGAAGGAGGAGTAAAGCCGTGAGTGGGTTTAACACAGCCGAGCGCTGTATTCACCAATCAAATGAGCGCCTCTCCTTGCCTTAAAATGCGCTGCGGGCGAGGCGCAGCGACTGATTGGTCTGAATGATCCCCACCATCGTGGAAAAAGTGTGCTGGAAAGACCCCGTAGAGGAGACGGTCAGAGCCGCTGTCCCTTTGGCAGGAGAAGGGACAGCGGGGCGCGCATCGGAGGCCACGAAGCGGGTCACTGTGTGGGCCAGCTCCCAGATGTAATCTGTTCCTTTGTCATTATTTTGAGTCCAAAATTAAGAGACAATTACTCAGCAGCTGGCTTATCCATTCAGAATACTTTTGATCCACCTGCACTCCTGGTTTGTTGTTGCCAAATAGCAGAGCCTTTAGTGATATACTGTATACTCTCCTGGTGTCTCCGCCTCATCCTCCTTATAATAATGTACTCCATCTTTTTAGATCACGCTAAAAAAAAAAAGAGACTAAAACAGGAATATGGGAAATCACAGGGAAATCCTGAGTGACACATTTATCTTCTCTTTTTTCTTCGTATTTTTTCTCCCTCTTTTCTTTGAATTTAATGAAATGAGAGAAGCCAGCTATATACTCAGTATCAGATGTTAAGGGTGTTTATTGTTGACTTGAAAGATGTGCATCAAACTTCCAGATGTCATCCGGTTAAGTTTCCATTATGACAAACGGCTGTAATCCGACCTCAGATGTGACAGGACAATTAATATAGATACGAATGTATATGCTGGTTCAGATGGCTACATTAAATAGTGATTGCTGTGATTGTTTATTGCATTAGAATGTTCCTGACCCTCTGGAAACCTGCCTCTGAGGCTTTGTTGACGTGTGTGCACATGTGCGCCTGTAAGCAAATTACAGCTGCAGAGGGTGCGCTCCGCTTGCGCCGAGAATAGACCAGGTTGGAGCTGGCGAGCTTTCAGCGCACTTTCTGCACTGTTTTTGGCACGAAATTGTCACTGCGCCAACATGAACCTGCCGACACCTCCCCCTGGTGCGCTGTCAACTCCCCCTGGTGTGGCGTCACACCCATCTCTGCGCAGACGGTCTACCAAATTGTCAAATTGGCAGCGCACAGCGGTGCGCCGGACGAAATTAACCCTGCGCGGGGTGCGCCAGGCTTGCGCCCCCTGCGCTACACCACGAAATTAGAGCCCCCAGTGTTTGAGCTAAGCTAATTCGCAGTGGGCAAGCTCTGCCTGTCTCTTCCTTGTTACCGCATGCACAGTTGATATACTGGTGGCTATCTGCTGTCATGATTTAGGAGGGAGGCATGCAAGAAAAGAAAAAAAAAGTGGGCTTATCCCTTCAAAGGGATAATGGGGTCCATACTGGTACTTGGATGGTGAACATAATAAAGTAGCCGGTGGGTATATAATGAATTTAAGGATTTTTTTCAGGACAAACAAGCTATGAGGGTTTTTGGTATTGAAATGTTGGGGGAACTACTGGCCAAGAGTAGTTTTTGTATTTAATGAATCGTAACTGTTACCCAGTGAACAGTGTGGTTCACATTTTCAGCTACGTGCTCCAGCAAACTAATGGGGACTTCCATGATGCAGATCTTACAGCTTTAAAATCCAACAGATGCTGTCCTGATGGAAATTTCCTCTCTGGGTTCATTCTATGCTCTGAGTAAGTGCAAAAATTGATCAATGGCTCCTCCTGAGGGGAGGCATGTGCATTTATAAGACAAAGCAGGACTATTTGTTTCTGTTGACGTCAAGTGTTTGCTCTGTCTCAGGAGAGAGACAGGCTGCTTACTCTTCCTTACATAGGCACGCAGACAAGCACTAATAGATATATGCAAATGTAGAGACAGACATAAATACATTTATGTACAACAACACACACATACAAACCCACATGCATTTAAATATTGTTGCTGGATATACAGAATGTCCACGTCAGTGCTGATCTAATTAAGAAATGTCCACTGAGCAGATTACTAATGTAACAGTAACCATGGCCAAGTACATTGCTACCATGACAACTAAATATCAAATTTGAGAAAATGACTGAGCTCAGAGATGCTGAGATGCTTCAAATCAGAGCTGTTAGTCAGTCACTTGGGCTGACGGTCCTCATATTTTATGTCTCTGGAAAAAAATCCTCAAAATGCAATTCTTTTTTCTTTTCACCTTCATCACATCTAACTTTTCTCCATGTTGCTGTGTATTGTTCCATTGTAAGAGGACTTGTTGTAATGATAAGACCCTCAGGCTGAACAGAAATATGATCTCACACACAGCTTTGGCTTTTGCTGTTACTATTCAGACACTGTCGCCTTATCTCGCAAACACACCTTTGCTTTGCAACAAACTCAAATCCCCCAAATCACCAGAGGACACTCTCGCTCTCCTGCGAAAACACTCTGATGACCTGCTGCTGGGAAAATTATGACCACTGGGTGATGAGATGAAATGGACTGATATTACTGTATTTACTGAAATGTAAGTGTTTGTTAAATTGAACTGGCCTCTGAATCACTCTGTCCTCTTATCTTGTTTTTCGCCCTGCATCCTCTCTCCCCACTTCCTCTGCTTCATCCTTTTCTCTTCAGAAACGTATTCATTCGTTTCTTTCATCACCTCTATCACAATCAGCATCCCCTTCATTTTTTAGAAGTGTTAGATATGATCTTTCACATAGTTTTTCATCATGGCACTTCAAGAGCTATGTCTCTTCTATGTCTCTTAGCCTTCCATGCTTTTTAAAAAAATATCAATCTTTAGAAATCTACTGGTTGCTCAATGTTTGATGACCTGATTTGACTTGATCGTTGTGATCTAATGAATGAATCATTGGAACCAAGAGTTCGGTTAGTTTGCAAAGAAAAAGTACCAATAGCTATGCAAAACATTACAAAACTGATATGATGTGCTCGACAGTGGTGGAGTGTTAAAGCAATGCAGGGTCGAAAAGCAGGAATTTTTAGATTTAGGTCAAAGTATTACAAGAAATGAAGCAGCAACAAGTCATAACAATATTAACTTTAAGTCATTTCTTTGGTAATTTAAATGCTGTCAGAGGTTACATGTGAACATGACTTCCTTTAACAGCAATAATTTTTTACTTTTTGGTTAAATTTGGCACTTATTCTGATCCTAACTCTGAGGAATCAGCAATGATCTAGATAGAGGAGACGGGTATAGACAAGGGTCTTTTGGATATAAAAATCTGCTTCAAAGCCCAGCCAGACGATTTTCTTGGGGATGATTGACATACCTTATATTTTTACAGACTAAGCTCCCTACTAAGGTGATTTTGGCTGTTAAGTTTAATCAAATCAGGTTTGAATAGTTTAAGATCAGCTGATCAGAGACTGGTTAAGTTGACACTTTTTGTGTGATCATGCATTCACATGCATTCACATGTGTATATCTGCTTTAGGTAAAAGTGAGGTCTCAAAATATGTATTTGCACAGATATACTGTGCTGCTGGCTACTCTTTTGTATTGTGGATAATTTATAACATGTTAACCTCAATTTTGTGACTTTTAAAAATAAATGTTTCCCACTTACATTTGAATAATTGAAAGAGGCTTTCCTGCAGGGTATGACTAATCTGACTGGTCACCATTGAATCAGTGAGTTTTGAGAGGATAATGAGGATCCCTCCAACAGAGGACAATAACAGCATTATTAAGATAAACAACAGACAGAGATTAACAACCAATTACTCAATAATTACACTGGAAACTTATCTCTTTTGGCACATTTGTGCTTTTGATGAATTTTTTTAATGATACTTAACAAAATACAACAGAAGCAAATTCCAAGACAGTCTGTCTGCAGACCTGTAGTATCAGGACCCTTCCAGAGCAGAACTAAGAAATGTGAGGACTGGAAGTTGACTCAAAGCTTTTAAAAATAAAAGTGGGCCAGGAGCTATGTATTTTTCATCTCATGCGTGAAAATACTTGATTTGTCTGAGCTTTATTTTATCTAGGTATACATTGCAAATATGATTCATGTGTGTATGCATGTGTTCAATTGAAAAAATAAATAAATAAAAAAAGAGAATAGGTTTCCAGTTCGAGCAAATAACGGAAAAGTAAATATGTTAGGATTTGAACCCTGAATGATTTTAGTTGGATCCAAAAGCTGAAGATCGGAGTGTAGGTGTAACAAGGATCTTTACTGATAAGGAGGCCAGGTGGAGAAATGCAGAGGAATCCAGAGATCACTTCGGCACATCAGTGCTCTGTGTATTTTCTCTATGTGAAATTTGGGGGTTAGGTTTTTACATTCTCACACAGACTTCTGCTATGACGGACTATTTCTGTATTGACATTATCAGCAACCCTGTTACGAGTGATTGAACGGCCCATCAAGGGGGACTTTGAGTGAGCAGAACTGCCGCGCATGTTTCTAGAACATCAGTGGGGTTAGTAGCTGTAAGTTGTAGAGGACTGGGATGTTTATTACAATTTCTGGAGACCCTGTTGACTTAATTTATCGCAGAACCAAAGGCTCCAGGAACAGCGCCAGGATTTCTCCATTGGCAAAACTTTTCCTCCTCTCTGCTATGTCTGTGAGCAGAACTGCATGCACAGCTTTCACTGCTGATTGGCTGTCTGCATGCCATGGCTCTGGGTGTAACCAGAGCATGTAACCAATTGGATGGGGCTATTGGTGGGAAATTCTGGAGACAAGAGCAACACGGAGAACTCCTCCCCTGGCATTGCAAGGGAAGATGAGAAATGTAGTGACATAGGCTTGAAAAACTAGACATCAGTTTGCAAAAAAACTGTAGTTCCCATAATGCCGTGAATAAATGGAATTTGCCGTTAAAAACTTAAATGCTTTTTGTGATGTCAATCTGGATCATATCAGCACCAAAATGTATCGGCTTCTTTCTCAGACCAAACCACTTCTTTGTTAAAAATGTCATGTAAATCCATTCAGTAGTTTTTGTGTAATCCAGCTAACAAATAAACAGACAAACAGATAGACCCTGTCGAAAATATAACCAGAAAGGCAGTTCTTATAGATGAACATATGAACAAAGAGAAAATACAAAATGGGATGATCAGCTCTAGAGTTATTTTACAGATAATCAAAGCAAACTAAATGTACAAATGTACAAATTCATTAAAAATAATAAATCTCAGTTACAACACCTTATTATGTGTGATGGCATAATGCTTCTGCACTCCAACCTATTACTGACTGTTCTTTTCTTCTATACCTTTAGTTTTCATTGAAAATGTAGCCTCCTGCACTTTTTTTGATTCATTTACATATTGAATTACTCAAATCTTAATATAGACATGCTTTGTGTGGGGTTGCTGTTCTTTCACCTCATCATAATTCATTTAATAATTGCTTCATATTGCTTGCGCTATTATCTTACCTGTGCTGTGGGACCGCACCTGCATTTGCCAATTGAGGGTGTGAGGTTCATGATTTTAAATAAACAAAGATTTGTGTAATCAAACTGAGTTGCCACAAAGCCAATAACCTCTGTTACAGGAGAAAACAGAGAAGACACAAAACAAACTTTCAAAGATGTCCTTTTTTCCCTCATTTATGCAAATTTTTCCTCACAGAACATCCACATCATGTTCAGTGTTATAAAAGATAAACTAAAAAAGGCTCCAGAGCAGATTCTTTGCTGTCTGTAACATGTGCAGCTTCCTCAGTTTGTGAGGCACCTCCACTTTGGCTGCAAACAATTATTTGTCAGCCTGCACCTTTTCCGCTGCTTTTTTGCAGTGATGCACCGCTCGGCCCTCTGCACTGCTCTAAAGAAAAAATATGTATATAAAGACACTTCACTTTTTGTCAGAACACGCTGGAAGTTATGACTGATATTTATCTGTAAGAGAGAAATAAAAATGGCTCATTGTATGATTTAGATAAAATTCTATGATATAACTCAGTTTTCTTGGTCTTTGAGTAGGAAAATTACACATTTAAATGAACACTGTTGCATGCACAAAATAGCTTCAACAACAGGTTATTGTATACTGTAAACTGGTTATGGTGATCAGAGACTAAGGGCATTTTCACACCAACCACATTTAGTGTGCACCAAAGAAGTTTTGGCCCAGGGTTTGGTACGTTAGTATCAATGTGAATGCAACCATTGCACTTTGGTGCGCACCAAATGAGCCGGTCCGAGACCTCCATGAAGGGGTGGTCTCAATCTGCTCCATCTCCCTACATTTGGTGCGATTTCACTGGTGTGAAACAAAGTGGTCCGAACCGATCTACTTTTGATTCATTACTTCCTGTTAACCCTACGGTTGAATCTTTTGCTTACTCAATTTGTCAATTTGTTTATTCTGGTTGAGGATTACGATGATTTACGAGGGTCTGGAAGGTCGCTGATGCTGTCCTAAACACGATAAAAAAAACACATTTGAAGGAAAATGTAGAAGAGAGCGAAACGTAAACATTGGTTGACTGGTGTAGGAAATGGTTACCATGGTAGCCTCTTCTTCGTTCTCCTTCGTAGCAGGTTTGGTAACCAGTTACGTGCATATCACCCCCTGCTGTTTCAAACTGAGTAAATACACAAGTGGGTCCGGGCACGGTTTGGTGTTGCAAGTGTGAATGCAAGCCAGCGGGGGAGGGGGAGAGGGGCGAACCCATGGCGAACCGCGCCGCAGCACGGTTCGAAACAGGTGGACCTAATGTCAAAACGCCCGTAGAGACCAATTGTTATATGGACCAAAATGCCTGGGACATAATAAATTCTACATAAATGCTGTCTAAATGATTTCCTTATTCTAATCAAGTAGAATTTAATAAAATAAAAAATTTCGCATTGCCACCCCTTGTGCCAATTTAGAATTCTGCAGGCCTGGTATTAAAAGCGAGTAGAGTTTAGTTGAGCCATTGCCACAGTCATAAATACACCATTTAAGAGGCACAAACCTTAAGAAGGACAAGGTTACAGCTGTGGATCAGTGGTGGAGGTCATTATCTTCAGTGGCATGAAGTATTTTTTGGATGGTTAAGGTTTATACTGGTGGACAATTTTCATAGGGGGCAATACCATCAGTGATATATGTGGTGTGAATGGAAAGTACAACCTGCACTTTCAAGAGTTTGAAATACAAGAGTAGTGCAACACAAGGTCAAGTCCATTAAACATCCATCATTTAAGGACACACTGATGAACAGCCATCTGCTGACAGACTGAGTAGAGACAATGGGATAGAGGGAGATAATGAGGCAGATATTCAGACAGACAGATAAGGGGATGGGCAGGAATATGTAAAACATGCATTCAAACCACAAAGACTGAAAAGCAAATCAAACTCTCACTTTGCTTCCCAAAACTAACTTTTTAGATGACCTCCTGTCACTTTAACATGGCTCTCTGTCTCTGTCCTTCAGATACACAGATATTCCGGCTTCACAGTATGCTAAGAGACCACTTTACACTGTACTGAAGATCATACAATGGCAGTCACACAGCCAGGTGTGTGGCTCGGCGGGGGGTTACTCTCTGAATCACTGAGCCACTTGCATGACATCAAGTCTCCTGCAGCGGCCCCCTGCTTCCTGTTTCTCCTGCCCTTCATTTCCCAGCAGGTAATCCCCGATCTGCTTCATTTGTTTTGGGTATTTTTCTTTCTTCCACTAAAAAAGACACCCATGACTCAATATGTACGACTATATGGTTTGTATATGAGAAATGCAATGTAAGGGCATAATGTCAAAGCTTTACAGTGTGAACAGGCAAATGTTTTGTTTTTGTTTTTTCTGTCATTTATGAAAAACATTAAATGATGGTATTCTTTGTATTGTTTTGCATTGTTTAACTGTAAGAAAGTAATTCTATAGGCAAGGTGAAGCCAAGTCATGGTATAAAGCATTTTAACCAAAGTTTCTGTTCTTGTCAAAGTAACTTCACCAGGGAAAAATCATAGCATATTATTGTACCAAGTGTTGGTTTGCGCTATTACCTCAGCCAAGTTTATGTTTTTGCCAGTGTATGTTTATTTGTTTTTCCATTTGTTTGTTAGCTAGATTACACAAAACTACCGGACAGATTTGATGAAATTTGGACATGTTGGTAATGGCCCAAATATTTCAAAGTTTTGAAAAATAACGGAAGTTAACATTGAGCAGACTAAAAAGAACATATCTCTGCCATTTATAACAGACTGGCTGCCAATTTTACAGGATAACATAGGCTCTATGTCTCTATCCTCAGGCAATTTTCAGCCAAATCTGATCCAGATTAATGTCACAAAAAACACTGAACTTTAGCCTGTGATGGGAAAACCAATTGAAGCAATTTAATAATTCAATTATATTTAATAATTATTTTATAAAATTAAAATAGCAAGTGATGTTCCCAAAACTTGTCGTGTTCATGCAGGACAACAACCCCCATTTATGTGCTGAGTTTGGTCTGGATCCTGGTTCTATTCTGGATCTGGTGATCCAGAATTGATTCTTTAACAAAGCCTGAAGAACTGAGCTGCTTTGCAGAGGTCTGCGCTCCCTGAGTGCTTTTCTAAGTTTCTGATGGTGACTAGTTTTGCACTACATACTGAGAACATAAATATGTTAGAACAATTTTGGATTACCAGATATTAACTGTTTTATGTCTTATCTCTCATGTCATAAAACTGTCATGCTTACAACAGTGTGTGTTTTCAGTGGGCTCTTGGATTATTACCACCACGAAGGAGATTAAGTTTTTGCCAGCATTTTGCATTTGTTTGTTCGTGAGCTTGTCTGTCTGTCCGTCCATCTCTTAGCATGGAACTTCAACAAGCTCTTGACTGACTTTGATGAAATTATCAGGGAAAATTGGTCATGACACATGGAAGCAGTGATTTTGGTGGGGATCTAAATATGGATGCAGATAAAAGAATTTGTTAAAGGAATTCTTAACATTGCGAGTTAGGGCAGTTTCCCCATTTTTGCCAATAATTCCAAAAGTTCATGATGAAAATTTACAAGAAATGGTGACCATGGTTAACCCAACACATCAGATGGACCAATTAGTGTATTTTACCAGCTCATCGAGGCAACAGCACACCTTCTTGTTGTGAGGCATGTGCACTACCTGCTGCGCCACCGTGCCGCCCTTATTCAGTGATGTGTCATTTTTATTTTTGTTTTTGCACTTTGTGTTTTATGCTGGTATTTGTCTGATTTTGTTGTTGCCTATTGTTGCTAACTAGATTATTGGCTGTGGCCTAAACAGTGCTTCAGAGTGGATTTAAGCAACACATTTTGAGAAGGAATAAGGGGTGGGACTAGATTTTTTTTTTTACTTCTTCCCACACCCTATTTGAACAAAATCTGGTTTTGAAAGGATTACTGGTATGAGAAAACAACGCTGTTAAAGCTATTTGCATTTACTTACTATTTTATTTTATCTTGTTGTATATGTATAAATCTATACATGTGTATGTTTTCCATTCAAGTACAAAAGAAAGAAAGAAAGAAAGAAAGAAAGAAAGAAAGAAAGAAAGAAAGAAAGAAAGAAAGAAAGAAAGAAAGAAAGAAAGAAAGAAAGAAAGAAAGAAAGAAAGAAAGAATCATGACAAATAAAAAAAAACTGTTGCCTTTCTCAGTATGCAAAGTAGTAATATAATAAGCTGTTGGTGCTACCCAACACAATTTTAGTATGCTTGACCTCTGCAGCACCAAGGGTCAAATTCTTATCCTGTGACAAAAAACTACATTTTGTAGGTTTGAATCATCAGGTGACTTCTGTAGGAGGCAGAACAGGATTAAGAAGAACAAAGCAAAGTATTCTCTGTTGATCTTTCAACCCACCTGTGATTGTTCACTTCTATTTTCTCTCTGGATGTCTGCCTTACATTATATCTGAGTTTTATGATACGTCCCATGGCGCTACAGAGACAGGTGGCCGATGTGTTTACCTTGGCTCTCAGAGGCACTGTCACACGAGTGAGTAGGTACTCATGGGTTTATCATCATGTTGACACTCAAGGGGATTATACAAAGACAGAAACAAGCAAGGTTTATCAGCTTCAGACCCTCGGGAGAACACGCACTGAAAAATATTCCAGAGGAGAGCAGAACACTCAAGCAAACATACAGCGAAAAAGAGAGATTTGCCAACTTGAGCTCCCCCCCCCCAATCTTCTTCACCTTCCCTCAGAGTCAATTCACCACACTCCTATCTGTGGGAATTAGCTTCCTACGCGTTGTCTTTCAGGCTTCTGTAAAGTAAACAAAGTGCTTTTCACTTCAAAGACAAAGTTTGTCTTTTTCCTAATTGATAAACCAACTCCTGACATTGAGCTTTGCCAGGCTGAGTTTATGTGCCATGAGGACTGAGCTGAATTCGTCCTCCGTGGCTGTCTCGTTGTTGTGCTTTTTCACACCACGAGCATAATAGTCTATTTTAGTGGAGGCCCTGGTGAGATGTTCCATAATTAAGAGGGATAATTATCAAGGATTCACACACATACACAGTTATGTGGGTTTATATGCTTTTCAGGACTGAAGCAGTCACTTTTATTCAAATTTGTATTGTACTGTATCTTGACCTTTACTTAACAAAATGTCTATTGGTCATTTTTTAAATAAAGGTAATAATAACGAGATGTCTTCAGTGAGCATGAATAAACCAAAACATCTACTGTCAGGAACCTACCAGCTGAATTCAGATGTACTCTTTGATCCAGACTGCAGTACAGAATTAAATTCAGACATCTTTAACCTCAAGAGAAAAGACTTAGCTAAAAATATCTACACATATAATACTGTCAGGAATGATATTTTGTAAAGGACATCACGATCCAAGTATATATGTTTCCCAAATCCAGAGGGAAATCTCTATGGGGTCGGTTCCCTTAAACACTCTGGATAGAATCAAGAGTGTGACCTTTGAATTGTAACTTTCTGCAGTATAGCTATAAAGCGTAAAAATTGAATTTTGCCCTTCTTGAAATGTTAATGTACCAACTAAAAGTTCCTGAATCTGCCTATGAATTTGGATCTCCACTGAAAGTGTATCAGTGTTTTCATGAGACATGAAGTACATCATCAGATTCATTCACACTTTGAGTTCTGGAATATTTGCACATTTTTCCATAATCTGCATTGTTAAACCTAAAACTGCTGCATTGTTACTGACAGATTCCACTGTTTATATGACATTACAAAAATGGCAACTTATATTAAGCAGCTATAGCAAGAGAAGATACTATGTATATCAATACTTAAATTAATTTGACATAAAATGATGCCAGGAGCAGGTTTAAAGGGTGACAGAAATTCTGACATTTTTCAAGCATCGGATCTGTATCATGATCCAAACTTAACTGCAATTTCACCCAGATTTTTTTCTGGGCATCGCTGAATTAAACAGAAAAGCTATTGTCAAAAGAGTCAAGCAATGATAATGCCTTTTGAAAAATTCCTGCATTCATATCCAGATCGGGATCACCACTAAAATCTAATCTTTTCTGCCTTGTGCCATGACCAGCATTTCTATGAAATTTAATTTAAAAGAACTTCAATACCTTTTTGAAATACCTTGCCCACACATCCCATGTATTAGTTTTAATTATTAAACTGACTGACCCGATTTAAATGTGACCTGTGATCCTTTACCCCATGCAATGGTACAGTCTCTCTCCCAAGATATATCCACTGTCCTGTCACTCCATTAAAGCATAAAAAGTCAAAAACTCCAATACATGCAAAAGAAAAACAGTATTAATGATTAAGATGTCCATGTTGGAAAAGTAATGTTAGTGCTGGTGACGTTCATCCTCTGGGCATCTGAAGAAAAAGATTTGTTGTAGGTCTTAGTATGGCTTTATTACATTTTCAGGAAATTATTACATAATAGGGTGCTACATGGCTGAACACACCAAAATATCCCTGTTGAAATCACGAGGAAGGGGTTCAGACTTTGAAACAGCCAAATTAAACAGACAGATAATTGCCAGCAAAACATAACCTCTTCATCAGAAATTATAATGATTGTAACTTTATGTATGTATCACAGCTTGAAAAGCAGTTGCATATAAAATGTTATACTGACATACTTCAGGCATGAACTCAGGGATTAATAATCTGACACACCCAATGAACAGTACAATATACAGTATTTCACTAGCCCATTTGGGAAAGAGATATAATGAACTCAAGGAACAATGTTAGTTCAGTAAACAACTTTATGAGACCAACGTGTTTTGGCTCGTGGTCTGAATCAGGCTCATCCATTTGGGAAAGAGCCCGTAGATTTGGGAGGACTGAACCAGTTAGATAATGCAGTAGGCAGGTGATACAGCACTACAGTGCTACAGAACAAGAGTCACTTCCTCAAACAAACTTTTGTTAGAACATACCGGAAAAAGAGAAAAACTTTTGTGACATATGTGTCAATAAATGAATGTTTAGATCAGATGAAAATGCTACTAAAGTTGTTAGCATCCATGTTAATCTCCATATGAGCAGTCACTGCCTGATGTTGTCTCTCTCATAGCATCCATTTATTCCAGCTCTAAAATGAAATGATTGGACCGTGCTGTTTTAACAGATTGGATCTGCCTGATTACAGACACTGAAGATTTGCATGGAATAATAGACAAAAAAACCCCAATAATAATACATCTTTAAATTGTTTGTATTATAATTGAATAAACTGGCACTGCACAAACATCTTTATTGGGATTAATCTGGCAGAAATAACCGTTTTCTGGAAGTAGAAAGTATTAAGTTTTAATCAATTGTTTGAATTATTGATATTTTGAAAGAAGCTTTTAACAACTTTCCAAAGAAAAACAGACAAACAATTCACAATGAAAATTCATGCAGATGTGTTCCTGAGCTTTTTGTAATTAATATCAGTGATGATCTGCTGTCCATTTAATCCATGCATTTGCACGCTGCCATATGTTTCTATGAGACAGCGCCAATCAGTTAACAGTCTGCTACTTAAGAAGATTCAGAGCTCTCCTTTAACTTGTACATGCGCTAATTTCTATCAAACTTCTTCTGTTTATATAAGTGTCACATTTTTGTAATCTTGCCTCCATTTAGAAATGTTATCGTGTATGTGTATAGTTTTTATAGTTGGCTGATATAGAGGGATGTATTGTTGAGAATTGTGTTTTTTTATGAAATGTGATTTTATTTGGCAAAACAAGGTCGTATTCAATCAGATTTAGTTTTTGAAGTTGTTAAATTATAAAAAATAGTGTTATAGAAAGTGTTTATATTTTCTGACAATTTGACATAACTTTTAACTTTACATTTTCCTCTAAACATTAATCTTCAGGTCACTTGATTTTAGGGATTTTTCAAAAATACATATATTTGATTTTACAATAGGATTATCTCTTTAAGTTTAGTTAGCTTCCTTACCAACAAATCTATTAATGACAATAAGAAATAAAGTTTTTAACAGATCCTTTGGTAAGAAATGGAGGATTAAATCTCAGTGGGAGTTAGATCATTGAAGACCAAAAGTCTGTGAGTCCAGAGAGTAAGATTAAGCGTGATCTTTCATCCATGTTAAAGCTGTAACTCTGTCAAATGGAGCAGTGCTTCAAATAAAAGCAAATCTAAAAATTCAAAAAACAAACAAACAAACAAAAAAAAACAGCCGTTTCATTGTTCTATGATTTCTTGGTCTTCACCAGCTGTTCTGCTTTTAAATCAAAAGTAGGCTAGTTATTTTTTATGCGCTTGATATTACAAGAGAGTTTTTGTACTTCTTGTCAAGAACAAATCTTGATAGGAGTCTGACAAAGATCCATTCAGCATTTTTAAACCTAAGTGTTTATTTTTTTAAAACAATACAATCATGCTGTCACTCATGGACAGAAAAATAATCAAGAGTATATTTGTCATAACACACTCTGAGAAAAAAAGTCCAAAAGATGAGAAAACAGATTAAATGTTGAAATATCAATGATATGAAGTGAATGATCAGGTTAACAACTGAAATTTTGAGCAGAAGACTAAAATCTGCTATGTATACTTCAGGACCATGCTCACGTGTGTCATGCTGCAATTCCAGAATCAATCACTGATGTTTTCCTTTGTGTATTTACATCAATGTTTGTTCTTTTTTTTTGTTTCTGTGACTGAGTCGTGAGTGCATTTTCATGTCTCTTACCTGGCTGCAAAACAAATTTCCCCCAGGACAAAATAAAGTTGGAGTTGATGTGTCATGTTAGGTTCTGTAGAGCCTGTAAGTCCAAGGAGACAAACATTTACTTGACTTGTAGTGAACACACTTTAAATTTAGCATCAAAACTTTTGCTCAAAATGTTAACATTAATTTGACAATAGCAGGAAAACCACTGTACACTGTAGTGGTTGATGTCAGAGTTGTCGTGTCTTCAAGTCGTCAATAAAACAGCAGCTCCAGTTAATCATGAAATGTTCATGAAAAGGAAATATATGAAACTTGCTCAAAGAAATTGTTAAAACTCACAAACTCGTGTGAGCATGATTCAGTCTGGGGACCAGCTTAGGTGGGGTGAGGTGACGTTTGATTAGCTCAGGAGTTCTTTTGACTGGCTGACCCTCACCAGGTCACAGCAGCAAGTGATCATGGGGTTATTTTATTACTTATATCATATTGACTGTATGAATAATCCTCAGGTGTCCATCACCAGGGGCAGGGTCAAGGGTAGGGTATTTGGGCTCAAGCTCCAGATGTTTTCTGAACAGCCCTGAATCAGAGTTTTACTTTTGAGGTGGGAATCAGGAGAGTAGGCCTACTTCGCACATCTAAATAGGAGACAGGTGCGCCAGATAAAAAAGTCGATTCAAACGCAAAGATGGACCCCACACACTGTCTAACTTGCAAGAAATTGATTTATTTGCAATCTTTCGGTCTCAGACCTTCAGTTTGTTTGCCTGATGAAGGTCTGAGACCGAAATGTTGCAAATAAATGAATTCCTTGCAAGTAAGACAGTGTGCGGGAGTCCATCTTTGCGTTTAAATCGACTTTTGAGGGGGGAAAAAAACTCAGAACTAACAGTACCAGAGTTTAACAGAGAGGCAGCAACTGCATAAATTAGCCTGCATACATACTGTGCCTGCCTGAAGAGCTTGCATGGGAAGACTGATGTAACTGATTTAAGACTGGTTCAACGTTACTCTGCTGGTCTGTTAAATATTAGCTTACTATCACAAAAGTTATGGTACAAAGAAAGTGAATAATAGCAAGATAATGTTATGTTAATGGATGGATTTGTTGATTTGGTAGAATTGAAAACAGGACAAATAATGTATAAAGCAAGGAATAATATACTGCCTACACACAAACATTTTTCTCTGACAGAGATGGTGAATATAAGTTAAGGGGTCAGTTAAATTTTAAAATCCCAAGCATAAGAACAACAATGAGGAGTTTTTGTTTAACAATACAAGGAGTCAAAATATGGAACAGTCTAGATGATGATCTGAAGCAGAGCAGAAATTTAATTCAGTTTAAAAATACATTTAAATCAGTCATATTGGAGAAATACAGGAATCTCGAGGGGGAACAACAAGTCTGATGAGGGTAGGAAACAAAGTGCTTTAATATTTGAAAAACAAACAAACCAAAAAGGTGAAACAAAACAGGATGTTCGTGTGTGTGTGTGTGCAAAGGAAAGTATGTATACAGACATGTATGCACACACAATGCATGGATATGTAAATTTATATATGAATTTAAAGATATTTTCATGTATATAGGTGTACATAAAGGTGTGGTGTTTAAGTATATATGGATAGGTAATCAGATAGGTATTTATATGTGTATAAAATAGGTAGGTGAATGTTTAAATAGATTTCATAAGTCCATGTAATTTGCTTTCATGACAAGTCTATGGGAGAACATATGTTGAATACAAGTCAAATATGTAACAGGGAATAAGAGGTAGGACTAGATAAGTTTTACTTCTTCCTACTCCTTTTCGAGCATGTACATTGTAACTTCTGATTAATATTATAAATTGGTTATCTGTTTTCTTTTTATTTCCTCTTATTATTATTATTTATTATATATATTATTATATTATATAATATATATTATTATATATTTTTGTTATATGTTCGAAATAAACAAATAAACAAGCAATAAACAACAAGAAGTTACATGGGAACAGTCCAAGCAAGCTTGAATAATAAGAGTGAGAAAGAGCAAAGTAGTGACGGTAATGTTAGCTGGTAAACGCAGGTAGGATTCTCTTCAATCCTAAATCCACCCCTGGCTATCACAAGAGACAGTCCAGCCCTGTGCAGCAGGAAGTAGAGCACTGCCTGTAAAACTGGACTTGGTATATTCAAAATTGAGAGAGGATACAATCAGCCTCTCTTAGTCTGGACTGATTCTTGTATTTGTTGTTTCCGTTTGGCTTGAATTTTTTTCTAATGAACAAAAACATGAAAATGAGCAAAGATTGAGAAGAAAAGGAGGTTGTATCACCACAAAAGGTCTCAAAATGTGCAAAACTGACTCAAATTCTTTATGATGCCGAGGTCAGCGTTCCCTGTGCTCAAGTGAGAGCAGTGATGATGGGGCTGGACAGAGCAGCAGGGAAAGACAGCTGGACATACGTCCTCAATGATCCAGCTGACAGATTCACTTTCATGTGAAATCCAAATGCTCTTCTGTTTTAATGCTTATTTCTTTTAACAAATCAGTCCAAAACGAAGAAGACACGATGACACACCTGCACCCAGTGGCTACATCAAGTATGCAGACTGTAACAGGCATGATCATCAGGAAAACAGCTTATGAGAAACTCAAGTGGTCTCAGAGCACTCTTACCTGTGCTTCTCTACATCAGCACATTCACCGATTTACATCTAAAGCAGCTGGCAATGACAGACAGAAATAATACAGAATGATGTAATTTGATGAAGAATTAATTACACAGCAACATGCACACATGTTGTCTACAAACGGACCAAGCAGCTCAACTACCCCTTAAAGCATTTATGATGGACTAAAATTATTTATAAGGGTATAAGTTTGGGACACAAGCTAAAGCAAAACATGCAATAAATATGAACACTACTTAGTATGTTCACACATTTTGGCTCTTCATGGAGAACTTACCTTAGTGATCATGAAATACATGTGATTTTTATTTTTCCTTATGTAAATTTCAATATCAATTTTGGTGATAAAAGGCACACATAAATGCCAGAGGAGGAGCAGGGGAAGAAGAAAACAAAGCAGAAGCTAGCAAAGACCACTTACACAAGCTGGGAAGACAGCCATATTATTAATAGTATTAGACATTAAATTAATATTGAGCTTCACATATTTATGTTCTTAGTTCAATCTCAAAAGCAGGAGCCTCTTTGTCTCCTGTTTCTTTGTCTTTGGTCTTAACAATAAGTTTGTTTGCATGTTCTGAGCATCACACACCTCCAGTATTTACTTGAGGGCAGCCTCAAAGAGCAGCAGTGATGATTTTGTGTGGAGTGGTGCTGAAACTGCAAGAGATGACATGGTCATTATCAGACATGTTGGTGGCTTCGTCTTGTGCCCTGCCAAGAATTGGATGGTTGGGTGTACAAGGCCAGCTCCGGCTTTCACTTGTCAATGTATCTCTGGGCAAGACACTTAAACCCTTGATGCTCTCAGTGCTGTGTCGGTGGAGTGCAAATGAGTATGAAAGGGGAAGGATGTGATATCAACTTTTAACAGAAACCTTACACAGAAACTTTGACCATTAATGAGTTAATGTATGGGTGAATAAGTGTGAATGGGAACATTTGACCTGTGATGTGAGAGTTTTTGAGTTGTCAGAAAGGCTTATAAAGCTCTACAGAACAGTATATAAGCTCAGGTCAAACAACAATTTACACCATATTCTCTATGGAAACAGCAAACACACCATTGTATCAGGGCCTTGTCTCAAAGCCTCCGGCTGGATTTCAGTCCCAGCACATCCCTAACAGGATGATTCCTTAATTAAGAACTGTTTAACGTTAAAAGGTGTTCAGCCATCCATCATTGAATGTTCTTGAGACATTTAGCAACAGCAGCTTGGAAAGATGTGCTACAATGTATGACAAAATAACCAAGTGTAGGTATATGAATTTAAAATAAAAGCGGACCTAAAATCAAACCTTGAGGTACACCTCAGATAATACAGGAAGTGGTAGAAGAGGTATGGTGACAGAAAAGGTTCTGCCTAAAATACAGGAATAAAGGCTTACTTAAATCCTGAACCCAAAACTCTAAACCAGCCCAAAAACCCCTCTGCAGAGGATTTTCTCCAGCTCTCTATCCCTAAGAGGAAATGTGGTCCTCCTAACACACACACACACACATTTAACACACACACAGAGTCACAGCCGGTTTCCCCTTTGCGATAACTCCTACAAAACGCCTGTCATCCTTACTCAGTCATACACAAGCAAAGAGTCAGCGCAAGCCGATGGATCAATTTAGTACAGAAAAGCTGTGGCATTCTTCAAATGTAATGGGCTTTGATGTCGACGCTGAGCTGCATTACTGAACCCCGCTGAAGCCAGTGAAACCTCTTTTCATCTGCCTGCTTCCTATGCAGGGGACGTTGGCAGGAAACGTGCCTCACTTCTTCTCCCTCTTTTCTCTTCTTCTCCTCGTGCATACTGAAGTTCATTGCATGTGCACCTACACTCACACAACATCTTTTACAGGCACTAATTTATTCCCTCTTCAGCTGCATGGGGAATAACTACTTCCTTCCAGCTTTTTCATATGATTGGTTCTCCCCACTGTGCAGCCAAAGTGTCACTTTTGACCCTATTTTTTCCTGAACTAAATTGCTTATTTTTGCCTTTGTGAAATGGAAAGGGGGATGCTCTGATGATGTTTCTTCTCCTTCAAGAAGTGGAAGTGTGGATCCCAGAGTTTGCACAGCTACAGACTGACCTCTGGTGGATATTTGGCTTATTGCATGTGCCATGAGTTAATTGTTTTCCAATTTTCAGGATGATTTATGTTGTTGTCCATCTGTCACCTTGTCAGATGAAATACAATATAACTGTACTTAATATGGAGTAATAGAATAAAAAATAAAACATAGTCATCATTTATGTCCCTAAATGGAACATATGGTCGAAGGTGATTATGGCAACATGATCAGACTACTCTTCTTTTCATGTGTTACAACAGTCAATATGTCGTATTAGGGGACACCATTGTGTCATTACTTGGCTGACAAACTACACAAATTAAATTAATTGTTCAAATCCCTCTATTACAACTCATGAAGGAAGAAATGTTGTTTACAGAGTTGGTCAAATTATCTCTGTCTTTAGTACAATGTTGAGGCAATAATTTGGGTTTGTGTCGCACATGCAGAGGTCATTGTGATCTCATTTGTTAACACCTCTGAAGTAAATGAAAAAATTGTAAGAGGCAGGACAGAAAGCGGACATGATTGATTTTTGTTATTCACATTGAAAACACTCGGAGATAAAATGATCAACTGTGTCCATTCAAGCAGTATTCATTCATAAATCCTATAGTCTGACCTCAGCATAAGAAACTTCTAGAGAAACTGTACATTGTTATATCTGCCAAGGGGGTTATGTTTTTCATTGTCATTGTCTTTGCTATGTTCAAGATTTCTGCTGTGTAGTCTGACATACTTGTCAGCCAGAGCAAAAAATCATGTAGCCTGACATTGGCAGCCGAATTTCAGGTTGTAAGGATGGAGGTTGTTCACTAGCCCAGAGTTGCTCTTAACTGGAGTTCTGTTGACTTATGTGTGACATAATGCCTACAGCTCTGATATCTGAGCTCTGAGGTAAATGAAACACTATAGCCCCCGAGCAAAGGCTTTAAAAGAGGTAAATCAAGGACCCCAGGTCCAAATTTAAAATGCAATGAACCAAAAGGTTTAAATGCACAGAGTCAGAATTCATGGTAAATAAGGAAAGATCATCCTCTCACAAAAGGGTCCTTAAGGTAAAAGGAAGTGTGATTTGGAGAACTAAACTTTGATGCATACATTTTAGACCTTAATAACATCATGTAAGTCTGATGGCCTAAAATACTTCATCATGGAAATACACGAGTATTGATATCAGTGTTTCTTTACAATGATTTTTGGAGGATTTTCTTCACTTGAAGGAGCAACAGTGATTATTTTCAGTTTGTTGTTTGTTTTTCCATGTTGTTGCTGAATTTATTTATTTTGCAGGTTGGTTTCTCTCCCCTCCTTCCTTTGTGCATTGTCAAAAATATTTAATACACTCCTAGTACCACTTCATCTGTTGTGCCCCGTACAAGAGGGGGCAAAAATCTGTTGCACCTGCTGAGACGGAGGTTCTTTGGTGTGTGCAGGACTCTTCTCTGAACTTTCTACAACGCTGTAGGAAGATCAGATTTTTTCTATGCAGTGGTTTGCAGGAAGCATCAAGAGATGACGGGATAAACTTGTCATGAGGACAAATTCAGTCCTGGACTGTCCCCTTGACTCCACAGAGGATGAAGGTGAGAGAGGGGTGATGGCCAAGCTTGCAGCATCATCATCACCAGCAGACTTTTTCCATCTAATATGCAGGTAGGAACGTAGTCGGACTTTACAAGACTGCAGTTTAGCTTTTCAACATGGAGTGTATATAGTGTTAATACTGTGTTATTGTTATTTCATTTTACTATTTTATTTTGTTGTAACATATTATTGTTGTAAAATTACTATCTTACAACTTTATTTTATTTATTTAATTGCTTAATTTACTTCTTTCTGTTAATACTTATCTTAACTTTTTCCAGGTTGTGTTTCATACATTGTCTCACCTTTCTTTTTGTTATATTCTTGGCACTTCATTCTTCACCAAAGAACCAAAACTAATAAACAAACAAAAATATTTTCTGTACGGCTCATTCACTCAGTTTGTAACTTCCCACTATCAACCCAGCCTAAAATGATTATTTAACATTTACTAGTAATGGTATCTAGCATATTCCTATTTCAATTTCAGATACAAAGCAAACTCCAGGTTCTTTTTCTTTAACAATACAGGTTTCTTAAAAATAAGAACATCTGCAATAGAAACATGTTTTTGACAATAACCTAACCCCTAGCTCTCTCTCTCTACCTCTCTATCATTGGAGTTTCTACTATGCTATGATACGGGAGGTACGGCAAAAAAAAAAAATTAGATGAAAACTGTCATACAGGTTATGGAACTTACATTTTTTAAGTGTCTTTAATTTTAACCCTATCTGCATCAACACACCGCTACATTCATGTCTCCCACAAATCAAAGTAGCTCAGCAGGTCTTCTTCGAACAGTTCTCATACTCTGGCGTTCTTTCCCGGAAAAAAAAGACAAAAGTCACATGGTGCCAGATCAAGTAAATAGGGAGGATGATCAAGCCCAGTGATTTGTTTTGGTCCAGAAACTTCTTGAGTATGATGTCTTGATGACAAACTAAATTATTTTTCCCAAATTGTGGTCTCTTTTTTAAGACTTAATAGAATCTGTTGGTAATCATGTTGATTCCTGTTGACCCCACTTCTCCATAAGGATACCCTTACGCTCAAAGGAAACAATCACCATGTCCTTGAATTTGGACTTTCTTTGTCAGTCTTTCTTCGTCTGTGGTGATGATGGTGTCTTCTGCACTAACACTTGTCTCAGGATTGCAGTGGAGGATCCCAGTGTCATTGCGTGTAATCACTCATTGGATTTCCTTCTGTTTGTTCTGCCTGTGTTTTTTCTTTTGGTCAGGACTTTTCAGGAGGTTTTGGACAATGTTGACACAGACTTTTGTCCTGTTCAAATTTCCATTCAAATTTTGCAAACTGTCTCTCTGTCTTTTAGGTGTTTCTGCTATCATTCTTATTCTGAATTATCGATCATTTCAATCAATTTTTGCATTTTTTTAGAATTTTTTTGATATGCATGAGCTCCAAGGACATTTGTGGTCTTGGTCTCCATCTGTACCCTCAAAAAATATGTTGCGCCATTTCATCACACATGCATGTGCAAACATCAGTTAATGTAGAAAAGATTAAGCTGCTGCTTGTTTAATTTCATACAAAATTTTAAGTTAATGTGTTGCTCAACTTCTAAGCTAATCATTTGTCAACGCCTCAGCATAAACATGTAGCCTGTAGTGAACTTAAGACGCCACTGACTGTAATTGCACAGCAGTCGTGCTTGAATACTTGACACCTAAAGTGAGTGTGAACCGTGTGGTTTTATCTTCATAAGCGTGATGTCATTCACAACCATACCACGCAGCTCACAGTTGCTTAGGCATGTCCTGTTAACCTTAAAGTACAAAGAATGCCCATTAACATTTATAAATCCTAAATAGGTTGATTAGATGACATTAACACAGGTCTCACTTTGACCAGCTTTATTTATAAAAACATTGAAAAAGCCATTCAGGGACCAGGCAAAGACGCAATTATCAGATCAAGATGGGTCTCTGCTTTTGACTCGGAGGCGGAGGACTGCAAAAAATCACTCAGAAAGAAACTGCTTCAGCATCTGTGGGCTTAAGTGTTCCTGTTTCTAACATCTAGGTATCTAGAGCAACAAGACTGCACGTGTCTGTATTCTTTAACAGCCCACAAACCACATCAGCCAACATTTCCTGCAAAGCTGCAGCACATAGCAAGAACACTCTTTTCACAGCCTTTTCCTGAGTACACAAGTGTTAGACGCGCTCTCACAGGGGATCTCTGCCAAGAACGTGTTGCTTCTTATGCTCCAGTTTCTGTGGAGATAATGTGGAGGAAGTGGCAATTTGTCTGTTAAAGAGCAAAATTATTATCATACAGGAGTAAAATGCAGTATGACTAACATAGAAAATGTTTTGGGAACGTAATTACTCAATCAAGGATGGAAAGTAACTAATTACATGTGCTCAGGTTTCTGTATCCAAGTAGCCATTGGTGCATTGTTACTTTTTGGGGGTATTTTTAAAAACAGTGCTCTAACTGGAATTTTCTAGTGAAAAATATTGGACTTGTAATGCCCTCTGCCTGACTTCTGCGGCAGAGTTTGTGAGTGTGTGTGTGTGTGTGTGTGTGTGTGTGTGTGTGTGTGTGTGTGCCTTTATTATGTTTACATTTATATATTTTTATTATATAATGTAGTGCATTAAAAACAGGGTACATGAGGTGCATTGAAGACATCAAAAGAGCTCCAGCAACACTTGTAGTTCAAGAAATAACTTCATTATTTATTATTAGGCCTATTACAAACAAAAGTGACAATACAACTCCTCTTCATGGCAATTTTAAGTGCAGTACCTGCATAAGTTGTCAATACACTAAAAAACTACAATTTTTTAACCATCCAATAAATGGAAAAATGATTGTATTAAACACTTCCTAACATGTAATCCAAAAATTTGATTTATATTATACAATGTCCCTGCAACAAAATATATGTTGGAGAAACATCTTGTTCCCTTCGGAAATGCATCACTGAACACAGGAGTGCAGTTAAAAGAAATGACAAAACTAGTCCTGTTGCGAGACTCTTTAATGAGGTAAAACGTCCCACTTCATCACTGTTTTTCTTTGGCAGAGAAGCCATAAAACTAATAAAAGAGGTGGCAATATTGATCTTATGAGGAAAAAAAGAGGAGCATTTTGGATTTTTTATTTAAAAAGTTTATATCCAAGGGAAATGAACTAGGACTTTTCAGTGAATGATTTTTTGTAGCCAGTTTATTTAAATTTGGTTTTAATATTTGTAGAAAATATTTTACACTACTACACTGCTTAACAATTTATTTTTTATCATAACATCTTATGACTTTCTTTGTGTGTTTTAAAGACCTATATATGTATGTATATATGTATGAATATATGTATGTATGAATATATGTGCATGTTCTTCTGTTCATTCATTTTTAACTTTTGTACATAATTTGTTTTATCACAAATTTTGTATATCCCTGTGTTACCCTATATGGTCCTTTTTGTATATATATAATGTTACACTGATCCTCTATTGATGCGCCAATAAAGTTTCTGGCTTCCGGGTTTACTTCCTGGTTATTGGGCCCATAGAGCAGGAGCAGTAAATTCATCTCCCATGATGCCTCACGTCAATGGGAACGAGCGAAGCGCGGTCTTAATGAAGTGACGCACGGCCACAACAGAAATCTACCGCGGATGAAATTTACAGTATGAGAGGTGTACAAACTCAAATAATGAATTTTAGGGCACATGATCAGACTACGATGTGATATAATGACATTATATACGTAATAAGTCTTTAAAATAAAAGTTTAAGACAAGTGATTTTTATTTGATGACTTTCTCTCTTTTATTATTTTATTTTTACAGTCTAAAACTTACATTATCTGAATGTATTATTTATAAAACAATTAATACATTTACATATATTCTGAATAAAGATCCATCGACCAAACACAACTCTGTGATCCCCTGACACATATTCTACACATTAGCTTCAGTTATTCGGGCACATTTTTTAAACTTTCTTTAAACTGAATATATACATGTAATGTAGGACCATCGTGTTAGTAAAATGTATCTTACTTAATTCTTTATTTCATTGTATATTATCCAATACACAGCAGTCTAATGTAAGTACAGTCAAGATACGTGGACGTGGATTTAATTGAAATGTAAAGTCTAAATATGTTGACATACCAGAACTATCAAGCGAGTGATAGTTAACTCTGAGAGAATACATGTGTTAAGTCACTCTATGTCAAACATAAACTCACCGTTTAGTCGTTTTCTCAACTTTCAGAACAATTTTGGACCAAACAGCCTGAAAGAAGTTAGCTGGCGTCCTCGCTCCCGAGACACAGCATGACCGCGCTTTGACAGTGCGTGTGTACAGCTGTGACGTCACCAGAGATAGCGACTTTCCTCTGGCTTTTCTAGCCTTTGAACACTTTTTGACCGATCAAAAGTCCAAGTCTTAAAAATATAAAATACAAATATCAGTAATTGACCGTGTTTATGGCTGGAGATGTCCTGTCAACAGTTTTACAGCCGTCTCTTTTACTATTGCCGCCTATGGGAAAAATGCTTTTTGGGCCCAATGGGGATTTTTCGTTGCAATACCACGAGTGGCCACTGGGAAAAATCGGCGTGCCGCCGAGGGGCGGTCTGGTATCCAGTTCTCATAATACATCCATGGATACTTCCCTTTGGACACTTCCCCTCACCCCTTGCCAGCAGCTCACTGGTCAAAAATCACATGGTGACTCAACTGACACACCCCTACATCCAATCCATAGGCTGTCTCAGATTGTAGCTTCACATGACTGGCTAATTCTTGGAAATGTTTGATCATTCCAAACTTTTTTCAATTTCAACTCTACCCTTTATAAGTGTTGTTTTTAATGCATTTCTGATGACCCTGATGAAGGCCACAAGCTGAAACGTGCCGGTCTAATAAAGTTGTTTCTTGAACTATAAGTGTTTTGCTGGAGCTCTTTTGATCTCTTCAAGACTTTATCTCCAAGCACCTTGGAAGTTGGTGAAGTTGTGCCAGAGGTTTGACCTTTGATACATGAGGTGCATTAAAATCGCAGAGTAGGGGATGCATAGAGTTTTGTTTGTTTTGGTTTTAATATGTAGTTTTTCTTTGTTTGTTTGTTTTTTTGTTTTGGTTGGGGGGAGTGGAGAGGAATTAAGGGAAGAGGGGGGAGCCATAGGCCTGGCATCCCAGCAAACACCCATCAAAAGTCCTCCCAACCGCCAACTCAACGCCTCCATCAGCAACACCCCAGACCCAGACAAGACCCCTCGATGAGACAGGCACGCCTAATCGCCAGAGCCCCCATACCGACCCGACGCACAGAAACAGCCCAGTCCACAAACAGTGCATTCAACATGAAATAGGGGAATAATCCGTAATGAAAAATAAAATAAAATACATAAATTATGGACCAGTACGTTAAGGAATAATTACACAGAATGAAAAAGAGCAGAAAAAAATGTAAATGAGAAAAACAGATATATACATAGAATACTAGTAGGTATATCAGGTGGGTGTCACTCTCTTGTCCCTTTAAAGTCACCATAAACCTGTTATGGTCAGTATAAACCTGTGAAGAATAATTTGACCTTTGTACATATTCTATGTATTCAACTTTTGTACATATTGTATATAATCTTTTCATGTATTTGTCTCTTTATAACCCTGTTCCAATCCTGTCATATAATCATGCTTGTAACCATTGTCTAGCTTATGCATACTTCTGACACACACACAACACACACCGACATATTTTAGACACCCCTTAAGCACATGCCTCATATACTGATTCACTAACCTCCGTATCTGACCTCGTATGGAGGCTGTCTCTCGAGCTCTGATCAATTGAGGGACATCTTCCATACCAGCTCAGTCTGGCTCATTTCAAGACACTGAGGTACGGAGGTCAACACACACACACACACACACACACACACACACACACACACACACACACCTTCCTTGACACTCTCATAAAAGAGAGGAAACATTCACCTCTCCAGTACAGCATCCAGCTTCTTGTTGAAATGTTGTCACTCACGCGCTGCGAATTAAATCCCATCTAATTGCCTTCAGCTGTCTCATCGTCATTCATTTTTGAGTTATGTCAGGGGTTTTTGGTACGAACCGTGAAAGTTATACCGAGCTTTTAGAATTGCAAAGGGACAAAATCCTGACACATTATGTCATAGTGTCCCAAAAAGGGAGTTTAAACTCATTTTGTTTTCAACTTTCATGGAGCATTTTGTGAATGGACAGCCTCCTGAATATCCAAACCCCATAGTGGCTGTAAAAATGCCAAACTGGATTAGGGAGCAGCCTGACACCTGTCGAAAGCCACACAAGAAAACGGTAGGCCCAACTTAGATGCCAATAATATCTGATTTGAAGCACAGTATATAACTATGTCCATCCTGTTAGTCAATGTCATATAGCATGGCATTACTGTTAGTGTAGATATGAACATGTTCCTTATTAACTCGCTGGTTGAATAAAAGATTATCATGATAATTAATGGCAGAGATTTCAAACTCCAGCCTTATCTGATATTTCTGTTATTACTGGCCCATCAGTCTGCATATTTCCTCAAGTATAAAAAAGACAACACAATAATTGTAAGAAAAGTAAACATTTTGATTGAGCTTGACTTTCTAATTCATATTTTCAGCATTTTAACTCACATTTTTGACCCATTGTGGGATGTTTTGAGCTTTAAGATTCATAATTTAAAATTTTTCATGGTTTAACCTTTTTCTGTTATTAATTTACATTTTTACTTTTTTTGATACTTTCCTTTTGACTTCATATTCCTGTAGATTGACCTTTTATACTCAACATTTCAAGTTTTGAGTCATAATTTGACTTTGGACCCTCAGGTTAGACCTTAATCCAGGTCCTGCTGTTATTAAGTTTGACACCCCTAGCACATGATATACGGTGTTATAGAAACAAGGATCTTTAAATTCATGACCAAAAAATGTATTCTGATGCAGAAATGAAAGAAACTGTGTGTACAATGATCACTGATTTATCCCACTGGCATGTAACATAGTAGTCAAAGAAAAACACACCAGGCTTGCTCTTCCTCTGTTCCCATTTTGCAACATCAAAATGTGTTCTTTGCAGGTGGTATACTTCTTCATGTTCAACAAAAAAATCAGACCATGACATTACTGTGAGCCCAAGCTGCCCCATCATTTGATAGTCCAGATGGAAAGTGGGGTCCACGCGCACCCCTCGGATTTTTTTTTCCCCACCTGATTTTTTTCTAACTCCTTAGAGTGTCTATTTTCAGAATCTGGTGGTCACCAAGCTGAAATAGGGTGCCAAAGGCTATTTTTTTGTGCTTCATTGCATCCAACCCCCCCAAAAAAAATGAAAAATTGAAAAATGATGTAACTCTTGATGACTCTTGAATTCTGACACTAGAAATCCAATGAAATAGTTATTCATTACATTTGACTTTAGTTGACTTTTGCTACTCATCATCATCATTTAAGAGATCTTCAATGTTTATTTCTCCCATTTCCAATTCTATGTCCTCATCATTGCTCTCATACTCTCCATCCTCTTCACCGCCAGGCAAGTTGTTGTTGTCGGAATCAGCTTTCCTGTCAAGAGCTGCCTGCTCTTCCGACTCTGCTTTTTGAGCCAATACCACGACAAGAGAAGGCGGTAGGATCGGTCCAATTGTCCAGATGGGTTCCAACACCTCTTCCTCTCCTGTCTTCTCCCAGCCCATCCTTGGGTCATACGCTTTGGGGCTTTCTAATCTTGCCTTATCTGCTCCCTTATAGTAGGCCACTCTGTAGTTGGCCCGTTGCACATGTGGTATGAGACAGACTTTGGGGGGAGGCAGGCGTTCAAGGTCAACTTTAGACTTTGAGTCGAGGACTTTTTCAGAACCAACCATTTTCCTCAGCATCTTGGCTCGTACTACATCGACCGATGTTATGTGTGGTTGGCCATACATAATGCATGTGAATTTCTCCATCTCATTAGTGATCAGCCAGTCTGTGCCAAGATGCCCAAAAGCACTCTGTAGTTTGGGATTCTGCTGTAGCTTCTTAAGGGGATTCACCTTTCCTTTGCCTTTGAAGGCGCTGGTACAGCCCTCCCTGTTGAATACATGGAATCCCAGCAAGGTGCTACGGTAATCAGAACCCACTGAGTCAGACAGTTCTTTGACATTTATAACGGTGCAACGTTTTCCAGAGCCGTGGTCCAGGTAGATGGAGAGTTTGGTTTTGCTGGCATGGTAGAGGAAGATCATCGGGATGTCTGTGTCAGGTGTCCTCACAACACAGGACTTGTACCCCCATTTGACAGCCTGGTGAAGGTACAGGACATCACGGCTTTCTGTCTCCTCCTGGTTGGACCGCAGTTCATAGATCTCAGAGGTCTGGACCTATAATAAATAAAGAATCTTAATACTATGACACAGTGTAATAAAATTCAAGAACAGCATGACTTCTCTCAAAATATGGTTGGTGATTGCACATGTGTGAATTCAAAAATATTCACAATTAGAATATTCACAATTCCCGAGCTATTTGTTCTAACTATCATTGAAGAACCTCAATATTTTTCCTAAACATTGTGTGTAAGGTAGTTAACTGCTCAGGTCACTAAGCCTTCCATCAACTTACTTTTCCATTTTTTGAGGTGAGGTCAAAGGATTTCCCGTCAACATACACCACTGCTTTCATGCTTTTCTCAATCCGGGATGCTGCCTCATTGCTCCCCCAGATCTTGAGAAGCAGGTCACATAGCTGGTCATTGGTCATTGCCAAGAAATGACTTGAAGTCATAAGGCCTGCAGGTTTTTGGACCTTCAATGATATATTTCTCAGTGGAGCCACGTCTGAGCCTCTCCTGGGCTTTGATGGAATCTGGCCCGTAGCAATCTGTGGAGAACACAAAATAGTGCTTGGCAACCATTGGGTCCAGGAGCTGCAGGTAAATCTCCACAAAGGTCAGTGAGAGGATGGACAACATGTAAAACAAGGCATTTTGATCCTGGATGTAAGGGGCATCCTTCGGGTAGGGTACTTCCTCATCTCTGTCCCTCAGCAGATGGTGAAGAATGGTGGAATTGTTGGTTTGGCAAAATAGTCAGCAGGAGAGCCAAGTGCATGAGGCACAGGCGAGAGGGGATACCACATGAGCTCCTCAAGATTGAAGGGTTTCTCCATAATCTGCGACTTAACAAGCAACTGAAAGGTGACGTTGCTCTGCTCACACAAAAGGCAACTTAAAGTCTTTGAGCGAAAGCAGGCTTGGACTCACTTCGTCTTTGATCACAGGGGATGGTTCAGAATGTCCAAGATCAGGCTGCCACCACTGATTCGGGAGCACAGGCAGATACTCGATGTCACAAGCAGGCAGAAGGGTCAGATACTGGAAAACAGATGGCCACCACAGATCAGGATTCGTGAACAGGTACTGGGCGTCAGGAACAGAAGGCAAGGTCAGCAACCGGGGATCAGGCAGGCAGGTAGGTGCAGGACAGAAACGGGTCAGTACCTTGTCATCAAGCCGAGGATCAGGCGATAAAGGCGGAAACAGGGACAGAACAGGTCGCCAACGAGTGATCAGTCCGGATAGTAGGTCTGTAATTCTTGGCATGTGAGCGAAAACAGTCTGACACAGAGTGAGTGTGGAGCTAAGGGTTTAAGTAGGTGGCTTGATTGCAGCAGATGAGGTGTAGGTGTGAGCAAGAGCACAGGTGACAGGAGTTGAGCTGATTAGGCTGAAACTGGAGTGTGGCAGACTGAGACCGAGGTTGTGACAGTTTCATGAGTTTACTGTTTGAAATAATTCTGTTGAACAACAATTTGAAAGCATTGTCAGATTTGCATTAGATCATTTTCAGTAAATTTTTTATTTATTATTACGTCGCCAGTTTCAAATCATTTCAGACCATTGTGGGTTTTTGTTTCTTCAACAGAAGGGTAACAACCATCTTTGCCACAGGTGTATACAGATGTGTGCAAAATTGATGGTACCCTTCTGTTAAAGAAGTGTCCTGAGACAACTCTTGCTATGATCCCCGATCTAAATCCTGTTGAACATTTGTGGAAGGAGCTGAAACTTGCAGTCTGGAAAAGACACCCTTCAAACCTGAGACAGCTGGAGCAGTTTGCTCATGAGAAGTGGGCCAAGATACCTGTGGACAGGTGCAGAAGTTTCACTGAGAGTTACAGAAATCCCCTGATTGCCGTGATATGACTCAAAAGGTTGTACAACAAAACATGAAGTTAAGGGTACCATCATTTTTGTCCAGGCCAGTTTCATTAGTTTGTATTTTCAAATAATTCTCTTGGACTGCCTCCTCCAATGTTTTGTTCTGAGCCATTCTTGGGTGTTTTTAGTTGTGTGTTTTGGCTCATTATCCTGTTGGAGGACCCATGACCTGTGACTGAGACCAAGCTTTCTGACACTGGGCAGCACATTTCACTCCAGAATGTCTTGATAGTCTTCAGATTTCATTTTACCTGCACAGATTCAAGACACCCTGTGTCAGATGCAGCAAAACAGCCCCAGAACATAACTTAGCCTCCTCCATGTTTCACGGTAGGTATAGTGTTCTTTTCGTTGTATGCTTCATTTTTGTGTCTGTGAACATAGAGCTGATGTGACTTAACAAAATGCTCCAGTTTTGTCTCATCTGTCCAAAGGACATTCTCCCAGAAGGTTTGTGGCTTGTCAATATGCATTTTGGCAAATTCCAGTCTCACTTTTTAATGATTTGCTTTCAACAATGATGTCCTCCATTCAGTCCACTTTGGCTCAAACAGTGATGCATGGTGTGATCTGACTCTGATGTACTTTGACCTTGGAGTTCTCCTCTAATCTCTTTGGAAGTTGTTCTGGGCTCTTTGGTTTCCATTAGTATTATCCGTCTCTTCAGTTTGTCATCAGTTTTCTTCCTGCAGCCATGTCCAGAGAGGTTGGCTACAGTCCTGTGGACCTTAAACTTCTGAATAATCTGTGCAGCTGTAGTCACAGGAACATCAATCTGCTTGGAGATGGTCTTATAGCCTTTACCTTTAACATGCTTGTCTATTATTTTCTTTCTAATCTCCTGAGACAGCTCTCTCCTTAGCTTTCTGTGGTCCATGTTCAGTGTGGTACTCACCATGATACCAAACAGCACAGTGACCACTTTTCAGTGTTTAAATAGGCAGACTGACTGATTACAAGCTTGGAGACACCTGTGATGATAATTACAGGGCACACCTTAGTTTAACATGTCCCTATGGTCACACCATTTTCAATCCTTTGTAGGGGTACCATCATTTTTTTCCAAGCCAGTTTAAGTATTTTGTTTTTTAAAATACTTCTTCTGAAGCAAAATTTAAAATCAATGTCTGATTTTCATTAGCTGATTTTCAGTACATTTTTATTTATTATTACTTTGTTACCTTTGTTGGGAACATGGTGGTCTAAAAAGAAGCATGTCCCTGCAGAAGCCTGCACCAAAGTTTGGTTGAGCATCTCAACCCCCGAGGTTTCACACGTAGTTGTGAACCCCACTGAGAAACCATCAAACTTGCAGAACTGGACTTTGCAGAGCAGAACCTAATTGGACATCTTTTCCTCCCATGGACTTGGTAATATAACTGGACCTTACAGACTTTAGCATAGCAAGGCTAAGCACAGGACTATTCAGTTTACAATCACGGCATTGATTTATTGAATATAGTCTTAGAGCCTTAAGCTAAAGCTAACTTCTGCGTAGTTTAAACATTACCATTTCATGTAGAGGCATCAACATTACAAAAAGAGACCCATTTCTAACCTCCACCACTCCCCATGTGGTCCTGGTCGTAAATACCTTTGAGCCATGTGGCGCTAACACATCTTTAGAGGCAGCCATTCTTGCCTTTGTCTGTTACACACACACACACACACACACGTAGACACCCTCACACACACTTAGACATAGGATTTTGTTAGGTTAGGTATTGTATGTTTTCATGTTTGTTTGTCAATAAATGATTTTTAATACAAAGTCAGTTGCTGGTCCGTTAATGTTGTATAAGAATGAATCTTGCCAACCTCTTCTCTGCAGAACTCCCAAATCTTTCAACTTTAACTGACAATTCATTAGGTAACTTTGGTTATTTTTATTAAGTTAATTATAAATCATGGTTCCAAATTAATAGTCAGTAACCCTCATGAGACCAACTTAATAAATTGACTATCATTTCCCCTTTATAGGTGGTTCCTCAAGATTTAATGTAAATTCAATCCCATGACTTAATTTAAGTAATTATTTCCGACAGCCAATATTATGAAGTAAAACAGTGAATAGTTGTCCACTGATCAGCACAACATAATTGCTGCGGCCCGTGTGAGGCTGTTGTTGAATTCCAGCTGTGTCACAGTAATAACACAATAACACAACAATGACGATTTAGAGCAAGTTCTTTTCTTTTCTCTTTCACAAATTTGAATTTAGAGCAATATTATAAATTATTTTAATATTCCAAATATTATAATAGTAATAATAATAATTGCAAATAATTTCAAAATTAAGTGATTTTACTACTCTACTCACTACTGCATGCATAACACATTCGTGGCTTTATGGTGGTCGGGAGTGTATTTAGTGTGCCAGAAATTGATTACACCCTAGCAGAACACAGACGGTGTTCTTTTCCTTTCTTCTTTTTGGTATGTTTGACATATAACACACAAACAAGTTATCCCTCACAGAGGCAAAGAGCCGCCGTGCCACCTCTGTTGAGAAACTTTGCACACATTGAATTGTGTTGCAGCTGTTTGCAAGCCACAGGTTAAAGCCCATCTGTGCATCTCCAGTGTACCTAACACATCAATAGATAGTGTTAGAGGTTGTAAGTCACAGGAACAATCCTGTGCATACTAGTGAAATTAACTTGCTGAAAGCAGTTAAAGGTTTTCTGTCTTGTGCATGGAACAGAATGACCAGTAGGGATGCTCACAACCCAGGAGCTAAGGTCTCCCAGGAAGTACATGACCCAGAGGTGCAATCCGTGGTTGCTGGCCTGATGAGGCTTTCCACCAAAGAATTAGTTGACCTGAATAGCTACACTGTTAGCGAGTGTGATGCGGAAATTCACAAATTAGTGAACTACATTAATAACCCTACCGGGGAACAATGCGCCAGTACACAGGTACTTGGTCGATTGACTCTGCTTTACAGCCGAAAAGCAAAATTGCAAGCTGCAGAACGTAGAAAGCAGCTCGAAGCATTGCAAGCCAACTGTCCAGCATTGCAAGCCGGCTATCAAGCTAAGCAACGATTGAACTCACTCCTAAGGGGCCAGATCACATGGGTGTCAGGGATAGTGACAAGAGCGGAGGAAGCCAACGATGCCCTCCGCCAAGACTGTCACAAATTGCAGCTGAAGCTCAACGCCGCAAGAAGCGAAGCAGAGCAAGAGGGTACAGAAGCCAAGGATCAGAGAACAGTGGACACTGACTCCAGCCCTGACCCAAATGCTGCCCCTGCACCTGAAGATATAGAAAGGTTTCAGCCCCCAGAATCTCCACAGGAGGTGTTACAGGGTGATCCGGAAGCTTCACCAGCACGGGAAGTTGCTTTATTTAAGGAGCCTGATGATGCTCCACACACTGCTCGGGTGCTCCAAGCCACATCAGCTAGTCTGAGGACAGCTGAAAAAGAGACACTAGTCCCTGAGACTTTGTCTGCAGACCAAATAAGTGAGCAATGCTCAACATCGGTGTCTTATGACAGGAGTACAAGTGCATCAGAGAGTGCACTGCTTCCTGCTCATGAATGCTCAATTATCCCTGAAGAGGAAAGAGGAACTCCAACTTTGGCAGAAAGTGGACATTATCCTCTTATTTTGAGCAACAATAGGGACTTTGAACCCTCATCAGCTGAGCCACATGAGCCATGGTGTGACCCATGCTTCCCCTCCACCCCGCAGATGCCTTCTGCACAGTGGAAAGGGGGGTCCCCTCCTTCTCACAAAGAGATGAGGAACCAGTTAGCTAAACAAGCTCCAGCCTGTTCTGATGGCATCATGCAGACAGAGAACAAACTGCCCAACAAACACAGTAAGCGCCGTCAGCCAGCACTCTTTCCAGAGTGCAGTGCACCTGTTATAGAAGCAGGTTCTACTTTAGTACTCTTCCCAGAGTGCAATGCACTTAGCTTAGAATTAGATTCTACATCCAAGTCCCTCTTCTTCCATAACATACATGAAACTGTACGTTATGAGATAACCATGCACTGCAGTGACAGTAATCCTAACAGGCAAGAGGTAGGAAGATTTGCACAGCTAGCATGGGAAACAAGCATGTGCCCAGGTACAGCACTGGACAACAGTGCCATGATCGTAAAGAACCAGACACCAGCAGATCTGGACTTGACAGTAAAAGGCATCAGGAGGCCGTGTGTCAAAGTATGCACAAAACCAAGGCGACCTCCAGAACATCAGTTGGTCCGTGCAGAGCGGACCAAACTCTGTCAGCCACCTACTTCCTCAGGAGCTGCAGCCACCCTTCTACCAGCGAAAGGGGGGTAGCCTCAGCTCCGGAGTGATGCGGGCGCAGACTAATATTACATCATAGAACAGTTGCATGCCTAACTCACCCACTGACATGCACTCTTTTGTCCAACACAAAAAAAACAACACGCATGTTTACCTCGATACACCCCCATGCATACCATGATGAAGACCCCTCACTCTACCTTATCCCAAATCTTGTTGCCTGCCCCAAGACAAAAGATATTCACTGGGTCTGCCCAAGCAACCCATTCATTTGGGATGTAAACAAATACCTCTGAGAACTCAGAAGTGATTCGCCAGAACAAAAATGCCAAGGCATCATGTTTGCAAAATCTGAGGAAACTGAAACCAGAGTAGAACAAGCTGGGGATCGCTGGCTTATTAACACAGCAGCCACAGAAGCTGTATTAGCCTATGACTGTCATGACACCACCACTAAACTGACCCTACCAAACCAATGTTCCTCAGAGTCCCACAAGGAGCTACAGTGCACACTGATAATGCCATCCTCTACCACCTTGACTCAGAACATCATGAGGTAGGAATTGAAATCCTAGATGCCTTCAAAGGTCATAACTTTAGCATTGATACATCCCTCAGCCAAAAACTCCTGGTGGAAGGAACTAAAATGTTAAAATGCAGTGTGAAACCTGCAAGACTTACCACCTCATTCTTTAAACCGGAGAACCAACCTCCACCCTACCTCGAGAACCCTGTTAGCTTGGTTGCTCTCGGACTTCTGCTTAGTGGGTGGATCATCACGACCATTGCAGCTCACATAATGTTCAAGTACATTCAGAAACTCCAGGGCAAACTAGACTCTCTCCTCTTCGTCACCCCACAAGCCAGAACAAAACCAACACATTGAGTCAAATCACACTTTTTCTCTCTTCCTCACTTTTCCTCCTCTCGTTTGATGGGTTTTGACATATGTGTTTTGGTCTATGTACTGTTTTAGGAATTAGTTAGTAAAGTGTCTCTGCCCAGATCTTGCCTCTACTCTGCCCAGACATGATTGCCTCTGTGAACTCTGAACTGTTAACCCCTACTGTTCATCAGCCATGACAGGACTACCACTTCACCACATGGACTATCAGATCTGTGAGTTGATCGAAAGACTGTGGACAGCATCCCATTCTTCAAACCAAAGGAGGGATGTTGGGATCTGTACGCCATGTGGGCCTGAAGACAAAGAGAGGCCTACATGTAGCCTTGAAAGCCCGACCTGGACCCTCTTACGACCGTTAGAAGCTGGCGCCGCCACCTGCTGGTTTCCCCACCTAGGTGTGAACCTTTTAAACCAAAACTCTGCACCGTCATTGGTCCCTGCCAGGGAAATCCGCAGGTATCCCCAATGACATCATAAAGGCCTTAAAAGAGCAGAGCAACCAGAATTCCTGGCTCTCACAGATAGTCTGCTTCCAGTTAACAGCTCCTGCTGCTCTTTCTGCGACTGGAATGTCCTAAAAGGAAGCACTCAAAAAACGTTTGTTACTTTTCTTTTCACCACCTAGGTTCCAGTCTTTCTCTCGCAGGCCGAGCAGACTGCTGTTTTCTTTGTTCGTTTTTTTTTTTAACTTTGTTTTTCCCATCTGAGCGCAGATCACTGCACGCGTAGCTCATCACATCACGGAGAGGACGAGCGCGCCAACTTTGTTAGAGGCCTAACAAAGCACATTGTCCCCCATATACGGTTTGTTCCTGCCGCTACCAGACAAACCTGCACCCCGCTACCGCTGAAAGAACTTTGACCGCCTGAACCCAGAGCTCACCGCCGTGGACCCAGAGCGGACGCAGAGCGCACACAGTGCGAACACAAACGCACAGCGCGGAGGCAGGACGCACAGCGCTGACGCAGAGTGGACCACACTGAGAGTGCACATCGGCAGATCCAGCACACAGCGGTGGACTCAGAGCTCACACGGCGGACTTCTACAGCGGACTTTCACAGCGGACCCCTTTTTCCTCTCTCTCTTCCCCGTCATCGCCTGTCCACACTCCGGAGGACCGGAGCAACACAAAGTAAGAGGCTTATGTCTGGGCAGAGACAGACTAGTTCAGTGTGTTTGTAATTTGCTTTGGTGTTTATGAGACCTGTTTAATTTGTGCTGCTTTTATTCTCGATCTCCACCCGTGATTAGTAATAAATAGGATATCACTGGTTGAAAGTCCAATACCAGACCAGATAGACTTTGGTTTACTGGCTCTGCTATTGTGTAGTGATATCGTTATTTATCAGTTGTAGGTGAGATCTCCCTGGGGTCTCTCTCTCTCTCTCTCTCTTTTCCTCCTCATTACTGCAAACACACGCACACCTCCCTCACACCACACCCATTTTAAAGGTGCAGTTGGTACGCGCCTAAAATCTTTAAAGGGTCGCCTCGGTATCACGTGGGGCTGAAAGACCCTTCCCCCCTTTCCTTTGTTCACGTGGTGAGTGGCCATCTTGGCTCTAGAGAGGATAGGATGCTTTCCTCTGCCGCCATTTTGGTCCAGGGTACGCCCTCCCTCACGTGACCCCTTAGCCACTCCCTCTCTCCCTCGCCTTCCCACACACACACACTCTCACACACACATTAGTTCCATCATTGATGAGTGCATTTACTGTTGCTGCTGTGGTAATGTTATGTGTACTGCTGCTGCAGTCATTGTAATCATTGATGTTATTGTTATTGCCCTTTATTAGTTTGTAGTTAGTAGATTAATGTTTTGCTTAAAATTTGAATTATAATGGTTTATAATAAGTGACATTATTTTGAATAATTCTTACTCTAAATAAACGTTATTATAATTTAATCTGTCGATGTTTGTGTTTATTGTAGTTATATAACTGTGATATTTGCTGGAATCATAACAGTCAGTGCTCGGACTACATGTTTAGATCTTTCCACACCTTCTGAGACTGAATTCTAATCTGTCCAATTTGGTTATCGGTCCTTGGAGACAGGGCGGTTCCTCGCAAAATATTGATTTTATAATCATATTTATGAATTTTTAATAATTATCTTTGATGATTTTAATATTAATAATTAATTTTACATCATTATTAATATTAGTCGCCAATAGCCAAATTGCCCCCCATTAGCGCACAACACTTTTAAGTTATTTCAGTGACCATGTGGGTTTTTCTTTCATTAAATGAAGGGTACCAACAATTTATATATATACATATAAATACATATATATACATACATATACATATCTATATACATATATATATATATATATATATATATATATATATATATATATATATATATATATATATATATATATATATATATCTTAGAGATGGACGAAATATCGTTTGGCGAAATATCGCGATACAAAACGTGACGAAATGCATCGAGTTTGAAAAAAATGGATCGCGAAATAAAGACGTCACGTCCAGTTACAGCGCATTTGACCGGAAGTGACGACAACAAACATTAGCGCTAACTAGCTTTCCCGCAAAAAGCCGCACAGTGGAGTCAAATGAGGTCGAAATTGAGGACGCTCCGCCTGGATACAAGTCATCTGTCTGGCAGTATTTTGGCTTTCTCATTAAAAAAGACGAGGACGACAATAGAGCAACTGACAAGACGAAGACGGTGTGTAAACTTTGCTATGCTGTCATTCCGTACACCACCTCCAATACAACGAACATGAACCACCACCTTCAGCGTCACCATAAAAATGTGAAGACGACCCCGGCGAAAACGAGCCTACCAAAGGGGCAGCTGACCATGGGACAAGCACTCATACAAACTTTACCCCCGTCAAGTCCGCGTGCAAAACAGATAACGAGGCTCATCGGCGAGTTCATAGCGGACTATATGGCTCCATTTAACATGGTAGAGAACAGAAAATTCATCCAAATGTTTAAGGTGCTGGAGCCCAAGTTGCCAAGATGCCATGCCGAGGACATTTTTCAGAGAAGGTAATCCCGAAAATTTACACTGAAACCAAACAAAGTGTGAAAGAGTGTCTCAAAAATGCAGAGTGCATCGCCCTGACCACCGACGGTTGGACCTGGCGTGCAACACAGAGTTTTATTACCATCACGGCACATGTCATCGATGTGAAATGGGAGAGTAAAAGCTTCGTGTTGCAAACTCGTGAGCTAAGTGAAAGTCATACTGGTGTTAACATAGCTAGCGTGTTGAAAAATGCACTGACAGAGTGGGAGCTAACGAGGCCACAAACAACCATTGCTTGTGTCACAGATAACGCCAGCAACATGGACATTGCAGTGCGAGAGAGCCGTCTCCCCCCTCACATCAAGTGCTTTGCGCATGTTGTGAACCTGGCTAGTAAGCGAGGCTTGGCTGTACCCCGTGTTGCGGGCCTTCTTGGCCGTGTGCGAAGGGTAACCACATTCTTTCAAAAGAGCACCACCGCCATCCTGACCAACAAGCAAGCCCAGTTGGAGCTACCTCGGCATAAACTCATCACTGATGTCCAGACCAGGTGGAATAGCTCCTACGAAATGCTCTTGCGCTACCTGGAGCAGCAAGCAGCTGTCTCAGCAGCACTGAGCTGCCCAGAAATCCGAAGGAATGCGAGAGAAATAGACACTCTGGATAACACTGATATATCAGATGCAGAAGACATAGTGAAACTGCTGAAGCCACTGAAGACAGCCACAACAGTTCTCTGTGATGAGAAAGAGCCCACTATTTCACTTATAATGCCACTGAAGTACATGATAGAGCAAAGCATGTCACCAGACGAAAATGACACACAGACCATCGCCAGTATGAAAAGTGCTATCCTACTCGACATCTCGGACCGGTACTCTGGAGACTGTAATGACATGCTGCAAGAGTGCACAGCGCTTGACCCACGCTTCCGAAGCCTATCCCATCTGAATGATGAACAACGTGAGTCCGTCTATGCCAGGATACGTGGAAAAGCTTCAGGTCTTCACGTGCAACAGAACCAGGTAGGTGGGAGTGTGCTGACAGTGAGAGTGTGTAACTGTGTCTGTGTAGGCTACAGCCTGAAAACTTATTTCTCATATTGTTTTTTTAATTAATTGATCTAACTGAAAGAGAGGGTGACTGTGTGTGTGACAGAGAGAGAGAGTAATGGAGAGTGTCTATGTGTGTGTTCAGAGAGAGAGGAAGTGAGGGATTGAAAGACAGAAATGTTTTAGCTATTTTTTTCCATTTTCTATTTTTTTAGACAAGTGACAGTGATGAAAGAAGTAGTGCCATTGCTCCAACACCAGGGACAGCAGCAGAGCAGGCCGTGGTCATGGTTGAGGCAGCACAGGGAGCAGAGCAGAGCCAGGAAGAGCCAGTAGAAGGAGAAAGGCAGATGCAGGACGAGACACAGCCTTCCCCACCAAAGACAGCACTAGAAGATCTCCTTGGGAGCTCCTACACTACTGTTGAGACAGTGCAGTCCAGCAGAGGGATTGAGATGGAGATACTTTCCTACAGAAATGGGATTCCAATCCCACTTAACAGTAATCCACTAGAGTGGTGGAAAGTGAATGCATATGCTTACTCCATACATGCCCCCCTTGCCAAGGCTTACCTTTGCATTCCTGCTACATCAGTCCCTAGTGAGCGTGTCTTTTCCACGGCAAGAGACATTGTGTGTGCTCAAAGATCACTAATTACACCAGAACACGTTGATATGTTAGTTTTTCTGAAGAAGAACCAGTCCTAGGCCAGGGCCATGATTTAAGAAAGGCTGAGGGATAACTGAACCCAGTTGAGAGAGGGTTATTGTTTGTGTATGGCCTGTTAGGCTTCGTGTTTTCCTCTGTGCAACTCAAACAAAAATAAATAAGTTGTAATGACACAGTAACATTTTTTCTTTTTTACTTTTTTGATATCGTATCGTGACATATCGTATTGTGACCTGGGCATATCGAGGTGCATCGTATTGTGAGCTTAAGTGTATCGTCCCATCCCTAACATATATATATATATATATATATATATATATATATACACATATATATATATATATATATATATATATATATACACATATATATATATATATATCAGAGATGGAGACCCGAGTTAAAGACTCATACTTGAGTTGCACTCAAGTCGCATTTTTGGGGACTCCAGACTCCGCTCACACTCCACCCTGAAAGACTCGAGAATTGACTCGACTTGAGATCAAAGACTCGTGGGCAATCTTTATTTCATGGTTCATTTTTTGAGTGTGCCAGGAACGTTTGTTCCACTCCCCTTCTTTGCCTTGCCTCACGTCCCTCCCTCTTTGCGGCTGCTTCCAGACCTCGTAAATTCACTGTTGTTAAGAAAGCCCCAGACAGGAACTCAACATGTGGAGCATCCGTAAGTTTCAAAATAAAACTCATGCATGTACCCTTGCACGTAAATTTCCTCAATTGTTTGTCATTATGTCAAAATCGGAGACACGAGCATCAGGTCAGCAGTCGGTCAGAGGGTCTGAGAGGCAACACGATAAATCTCGAAGCTGTGTGGTTTGGACCAGCAAAGGGACCTTAGAGAAGCAAAGTGAGGTGTTGTTTATTTCTTTTCTCAGTCTATGACATGTTTTATGAGAGTGTGACATGGTTAGTCTCATGAGAGCTTGTGGCTCTCCGGGGATCAGCCCTCTCCCTATGGGGTTGGTTGCAGCAGCACTTTCGTGGGGTCCATCCCACCCACATATCAGTCATCAGTCAGTCATCATCAGTCATCATGGCAGCACAAATGGAGCAGCTGCCAGAGAAACACCACCGACAGCTTTGCTACCCTTTATATTGACCTACTGCAACACAAACTTCCAACAGCACGGCTACTACTACTTACTATTTTATTTATTTTATTGTACTGTTAAATGCCATGTAGTTTCTTTTCGGCTGTTCATGGCAAGTTTGTTTTGCACCTGATCATGGCATGCATGTGCAGTAAAGAAACTCTTTCAGAAAAAAAAACAGTCTGAAAATTTGGATATACTTCCATTTTGCCGGAGGCTACATCATATTTACAGTGGATATGAAAAGTATTCAGATCCCCTTAAAGTTTTCACATTCTGTAATATTGCAGCTATTACCTAAAACCATTCAAGTTTTTTACCTCATTAATGTACACAAAGCACCCCATATTGACAAAAAACAACAGAATGCCACAAAAATCAAGATTGAACAACAAAAAGTGACTGTATATTGAACTGTATATATGTGTGGTGTTTGTATGTGTCTGAAGACTTGTGACTCGACTCGGACTCTAGATCAGAGACTCATGGGCATCTCTGCTATATATATGTATATATATATATATGAATCTTTGCATATGTGTGCATAAAATGAAGAGTTTGTCTTTAGCCTGCTCTATTGTAAAGTGTCTTAACATAAATGAATTGGTGCCACACAAATCAAGATTTACTAATTAATTTGTGTTAAGCTTATTTGTTTTACTGTATTTACTGTTCTGATCATCTTAGAGCTTAATTCAATTAAAATTAATTTAAGACTGTGAGGGAGCTGCAATTATCTGTCATCACTGCTCCTCGGCACCATTTTCTCTTCACACTGACATTGTCGGTGTTTTTGCTAATTCCAATTTTTTTTTTTTGGTAGAACAAGCCAGAAAGTCATACCTTATATTTGGTTCATTGTGTCTAATAAATATGTGGTATATATGTGAAGCTAGCGGGAGATTAAAGCCCCAGATGTTCTAAAATGTAACTGTGTCTGTGTTTCTCCCAGACAGAGTTGGCAGGTCCATGTGGCAAAACAAAACAGACAGGGACGCCATGGCCTCCATACATATATATGTATGTGTGTTTATATATATATATATATATATATTTGCTTATACCTTGACAGGTGTAAGCAAAGGGGTGTAAGTTAAACTGCTAGCTATTAGTAGTTATTTATCAGGATTTATCAGGACGTGCTCTGTAAACGTACCTCTCTATTAGACGTGTTCATGAACAGCTTCATCCTTTGGTCAGTCATGTCTGTTTCTTCTTTGTGTTGACGATCTGCAGGGGATTTTTTTTTTGGGGGGGGGGGGGGGGGGGGGAGGTGTGGCTAACAGCCTGTCATTATTCACTGAACAGCCCCTTTGTTTTGATTTTTGCTCAGGGCGCTCTAGCAAGACACCTACCGACCAAAAGTCGTGTAGTGTACTTTTACTGTTAAATTCACAGTTTAGCTTCTTTTACATGAAATTTAAACACACCCCTGAGTCCAGCTGTTGCTTTTCTTCGCCAAATGTTTAAGTGATTTACCAATCACCATCATTTAGGATTTTATTCTAACTACATTTCCCCCTTGAAGACGATGGTTCCCCAATATCCTTCCAGTTTTTAATAATGTGTTGGACAGTTCTTAACCCAGTTTTAGTAGTGATGCCAATGATTTGACCCTTCTTAAACAGACAAACATCTTTTCCACGACCACAGGATGTGTCTTGGACATTGTTGTTTACGAAATTAGAAGCTGCTCATTGCATCAGCTGGAGTTAAATGCCTTTTTCGGCTGAAAGATATCTATCTATCTATCTGTCTGTCTGTCTGTCTGTCTGTCTGTCTGTCTGTCTATCCATCCATCATGATCATGAATGCAGTGAACATTTGAATGAGTTGCCCCAAACGTCAGCACAGTAACTTAAATATGGTGAAACTAATGAACAGTAAAGAGTGCAGAATGATTTATTATCCAGAATTTGGTTGGCTTGTTCAGAATGAACAGAATTGAATGTTTGATCACAATGATTTTGTAAAAATTCGTCAGATGAGTGCTTTTCTGTCAAACTATTGGTGTTGTCATTTTATTGAAGATGTGTGATCACAAAATTATAAAATAATGTACAGTGCTTTTCTACAGTGCTTGATAAAAACACTTCATGGGAGGAAATGTAAAAAAAGTTGTTTTTCTGCTGAACTCTTGGCCTTGTTACTTTTATAAAGGTGTCTGGTTGTATTCAGTGGGGACAAATCTGTAAAAAAAATTTTTTTGCAGAACTATTATTATTGTCCATTTCAAATCAAATCAAATCAAACTTTATTTATAGGGCACTTTTCATACTTAAAAGCAACACAAAGTGCCTCACAGAGGCTAAAAACAACATAAAAACAGAGAACCCGGCATCCCCCCACTCAATACACACATAAACAGACACACACTTGCAGACATCAGCATGTGCACACACACACCCACACACACAGACATTCATACGAGCTGTCATAAAAGGGAGAGAGAGACATGGCTGTGCACCAAGGACTGAGGTAAGGAATACACTACCTTTGGGGGCCATCAACACTGAGGAGGGCTCCCGGCCCATGAGGAGCGCAACCAGAGACTTCCCCATCCTGAGTAGACACGAGGCCCCACACAGCAGCGCAGGTGCCTCCGGCCACGCAGGTGGAGCGTCCCACGGCAGCAGCCCCACAAGTGGACCAGTAGCAGCCCCCAGTGTGGAGAGCCCCCATGAGGAAACACTGGAGCTAAAAACCATCATACTAAAACAATAATAAAAATATAAGAAATGGGGGACATAAAAAAGAAAGATAGAATAACATAAAATAGATCACTAAAATAACAGACAATTAAGAATTAAATATGATAAGTATTTTGACTAAAAGAATAAATAAGATATACAGTAATACAATAAAAACAACAAATAATAAAAGAATAAATAGCTCGATTAAATCAATTAAAAGCTTGATTAAAAAGATGGGTTTTAAGCCTCTTTTTAAAAGTATCAACAGACTCTGCAGCCCTGAGATTCTTTGGCAGGTTATTCCACAATCCGGGGCCATAAAAACTAAAAGCTGCCTCCCCGTGTGTCTTAGTTCTAACTTTTGGTATGGTTAAAAGGCCAGTGCCGGAGGACCTCAGGGTCCGCGAGGGCAGATACGGTAAAAACAGGTCAGATAAATAAGAGGGCCCGAAGCCGTTAAGACATTTGTAAACCAGTGAAAGAGACTTAAAATTGATCCTGAAACACATGGGGAGCCAATGCAGCAACTTGAAAACTGTAACAACAACATAAACTGTAGTAATATGTTCCATGGGCTTGATGATAAAATATATGCATAGTAATAGTAATTACTACATATTACTATAGTAATGTATAGTAATATGTCCACATGTTTATCACGTGTCAGTTTTTAAAGTTTTAAGAAAAATACTTAAAATATCTATTTTTTGCAGAACCTACTGGCATTGTCAGTTTATTGAAGGCCTTAGAATGTAGTCAATTAAGAAAAATATGTAAAACAAGACTTTCGGAAGAAGAATTAATATTATTAATGCATTTACGGTCTAAAATGGTACTAATTTAGGAAAAATTTGTAAAATAACATTACTTTTCAACTGAATTATTGTCATTGTCAGTTCTTCCATTTCTAATGTGGAATTGCTGCCACAGATTTAGTTTGGACCCAAAACAAAGACACGAGAGTGTGAAACAACAATACAGATTTTACTAGAGAAAGAAGCAAATTGATGAGGTAGGAAGATGAGTAGGGGATGAGGGAGTGAAAAGGAATCCAGCGGCATCCTGAATGCAGTTTGGGTTGAGTGAACACTGGAAGAGAATGGCACAAGAGCAGGTAAGTATATGCAGATGAATAGAATATGAGTTAGAGAACTCAAGTTAGCCACAATACCTTATGAAAGATCTTGAATCAACTGGTGGTGAAGAAGAGTCCAGGAGTAGCATAAGTAGATGAGGAGATGAGGTGCAGGTGTGATCATTGGAGAGCCACAGCCGATGAGGGGAGGAGGGAACAGCAGACCCAGGACTCAGAGGAGGAGGCAGACAGAGAGAGAGAGGCTGAGATAGGTCGTCACATTTTTATAATAGTAGTTCAGAGAAAAATTGTAATATTAAACTAGATGTATATGTACATTTTTGTATATACATATATATATATATATATATATATATATATATATATATATATATATATATATATATATACATATATATATATATAAATATATATATATATATACACACACACACATATATATCTATATATATATAGATATATATAGATATATATATAGATATATATACACACACACACACACACACACACACACACACACACACACACACACACACACACATATATATGTATATATATATATATATATATATATATGTATATATATATATATATATATATATATACACATATATATATATATACACATATATATATATGTGGTTGAAAGTCACCTCCGATGTACAGCTATTTTCCAATAGAACTGGATTTAAAATTTAAATGTCTAAATGACTGATGAGCACAAAAGATGGAGCACGCACCACAATTGGCTATCAAAAGATGAATTCTTAAGTCACGGTTGGTCGTGGAACGACGGAGCGCGGTTATTGATTGGTTTGGGAAAGATGGAACAGGCGTTTAGATTGGCTCAGGAAAGCCAATCCAAACTTTTGAGGGAAGGCATGCTAGTGGGATTGAGGAGGTCTTTGAAGTAAAGTTTTCCTTCCACCGATCCACAGTGTCTCCATTTGAAGTCCGCAGTGCCCCATCCCCACCATAAACAGTGTTGACAATGCACTCCTTCCCTCCCGAGACAACGGATGATGGTGCAGAATCTCTTCAAAGCCGTCCAGAATATGTTCTTCATGGCCTCGCAAACTCCTCCCATGCCTGAGTTTTTGCCTTGGTGATGACCAAAGCAGCATTTCACTTGGCCAGCCAGTACCAGTCTGCAGCCTCTGGAGTCCCACTGGCCAGGAAGGCACAGGAGGACTCCATTTTCAGCTTGGCGGCATCCCTCACCACCAATGTTCACCAGTGAGTGCGGGTGTTTCCGCCACAACAGGCATGGACCACCTTACGACCACAGCTCTGGCCAGCCACCTCAGCAATGGAGGATCGGAACAAGGCCCACTCAGAGTCAATGTCCTCCGCCTCCCCCGGAACATGGTCGAACTTTGCCCGGCGGTGGGAGTTGAAACTCCGTCTGATGGGAGACTGCCAGATGTTCCCAGCAGACCGGCACAACAGGTGTGGTCCTTCCAGGTCTGACCAGCATCCTCCCCCACCATCAAAGCCAACTCAACACCAGATGGAACCCGTCTGCAGCCTCTGGAGTCCCACTGGCCAGGAAGGCACAGGAGGACTCCATTTTCAGCTTGGCGGCATCCCTCACCACCAATGTTCACCAGTGAGTGCGGGTATTTCCGCTACAACAGGCATGGACCACCTTACGACCACAGCTCTGGCCAGCCACCTCAGCAATGGAGGCTCGGAACAAGGCCCACTCAGAGTCAATGTCCTCCGCCTCCCCCGGAACATGGTCGAACTTTGCCCGGCGGTGGGAGTTGAAACTCCGTCTGATGGGAGACTGCCAGATGTTCCCAGCAGACCGGCACAACAGGTGTGGTCCTTCCAGGTCTGACCAGCATCCTCCCCCACCATCAAAGCCAACTCAACACCAGATGGATACCGGCCTGCAGCCTCTGGAGTCCCACTGGCCAGGAAGGCACAGGAGGACTCCATTTTCAGCTTGGCGGCATCCCTCACCACCAATGTTCACCAGTGAGTGAGGGTGTTTCCGCCACAACAGGCATGGACCACCTTATGACCACAGCTCTGGCCAGCCACCTCAGCAATGGAGGCTCGGAACAAGGCCCACTCAGAGTCAATGTCCTCCGCCTCCCCTGGAACATGGTCGAACTTTGCCCGGCGGTGGGAGTTGAAACTCCGTCTGATGGGAGACTCTGCCAGATGTTCCCAGCAGACCGGCACAACAGGTGTGGTCCTTCCAGGTCTGACCAGCATCCTCCCCCACCATCAAAGCCAACTCAACACCAGATGGAACCCGTCTGCAGCCTCTGGAGTCCCACTGGCCAAGATGGCCCGTGAGTACTCCATTTTCAGCTTCGTGGCATCCCTCACCACCAATGTTTATTAGAGGGTGTTGGTTTTTCCACCACAACAGGCATGGACCACCTTAGGACCACAGCTCTGGTCAGCCACCTTAACAATGGAGGCTCGGAACAAGATCTGACCGGCATCCTGCCCCACCAGCGAAGCCAACTCAACACCAGCTGGTGATCAGTTGAAAGCTCTGCCCCTCTCTTCACCCAAGTGTCCAAGACTTACATGGAGGTACTACGAACTGGCAACAAGACTGGGAAAGACATGAGGCTAAAATACATGAGATGATGGGACTCAACTGGGAAGGAATAATCAGGGATGAGGTGTGACAGAGCAAGACAGGAAGCAAAACGTAACAAAGAAAAGCAAGTGAATTTTCAAAACAAAACAACAAGCACAACACACACACACATGAACTAGAAAACATAAAACGAAACTAAAACAGGATCATGAAAGAAGATGGTCAGTAATATTTGGACATGGGCAAGAGCCATTAACCTTGTAACTATTTTTTGCAAATAAATCAAATGTTGAAATCATGTTGGGATACATTAAAACATTCAATTTGGGCACTGCATACTGTGTTTCTTTTCAGGAGAAGCAAAATATAGGAAGAAGTCAGTATGAGTCACTAATCGGTTTTGATTAGGTTTCCATTTTTCCTTCCACATCCACAGTCCATTTGATGCTCCATCCCCACCATAAACAGTGTTGAAATGTCCATGAGCGGATGAAACTCCAAGCCGTCTGAGTTCTTCATGGCCTCGCTCCTCCCATGCCTGAGTTTTTGCCTTGGTGATGACCAAGCAGCAGCTTGGCCAGCCAGTACCTGCCTGCTACCTCTGGAGTCCCACTGGCCAGGAAGGCACAGGAGGACTCCATTTTCAGCTTGGCGGCATCCCTCACCACCAATGTTCACCAGTGAGTGCGGGTGTTTCCGCCACAACAGGCATGGACCACCTTACGACCACAGCTCTGGCCAGCCACCTCAGCAATGGAGGCTCGGAACAAGGCCCACTCAGAGTCAATGTCCTCCGCCTCCCCCGGAACATGGTCGAACTTTGCCCGGCAGTGGGAGTTGAAACTCCGTCTGATGGGAGACTCTGCCAGATGTTCCCAGCAGACCGGCACAACAGGTGTGGTCCTTCCAGGTCTGACCAGCATCCTCCCCCACCATCAAAGCCAACTCAACACCAGATGGCACCAGTCTGCAGCCTCTGGAGTCCCACTGGCCAGGAAGGCACAGGAGGACTCCATTTTCAGCTTGGCGGCATCCCTCACCACCAATGTTCACCAGTGAGTGCGGGTGTTTCCGCCACAACAGGCATGGACCACCTTACGACCACAGCTCTGGCCAGCCACCTCAGCAATGGAGGCTCGGAACAAGGCCCACTCAGAGTCAATGTCCTCCGCCTCCCCCGGAACATGGTCGAACTTTGCCCGGCGGTGGGAGTTGAAACTCCGTCTGATGGGAGACTCTGCCAGATGTTCCCAGCAGACCGGCACAACAGGTGTGGTCCTTCCAGGTCTGACCAGCATCCTCCCCCACCATCAAAGCCAACTCAACACCAGATGGAACCCGTCTGCAGCCTCTGGAGTCCCACTGGCCAAGATGGCCCGTGAGTACTCCATTTTCAGCTTCGTGGCATCCCCCACAACCAATGTTTATTAGAGGGTGTTGGTTTTTCCACCACAACAGGCATGGACCACCTTACGACCACAGCTCTGGTCAGCCAGCTTAACAATGGAGGCTCGGAACAAGATCTGACCGGCATCCTGCCCCACCAGCGAAGCCAACTCAACACCAGCTGTTGATCAGTTGAAAGCTCTGGCCCTCTCTTCACCCAAGTGTCCAAGACTTACATGGAGTTACTACGAACTGGCAACAAGACTGGGAAAGACATGAGGCTAAAATACATGAGATGATGGGACTCAACTGGGAAGGAATAATCAGGGATGAGGTGTGACAGAGCAAGACAGGAAGCAAAACGTTCGGGAACAAAGAAAAGCAAGTGAATTTTCAAAACAAAACAACAAGCACAACACACACACACATGAATTAGAAAACATAAAACGAAACTAAAACAGGATCATGAAAGAAGATGGTCAGTAATATTTGGACATGGGCAAGAGCCATTAACCTTGTAACTATTTTTTGCAGATAAATCAATTGTTGAAATCATGTTGGGATACATTAAAACATTCAATTTGGGCACTGCATACTGTGTTTCTTTTCAGGAGAAGCAAAATATAGGAAAAAGTCAGTATGAGTCACTAATCACCTGCCATCACTAAAAGTAATGGTTGCAAGTCACCTCCGATGTACAGCTATTTTCCAATAGAACTGGATTTAAAATTTAAATGTCTAAATAACTGATGAGCAGAAAAGATGGAGCACGCACCACGATTAGCTATCAAAAGATGAATTCTTAAGTCACGGTTATTGATTGGTTTGGGAAAGATGGACAGGCGTTTAGATTGGCTCAGGAAAGCCAATCCAAACTTTTGAGGGAAGGCATGCTAGTGGGATTGAGGAGGTCTTTGAAGTAAAGTTTTCCTTCCACCGATCCACAGTGTCTCCATTTGAAGTCCGCAGTGCCCCATCCCCACCATAAACAGTGTTGACAATGCACTCCTTCCCTCCCGAGACAACGGATGATGGTGCAGAATCTCTTCAAAGCCGTCCAGAATATGTTCTTCATGGCCTTGCAAACTCCTCCCATGCCTGAGTTTTTGCCTTGGTGATGACCAAAGCAGCATTTCACTTGGCCAGCCAGTACCTGCCTGCTACCTCTGGAGTCCCACTGGCCAGGAAGGCACAGGAGGACTCCATTTTCAGCTTGGCGGCATCCCTCACCACCAATGTTCACCAGTGAGTGCGGGTGTTTCCGCCACAACAGGCATGGACCACCTTACGACCACAGCTCTGGCCAGCCACCTCAGCAATGGAGGCTCGGAACAAGGCCCACTCAGAGTCAATGTCCTCCGCCTCCCCCGGAACATGGTCGAACTTTGCCCGGCGGTGGGAGTTGAAACTCCGTCTGATGGGAGACTGCCAGATGTTCCCAGCAGACCGGCACAACAGGTGTGGTCCTTCCAGGTCTGACCAGCATCCTCCCCCACCATCAAAGCCAACTCAACACCAGATGGCACCCGTCTGCAGCCTCTGGAGTCCCACTGGCCAGGAAGGCACAGGAGGACTCCATTTTCAGCTTGGCGGCATCCCTCACCACCAATGTTCACCAGTGAGTGAGGGTGTTTCCGCCACAACAGGCATGGACCACCTTACGACCACAGCTCTGGCCAGCCACCTCAGCAATGGAGGCTCGGAACAAGGCCCACTCAGAGTCAATGTCCTCCGCCTCCCCCGGAACATGGTCGAACTTTGCCCGGCGGTGGGAGTTGAAACTCCGTCTGATGGGAGACTGCCAGATGTTCCCAGCAGACCGGCACAACAGGTGTGGTCCTTCCAGGTCTGACCAGCATCCTCCCCCACCATCAAAGCCAACTCAACACCAGATGGCACCCGTCTGCAGCCTCTGGAGTCCCACTGGCCAGGAAGGCACAGGAGGACTCCATTTTCAGCTTGGCGGCATCCCTCACCACCAATGTTCACCAGTGAGTGAGGGTGTTTCCGCCACAACAGGCATGGACCACCTTACGACCACAGCTCTGGCCAGCCACCTCAGCAATGGAGGCTCGGAACAAAGCCCACTCAGAGTCAATGTCCTCCGCCTCCCCCGGAACATGGTCGAACTTTGCCCGGCGGTGGGAGTTGAAACTCCATCTGATGGGAGACTCTGCCAGATGTTCCCAGCAGACCGGCACAACAGGTGTGGTCCTTCCAGGTCTGACCAGCATCCTCCTCCACCATCAAAGCCAACTCAACACCAGATAGAACCCGTCTGCAGCCTCTGGAGTCCCACTGGCCAACAAGGCCCGTGAGTACTCCATTTTCGGCTTAGTGGCATCCCTCACCACCAATGTTTATTAGAGGATGTTGGTTTTTCCACCACAACAGGCGTGGACCACCTTAGGACCACAGCTCTGGTCAGCCACCTTAACAATGGAGGCTCGGAACAAGATCTGACCGGCATCCTGCCCCACCAGCGAAGCCAACTCAACACCAGCTGTTGATCAGTTGAAAGCTCTGCCCCTCTCTTCACCCAAGTGTCCAAGACTTACATGGAGGTACTACGAACTGGCAACAAGACTGGGAAAGACATGAGGCTAAAATACATGAGATGATGGGACTCAACTGGGAAGGAATAATCAGGGATGAGGTGTGACAGAGCAAGACAGGAAGCAAAACGTTCGGGAACAAAGAAAAGCAAGTGAATTTTCAAAACAAAACAACAAGCACAACACACACACACATGAATTAGAAAACATAAAACGAAACTAAAACAGGATCATGAAAGAAGATGGTCAGTAATATTTGGACATGGGCAAGAGCCATTAACCTTGTAACTATTTTTTGCAGATAAATCAAATGTTGAAATCATGTTGGGATACATTAAAACATTCAATTTGGGCACTGCATACTGTGTTTCTTTTCAGGAGAAGCAAAATATAGGAAGAAGTCAGTATGAGTCACTAATCACCTGCCATCACTAAAAGTAATGGTTGCAAGTCACCTCCGATGTACAGCTATTTTCCAATAGAACTGGATTTAAAATTTAAATGCCTAAATGACTGATGAGCAGAAAAGATGGAGCATGCACCACGATTGGCTCAGGAAAGCCAATCCAAGCTTTTGAGGGAAGGCATGCTAGTGGGATTGAGGAGGTCTTTGAAGTAAAGTTTTCCTTCCACCGATCCACAGTGTCTCCATTTGAAGTCTGCAGTGCCCCATCCCCACCATAAACAGTGTTGACAATGCACTCCTTCCCTCTCGAGACAACGGATGATGGTGCAGAATCTCTTCAAAGCCGTCCAGAATATGTTCTTCATGGCCTCGCAAACTCCTCCCATGCCTGAGTTTTTGCCTTGGTGATGACCAAAGCAGCATTTCACTTGGCCAGCCAGTACCTGCCTGCTACCTCTGGAGTCCCACTGGCCAGGAAGGCACAGGAGGACTCCATTTTCAGCTTGGCAGCATCCCTCACCACCAATGTTCACCAGTGAGTGAGGGTGTTTCCGCCACAACAGGCATGGACCACCTTACAACCACAGCTCTGGCCAGCCACCTCAGCAATGGAGGCTCGGAACAAGGCCCACTCAGAGTCAATGTCCTCCGCCTCCCCCGGAACATGGTCGAACTTTGCCCGGCGGTGGGAGTTGAAACTCCGTCTGATGGGAGACTGCCAGATGTTCCCAGCAGACCGGCACAACAGGTGTGGTCCTTCCAGGTCTGACCAGCATCCTCCCCCACCATCAAAGCCAACTCAACACCAGATGGAACCCGTCTGCAGCCTCTGGAGTCCCACTGGCCAGGAAGGCACAGGAGGACTCCATTTTCAGCTTGGCGGCATCCCTCACCACCAATGTTCACCAGTGAGTGAGGGTGTTTCCGCCACAACAGGCATGGACCACCTTACGACCACAGCTCTGGCCAGCCACCTCAGCAATGGAGGCTCGGAACAAGGCCCACTCAGAGTCAATGTCCTCCGCCTCCCCCGGAACATGGTCGAACTTTGCCCGGCGGTGGGAGTTGAAACTCCGTCTGATGGGAGACTCTGCCAGATGTTCCCAGCAGACCGGCACAACAGGTGTGGTCCTTCCAGGTCTGACCAGCATCCTCCTCCACCATCAAAGCCAACTCAACACCAGATGGAACCCGTCTGCAGCCTCTGGAGTCCCACTGGCCAACAAGGCCCGTGAGTACTCCATTTTCAGCTTCGTGGCATCCCTCACCACCAATGTTTATTAGAGGGTGTTGGTTTTTCCACCACAACAGGCATGGACCACCTTAGGACCACAGCTCTGGTCAGCCACCTTAACAATGGAGGCTCGGAACAAGATCTGACCGGCATCCTGCCCCACCAGCGAAGCCAACTCAACACCAGCTGGTGATCAGTTGAAAGCTCTGCCCCTCTCTTCACCCAAGTGTCCAAGACTTACATGGAGGTACTACGAACTGGCAACAAGACTGGGAAAGACATGAGGCTAAAATACATGAGATGATGGGACTCAACTGGGAAGGAATAATCAGGGATGAGGTGTGACAGAGCAAGACAGGAAGCAAAACGTTCGGGAACAAAGAAAAGCAAGTGAATTTTCAAAACAAAACAACAAGCACAACACACACACACATGAATTAGAAAACATAAAACGAAACTAAAACAGGATCATGAAAGAAGATGGTCAGTAATATTTGGACATGGGCAAGAGCCATTAACCTTGTAACTATTTTTTGCAGATAAATCAAATGTTGAAATCATGTTGGGATACATTAAAACATTCAATTTGGGCACTGCATACTGTGTTTCTTTTCAGGAGAAGCAAAATATAGGAAGAAGTCAGTATGAGTCACTAATCACCTGCCATCACTAAAAGTAATGGTTGCAAGTCACCTCCGATGTACAGCTATTTTCCAATAGAACTGGATTTAAAATTTAAATGTCTAAATAACTGATGAGCAGAAAAGATGGAGCACGCACCACGATTAGCTATCAAAAGATGAATTCTTAAGTCACGGTTGGTCGTGGAACGAAGGAGCGCGGTCGTTGATTGGTTTGGGAAAGATGGACAGGCGTTTAGATTGGCTCAGGAAAGCCAATCCAAACTTTTGAGGGAAGGCATGCTAGTGGGATTGAGGAGGTCTTTGAAGTAAAGTTTTCCTTCCACCGATCCACAGTGTCTCCATTTGAAGTCCGCAGTGCCCCATCCCCACCATAAACAGTGTTGACAATGCACTCCTTCCCTCCCGAGACAACGGATGATGGTGCAGAATCTCTTCAAAGCCGTCCAGAATATGTTCTTCATGGCCTTGCAAACTCCTCCCATGCCTGAGTTTTTGCCTTGGTGATGACCAAAGCAGCATTTCACTTGGCCAGCCAGTACCTGCCTGCTACCTCTGGAGTCCCACTGGCCAGGAAGGCACAGGAGGACTCCATTTTCAGCTTGGCGGCAGCCGTCAGCACCAATGTTCACCAGTGAGTGCGGGTGTTTCCGCCACAACAGGCATGGACCACCTTCGACCACAGCTCTGGCCAGCCACCTCAACAATGGAGGCTCGGAACAAGGCCCACTCAGAGTCAATGTCCTCCGCCTCCCCCGGAACATGGTCGAACTTTGCCCGGCGGTGGGAGTTGAAACTCCGTCTGATGGGAGACTGCCAGATGTTCCCAGCAGACCGGCACAACAGGTGTGGTCCTTCCAGGTCTGACCAGCATCCTCCCCCACCATCAAAGCCAACTCAACACCAGATGGAACCCGTCTGCAGCCTCTGGAGTCCCACTGGCCAAGAAGGCCCGTGAGTACTCCATTTTCAGCTTCGTGGCATCCCTCACCACCAATGTTTATTAGAGGGTGTTGGTTTTTCCACCACAACAGGCATGGACCACCTTAGGACCACAGCTCTGGTCAGCCACCTTAACAATGGAGGCTCGGAACAAGATCTGACCGGCATCCTGCCCCACCAGCGAAGCCAACTCAACACCAGCTGTTGATCAGTTGAAAGCTCTGCCCCTCTCTTCACCCAAGTGTCCAAGACTTACATGGAGGTACTACGAACTGGCAACAAGACTGGGAAAGACATGAGGCTAAAATACATGAGATGATGGGACTCAACTGGGAAGGAATAATCAGGGATGAGGTGTGACAGAACAAGACAGGAAGCAAAACGTTCGGGAACAAAGAAAAGCAAGTGAATTTTTCAAAACAAAACAACAAGCACAACACACACACACATGAATTAGAAAACATAAAACGAAACTAAAACAGGATCATGAAAGAAGATGGTCAGTAATATTTGGACATGGGCAAGAGCCATTAACCTTGTAACTATTTTTTGCAGATAAATCAAATGTTGAAATCATGTTGGGATACATTAAAACATTCAATTTGGGCACTGCATACTGTGTTTCTTTTCAGGAGAAGCAAAATATAGGAAGAAGTCAGTATGAGTCACTAATCACCTGCCATCACTAAAAGTAATGGTTGCAAGTCACCTCCGATGTACAGCTATTTTCCAATAGAACTGGATTTAAAATTTAAATGTCTAAATGACTGATGAGCAGAAAAGATGGAGCACGCACCACGATTAGCTATCAAAAGATGAATTCTTAAGTCACGGTTGGTCGTGGAACGACGGAGCGCGGTCATTGATTGGTTTGGGAAAGATGGACAGGCGTTTAGATTGGCTCAGGAAAGCCAATCCAAACTTTTGAGGGAAGGCATGCTAGTGGGATTGAGGAGGTCTTTGAAGTAAAGTTTTCCTTCCACCGATCCACAGTGTCTCCATTTGAAGTCCGCAGTGCCCCATCCCCACCATAAACAGTGTTGACAATGCACTCCTTCCCTCCCGAGACAACGGATGATGGTGCAGAATCTCTTCAAAGCCGTCCAGAATATGTTCTTCATGGCCTCGCAAACTCCTCCCATGCCTGAGTTTTTGCCTTGGTGATGACCAAAGCAGCATTTCGCTTGGCCAGCCAGTACCTGTCTGCTGCCTCCGGAGTCCCACTGGCCAGGAAGGCACAGGAGGACTCCATTTTCAGCTTGGCGGCATCCCTCACCACCAATGTTCACCAGTGAGTGCGGGTGTTTCCGCCACAACAGGCATGGACCACCTTACGACCACAGCTCTGGCCAGCCACCTCAGCAATGGAGGCTCGGAACAAGGCCCACTCAGAGTCAATGTCCTCCGCCTCCCCCGGAACATGGTCGAACTTTGCCCGGCGGTGGGAGTTGAAACTCCGTCTGATGGGAGACTGCCAGATGTTCCCAGCAGACCGGCACAACAGGTGTGGTCCTTCCAGGTCTGACCAGCATCCTCCCCCACCATCAAAGCCAACTCAACACCAGATGGAACCCGTCTGCAGCCTCTGGAGTCCCACTGGCCAAGATGGCCCGTGAGTACTCCATTTTCAGCTTCGTGGCATCCCCCACAACCAATGTTTATTAGAGGGTGTTGGTTTTTCCACCACAACAGGCATGGACCACCTTAGGACCACAGCTCTGGTCAGCCACCTTAACAATGGAGGCTCGGAACAAGATCTGACCGGCATCCTGCCCCACCAGCGAAGCCAACTCAACACCAGCTGTTGATCAGTTGAAAGCTCTGCCCCTCTCTTCACCCAAGTGTCCAAGACTTACATGGAGGTACTACAACCTGGCAACAAGACTGGGAAAGACATGAGGCTAAAATACATGAGATGATGGGACTCAACTGGGAAGGAATAATCAGGGATGAGGTGTGACAGAACAAGACAGGAAGCAAAACGTTCGGGAACAAAGAAAAGCAAGTGAATTTTCAAAACAAAACAACAAGCACAACACACACACACATGAATTAGAAAACATAAAACGAAACTAAAACAGGATCATGAAAGAAGATGGTCAGTAATATTTGGACATGGGCAAGAGCCATTAACCTTGTAACTATTTTTTGCAGATAAATCAAATGTTGAAATCATGTTGGGATACATTAAAACATTCAATTTGGGCACTGCATACTGTGTTTCTTTTCAGGAGAAGCAAAATATAGGAAGAAGTCAGTATGAGTCACTAATCACCTGCCATCACTAAAAGTAATGGTTGCAAGTCACCTCCGATGTACAGCTATTTTCCAATAGAACTGGATTTAAAATTTAAATGTCTAAATGACTGATGAGCATAAAGATTGAGCACGCACCACGATTGGCTATCAAAAGATGAATTCTTAAGTCACGGTTGGTCGTGGAGCGGAGCCTTGATCATTGATTGGTTTGGGAAGATGGACAGGCGTTTAGATTGGCTCAGGAAAGCCAATCCAAACTTTTGAGGGAAGGCATGCTAGTGGGATTGAGGAGGTCTTTGAAGTAAAGTTTTCCTTCCACCGATCCACAGTGTCTCGATTTGAAGTCCGCAGTGCCCCATCCCCACCATAAACAGTGTTGACAATGCACTCCTTCCCTCCCGAGACAACGGATGATGGTCCAGAATCTCTTCAAAGCCGTCCAGAATATGTTCTTCATGGCCTCGCAAACTCCTCCCATGCCTGAGTTTTTGCCTTGGTGATGACCAAAGCAGCATTTCGCTTGGCCAGCCAGTACCTGCCTGCTACCTCTGGAGTCCCACTGGCCAGGAAGGCACAGGAGGACTCCATTTTCAGCTTGGCGGCATCCTCACCACCAATGTTCACCAGTGAGTGGGGTGTTTCCGCCACAACAGGCATGGACCACCTTACCACAGCTCTGGCCAGCCACCTCAGCAATGGAGGCTCGGAACAAGGCCCACTCAGAGTCAATGTCCTCCGCCTCCCCCGGAACATGGTCGAACTTTGCCCGGCGGTGGGAGTTGAAACTCCGTCTGATGGGAGACTGCCAGATGTTCCCAGCAGACCGGCACAACAGGTGTGGTCCTTCCAGGTCTGACCAGCATCCTCCCCCACCATCAAAGCCAACTCAACACCAGATGGAACCCGTCTGCAGCCTCTGGAGTCCCACTGGCCAAGATGGCCCGTGAGTACTCCATTTTCAGCTTCGTGGCATCCCTCACCACCAATGTTTATTAGAGGGTGTTGGTTTTTCCACTACAACAGGCATGGACCACCTTAGGACCACAGCTCTGGTCAGCCACCTTAACAATGGAGGCTCGGAACAAGATCTGACCGGTATCCTCCCCCACCAGCGAAGCCAACTCAACACCAGCAGGTGATCAGTTGAAAGCTCTGCCCCTCTCTTCACCCAAGTGTCCAAGACTTACATGGAGGTACTACAACCTGGCAACAAGACTGGGAAAGACATGAGGCTAAAATACATGAGATGATGGGACTCAACTGGGAAGGAATAATCAGGGATGAGGTGTGACAGAACAAGACAGGAAGCAAAACGTTCGGGAACAAAGAAAAGCAAGTGAATTTTTCAAAACAAAACAACAAGCACAACACACACACACATGAATTAGAAAACATAAAACGAAACTAAAACAGGGTCATGAAAGAAGATGGTCAGTAATATTTGGACATGGGCAAGAGCCATTAACCTTGTAACTTTTTTTTTGCAGATAAATCAAATGTTGAAATCATGTTGGGATACATTAAAACATTCAATCTGGGCACTGCATACTGTGTTTCTTTTCAGGAGAAGCAAAATATAGGAAGAAGTCAGTATGAGTCACTAATCACCTGCCATCACTAAAAGTAATGGTTGCAAGTCACCTCCGATGTACAGCTATTTTCCAATAGAACTGGATTTAAAATTTAAATGTCTAAATGGCTGATGAGCACAAAAGATGGAGCACGCACCACGATTGGCTATCAAAAGATGAATTCTTAAGTCGCGGTTGGTCGTGGGACGATGGAGCGCGGTTATTGATTGGTTTGGGAAAGATGGACAGGCGTTTAGATTGGCTCAGGAAAGCCAATCCAAACTTTTGAGGGAAGGCATGCTAGTGGGATTGAGGAGGTTTTTGAAGTAAAGTTTTCCTTCCACCGATCCACAGTGTCTCCATTTGAAGTCTGCAGTGCCCCATCCCCACCATAAACAGTGTTGACAATGCACTCCTTCCCTCCCGAGACAACGGATGATGGTGCAGAATCTCTTCAAAGCCATCCAGAATATGTTCTTCATGGCCTCGCAAACTCCTCCCATGCCTGAGTTTTTGCCTTGGTGATGACCAAAGCAGCATTTCACTTGGCCAGCCAGTACCTGCCTGCTACCTCTGGAGTCCCACTGGTCAGGAAGGCACAGGAGGACTCCATTTTCAGCTTGGCGGCATCCCTCACCACCAATGTTCACCAGTGAGTGCGGGTCTTTCCGCCACAACAGGCATGGACCACTTTACGACCACAGCTCTGGCCAGCCACCTCAGCAATGGAGGCTCGGAACAAGGCCCACTCAGAGTCAATGTCCTCCGCCTCCCCCGGAACATGGTCGAACTTTGCCCGGCGGTGGGAGTTGAAACTCCGTCTGATGGGAGACTGCCAGATGTTCCCAGCAGACCGGCACAACAGGTGTGGTCCTTCCAGGTCTGACCAGCATCCTCCTCCACCATCAAAGCCAACTCAACACCAGATGGACACCCGTGTGCAGCCTCTGGAGTCCCACTGGCCAGGAAGGCACAGGAGGACTCCATTTTCAGCTTGGCGGCATCCCTCACCACCAATGTTTATTAGAGGGTGTTGGTTTTTCCACCACAACAGGCATGGACCACCTTACGACCACAGCTCTGGTCAGCCACCTTAACAATGGAGGCTCGGAACAAGATCTGACCGGCATCCTGCCCCACCAGCCAACTCAACACCAGCTGGTGATCAGTTGAAAGCTCTGCCCCTCTCTTCACCCAAGTGTCCAAGACTTACATGGAGGTACTACGAACTGGCAACAAGACTGGGAAAGACATGAGGCTAAAATACATGAGATGATGGGACTCAACTTGGAAGGAATAATCAGGGATGAGGTGTGACAGAACAAGACAGGAAGCAAAACGTTCGGGAACAAAGAAAAGCAAGTGAATTTTCAAAACAAAACAACAAGCACAACACACACACACACATGAATTAGAAAACATAAAACGAAACTAAAACAGGATCATGAAAGAAGATGGTCAGTAATATTTGGACATGGGCAAGAGCCATTAACCTTGTAACTATTTTTTGCAGATAAATCAAATGTTGAAATCATGTTGGGATACATTAAAACATTCAATTTGGGCACTGCATACTGTGTTTCTTTTCAGGAGAAGCAAAATATAGGAAGAAGTCAGTATGAGTCACTAATCACCTGCCATCACTAAAAGTAATGGTTGCAAGTCACCTCCAATGTACAGCTATTTTCTAATAGAACTGGATTTAAAATTTAAATGTCTAAATGACTGATGAGCACAAAAGATGGAGCACGCACCACGATTGGCTATCAAAAGATGAATTCTTAAGTCGCGGTTGGTCGTGGAACGATGGAGCGCGGTTATTGATTGGTTTGGGAAAGATGGAACAGACGTTTGGATTGGCTCAGGAAAGCCAATCCAAACTTTTGAGGGAAGGCATGCTAGTGGGATTGAGGAGGTCTTTGAAGTAAAGTTTTCCTTCCACCGATCCACAGTGTCTCCATTTGAAGTCCGCAGTGCCCCATCCCCACCATAAACAGTGTTGACAATGCACTCCTTCCCTCCCGAGACAACGGATGATGGTGCAGAATCTCTTCAAAGCCGTCCAGAATATGTTCTTCATGGCCTCGCAAACTCCTCCCATGCCTGAGTTTTTGCCTTGGTGATGACCAAAGCAGCATTTCGCTTGGCCAGCCAGTACCTGCCTAGTGCCTCCGGAGTCCCACTGGCCAGGAAGGCACAGGGGGACTCCATTTTCAGCTTGGCGGCATCCCTCACCACCAATGTTCACCAGTGAGTGCGGGTGTTTCCGCCACAACAGGCATGGACCACTTTACGACCACAGCTCTGGCCAGCCACCTCAGCAATGGAGGCTAGGAACAAGGCCCACTCAGAGTCAATGTCCTCCGCCTCCCCCGGAACATGGTCGAACTTTGCCCGGCGGTGGGAGTTGAAACTCCTTCTGATGGGGGACTGCCAGATGTTCCCAGCAGACCGGCACAACAGGTGTGGTCCTTCCAGGTCTGACCAGCATCCTCCCCCACCATCAAGGCCAACTCAACACCAGATGGAACCCGTCTGCAGCCTCCGGAATCCCACTGGCCAGGAAGGCACAGGAGGACTCCATTTTCAGCTTGGCGGCATCCCTCACCACCAATGTTTATTAGAGGGTGTTGGTTTTTCCACCACAACAGGCATGGACCACCTTACGACCACAGCTCTGGTCAGCCACCTTAACAATGGAGGCTCGGAACAAGATCTGACCGGCATCCTGCCCCACCAGCGAAGCCAACTCAACACCAGCTGGTGATCAGTTGAAAGCTCTGCCCCTCTCTTCACCCAAGTGTCCAAGACTTACATGGAGGTACTACGAACTGGCAACAAGACTGGGAAAGACATGAGGCTAAAATACATGAGATGATGGGACTCAACTGGGAAGGAATAATCAGGGATGAGGTGTGACAGAACAAGACAGGAAGCAAAACGTTCGGGAGCAAAGAAAAGAAAGTGAATTTTCAAAACAAAACAACAAGCACAACACACACACACATGAATTAGAAAACATAAAACGAAACTAAAACAGGATCATGAAAGAAGATGGTCAGTAATATTTGGACATGGGCAAGAGCCATTAACCTTGTAACTATTTTTTGCAGATAAATCAAATGTTGAAATCATGTTGGGATACATTAAAACATTCAATTTGGGCACTGCATACTGTGTTTCTTTTCAGGAGAAGCAAAATATAGGAAGAAGTCAGTATGAGTCACTAATCACTTGCCATCACTAAAAGTAACAGTTGCAAGTCACCTCCGATGTACAGTTATTTTCCAATAGAACTGGATTTAAAATTTAAATGTCTAAATGACTGATGAGCACAAAAGATGGAGCACGCACCACGATTGGCTATCAAAAGATGAATTCCCAAGTCGCGGTTGGTCGTGGAATGATGGAGCGCGGTTATTGATTGGTTTGGGAAAGATGGAGCAGGCGTTTGGATTGGCTCAGGAAAGATAGAGCCAGCACAGAATCAAGATACTGAGCAGTCAGACAGGTCCGAATTTGTATCCAAGGAACAGGTTTGGTCAATGGTAAATGGATGGTAAATGGACTTGAGCTTATATAGCGCTTTTCTTGTCTTTTGACTACTCAAAGCTGCTTTACACCGCAGGTCACACCTACCAATTCACACCCATTCACTCTCGCATTCAATCAGTGATGGTTCTGATTTTCTAAGTTAGTTATCCATCAGTATCTCTAACACACTCACGCCCTTTCATGCCCATTTACACACCACTGATGCAGCAGTGGGAGTAACTTGGGGTTGAGTGTTTTGCTCAAGGACACATCGCCATGTGTCGCCCGGAGCTGGGCTTGAACCTGCAACCTTCCGATCACTGACCAAGCGTACTATCAAACTGCGCCACCGACGCGCCACCGACGCAGTTTGGTATGTGTTTTGGTGTGTAAAATACTTATCTTAAGAAGATCTCTTTGTTGTCATCATGGTCCTCAAAATCAGAATGATCTCTCTCACGATCGTTGTCCACTTTGTCCATGTCATAACCCTTGTCATCTTCAGAAGTACTCGCACCTTAACTCAGGCCGGAGGGTGGATGGCTGTAGCTGATGTCTGAATCAGTTCAGGTGTGTTGATATCAACTTTTGAAAGTAGATGGAGAGAACATATGTCAGCACAGTCTGTTTAGTCAAAGTTTATATTTATTTGAAATATTATGAAATCATTTGTGATATCACTTTAATGTTTTTTTACATGCTTATTTTTCTGGCTCTTTTAGGATCGTCCACACAAGTGTAACATGTCAGAAGAAACCAAATACTTTTGAGGTAATGCACACGTCGTCACACCTGACGTGCATCATTACTCAACCACCTGTCAAATGTTTTACTGATTATTGACTACTGAAGCTGCAAGATTTGTGGGAAATTTTCTGTTCGCCCCTTGCTCTACCTTCTTCTGCACTGCACTATGGTTTTAATCCCCCACTAAATGAATGTCCATCTTTTGGTAACTGCAGGCCCCAAACGTACTACTATCTATAAAATATTCAGTTTTTTTCTGCAAAAATCTCTCAAACCACTTCAGCACTGCACAAAACTACCAAGTATTCAATGAATTTCATGGTGTTAATCATTTTAATGCCAATCTGAGGACATGTTACCACTTGTTTTACAAACCCCAAACCAGTGAAGTTGGCACGTTGTGTAAATTGTAAATAAAAACAGAATACAATGATTTGCAAATTCTTTTCAACTTATATTCAATTGAATACACAAAAAAGACAAGATACTTAACGTTCAAACTGGTAAACTTTGTTATTTTTTGCAAATATTAGCTCATTTGGAATTTGATGCCTGCAACATGTTTCAAAAAAGCTGGCACAAGTGGCAAAAAAAGACTGAGAAAGTTGAGGAATGCTCATCAAACACTTACTGGAACATCCCACAGGTGAACAGGCTAATTGGGAACAGGTGGGTGCCATGATTGGGTATAAAAGCAGCTTCCCTGAAATGCTCAGTCATTCACAAACAAGGATGGGGCAAGGGTCACCACTTTGTGAACAAATGCGTGAGCAAATTGTCCAACAGTGTAAGAACATTTCTCAACGAGCTATTGCAAGGGATTTAATCATCTACGGTCTGAAATATCATCAAAAGGTTCAGAGAATCTGGAGAAATTACTGCACGTAAGCAGCAAGGCCGAAAACCAACATTGAATGCCCGTGACCTTCGATCCCTCAGATGGTACTGCATCAAAAACCGGCATCACTGTGTAAAGGATATCACCACATGGGCTCAGGAACACTTCAGAAAACCACTGTCAGTAACTACAGTTCGGCGCTACATCTGTAAGTGCAAGTTAAAACTCTACTATGCAAAGCCAAAGCCATTTATCAACGACACCCAGAAACGCCGCCGGCTTCACTGGGCCCGAGCTCATCTAAGATGGACTGATGCAAAGTGGAAAAGTGTTCTGTGGTCTGACGAGTCCACATTTCAAATTGTTTTTGGAAACTGTGGTCGTCGTGTCCTCCAGACCAAAGAGGAAAAGAACCAGCCGGACTGTTGTAGGCGCAAAGTTCAAAAGCCAGCATCTATGATGGTATGGGGGTGAATTAGTGCCCAAGGCATGGGTAACTTACACATCTGTGAAGGTGCCATTAATGCTGAAAGGTACATACAGGTTTTGGAGCAACAAGTGTTGCCATCCAAGCAGCGTCTTTTCGATGGACGCCCCTGCTTATTTCAGCAAGACAATGCCAAGCCACATTCTGCACGTGTTACAACAGCGTGGCTTCGTAATAAAAGAGTGCGGGTACTAGACTGGCCTGCCTGTAGTCCAGACCTGTCCCCCATTGAAAATGTGTGGAACATTATGAAGTGTAAAATACAACAACGGAGACCCTGGACTGTTGAACAACTTAAGCTGTACATCAAGCAAGAATGGGAAAGAATTCCACCTGAAAAACTTCAAAAATTGGTCTCCTCAGTTCCCAAACATTAACTGAGTGTTGTTAAAAGGAAAGGTGATGTAACACAGTGGTAAAAATGCCCCTGTGCCAACTTTTTTGCAATGTGTTGCCACCTTTAAATTCTAAGTTTATGATTATTTGCAGAAGAAAATAAAGTTTCTCAGTTTGAACATTAAATATCTTGTCTTTGCTGTGTATTCAACTGAATATAGGTTGAAAGGGATTTGCAAATCACTGTATTCTGTTTTTATTTACGATTTACACAATGTGCCAACTTCATGTATATATATATATATATATATATATATATATATATAGGTCTGGCATTGTTGCAAATTAGTCTTGTATATTTTCATAAACTAGCTGCAACTTTGATTTCATTTTATGAAATTTTTTATGTGGTGTGAGGATTAAAATGCTGCAACCTCTGCAGATTTTCAAGATCAAAATGTACTTGCAAAGAAACTGCAGTAAAATAATCTTAAATCTTTTTTTTCTGGTGTTTACTCACAAACAGTGAAGATTAAAATAACTGCTGATTCAAATTAAAACTACTTTTACACTTGTTTAGAGTGAGGAGAGAGTTGTTACCTATCTGCTGATGTGTCGGTCATTGTCAGTTGATTGGTTGTTGGCTGATGAGATCTGATCTCTGATATTTTAAAGTCAGACAATCAAACCTTTCCAAAAGGGTATCCCACAAAGTCTTGTCCAGAAAATGCTTTCGACGGAAATAATTTCATCAAGATGACATCAGGTTGAAAAATTTCCTAAAAAAACGTCCATAACCAACACGTGTCTCCTCTCTGACTGGTGAACTGACTGATGCCTGCAGGTCTGCCCTGCTCTTATACTTCATGAACATTCTAGAACTTTGTGATGTCATCAGAGCTCAGAGATCATGCTCTAATATATGCGGCGGAACGTCTCATTTGAATACATACAAACTCCAATGAAGCTGGGATGCTGAAGAGTGTAAATAAAAACAGAATACAATGCTTTTTGTACACTAAGACAAGATATCAAATATTCACACTCACAAATGCATTGTTTTGTGATTTCATTTGTGATCTGATTTATTCATCAAATGGACTGATCTTATAGTTCAAACTTAAATGTATCTTGGGGTTTGATTCCAGGCCAAAGCCAGTCCGCTGCATGTCTTACCCTGTCCTCAAGTCCTCATTCTGTTTCTGTCCTCTGTCTCTCTTCAGTGGTAGTTCTTTGCCTTCAAATGAAGCTGAAAACTTAAAGGAATAGGCCCACATTTCTTTGTTGTGTCTTTTCACACTCCCGAGTCCATGACAAGCAGATAGACGCCATTCTTCTGACTGCACTGTAAAAAAAATGTTAAAAAAATGGTTACATGACTGGCAGCAGCAACTGCCAAACAAAGACTGTGAAATTAATGTTAAAGCTTTCAATTTAAAAGACATGTGAAATCATTACATTTGCAGATATTTTCAATATTTTTTATGGATGAATACAGTTATTTAACATATTTTACCCTTTGTTAACGTCATCAAAAACCTCAAAAAATGCCAAAAATATTGTTATTTGGGGTGCTGTTTTGGCAGAGTGGTTAGCAACCAGGCATCCCATGTACTTGCTTCTGCCGGTCCAGGTTTGAAACCCGTCTGTGATCAGTTTGCAGAGTGTCTTCCCCTACTTTTTCAGCCCCTTTCACAAGCCTATCCACTGTCTCTCTCCTATCAATAAAGGCACAAAATGCACCAAAAATACATTTAAAAAAAAATATTTTACATATCTTTTCTCAGTTACTACAATTTAAGACCTTAAATAAACTAACACTATCAATTATCAATTAAAGACCTTCAATAAACTGGCAATAATAGCAGTTCTGCAAAAATTCTTTTTTTTAAAGATGTGTCCCAAATGATGACAACCAGATACCTTTATAAAAGTCACAATGAAAAAAGTTCAGCAAAAAAATGCACTTATTTTACATTTCTTTCTTTCATACAATCACGTTTAATACAGTTTAGATTCAAAAAGTTCTGTAGAAAAGATATTTATTTTATGTTTTTTCTCTACTGTTATGATCACACACCTTCAATAAAATCACAATACCAATAGTTTTACAGAAAAAAACACTTAATTGACAAATTTTTACAAAATTATTGTGATCAAACACCACTGAAAACCACCTTGACCCTTGTATTATGTCCGCCCATTCCCCCCCTTGCTTTGGTGTTTCCAGTCAAATTTGACCGGTCTGGTCTAACCTCTCTTATATTAACACAAAAAATGTCATTCAAGCATAATCATCACCAGATTTTATTTAACACCCCTTCTAATGCTGTAAACAATGTCTCCAACTAGTAGTGAGCATTTATGACTGCAGTGAATATACAAATAATTGACACTGAAAATTATAACAATTATCAAACGGACCAAATTTACAGAAAATCAGAAAATCTACATGAGTAGTCAGCTCTCTGTGTGTGTGTGTGTGTGTGTGTGTGTGTGTGTGTGTGTGTTCATGTATAATTCAAATATATAATATATATGTTGGTAATGGCAGTATTACAAAGCAGGAGATATAAGAGTAATAATAGTTCTATTAATCATGATGATTGAAAAAAATTGAAAAATTTGTCATAGCAATAGTAATGGAAACTAGACAATTTCCACGGACAGAAACCACAAGAGGGCCTGGGGCAGCAGGACACCACCGCTCCACCGCAAAGCTACACCCACGTCAATGCAAAAGCCGCCGCAATGGCAATTGAGAGAAGCCCGAGTACCATCAACTCCAAAAACATACACTGGGTGCCTCGGACCCCCTTGATCAACAGGACGCCGGCCCGAGGCCAACCCACCCCCCACCACCAACCTCGGAAAACACCCCATCCCCCTCATACCTGGCCCCACTACCAGCTGCAAACTTGTGTGTTAGTGCGTGTGTGTGTGTGTGTGCGTGTGTGTGTAAGTGTAGGTGTGTGTGTGGTGTGTGTGTTTGATTGCAGGAGTGGGACCTGGTGTGCAGTGGGCTGGAGCTTCAGCTGTTCTCCATCCATAATCAACTCTGCTACAAATACTGGGTACCAGGGCATTTAAATCTGTATCTTTATCCTGTTTCAGCCATTTTGTTGGTCAAATGCTGTTTTCATATAAAACCATTCTTCAGACTTAAAGTGTGGTTTCATTGATGATTTTGCCCTGTAGTTAAATCATATTGTACCAGACACATACCTGGTTGACTCATCATACAGCATTTGTTTTTTTACGCACAACACAGACTGGTTTACTGAAACTGTCAGTATCTGGAGTCATTTTTGCTTTTACTGGAGGAGATAAACAGAGTGCCACTTTATCTTGAGTCAAACTGTATCGGAGTATTTATATTTAAATTTACGTATGATATATTTTCATATATATATATATATATATATATATATATACATATATATATGTATATATATATATATATATATATATATAGATTTATATATGCATATTCTAAAGTAATTGATTTTGACAAAAGTAATGAGCAAAGTATTTCTGTTGCTTCTTGGGGAGATGAGGAAATGAGTAAGAAGTAGCTAAAAAGAAATCCATTTTAATCTTCTGTATATACAGTCCAAAAATATGACAGAATGTAGAAGTCCTGGAGCCATTAAATGAGCGACAATGTGGTCTATAATACAAGAATACTTTCTTTATTTTTCTGCAGGATCCATGAAATGAGGAAGCTTTGATAGAGTAGCTGTATGTCATATGTGGAGCTTAACCTAGACAAACAGATTAATATATCATTCTTTCTTCTGAATACAATAATCATTAGGCTAAAAAAGGTCAAGATTGGGTGACATATAACTAAAAATCCAAATGGAAAAAAATTGTGCCAAGCATGGTTCTCATCATAATAGCTTGTAAGGACCTCTTGCATGGACACTCACATGGTGATTTGATTCACTCTGGCTGATTGGACCAGGGAGAGGCTGAACAGGTGAAGCTCTGGCTGTGGGCTCATCACTGAGGAGAGGTCTAATCGAGGACCTAACCCGCTAAGACCTGAGTGGGTTAGGGTCCAGGTCACTCTTAAGACAAAGAAGTAAAAAAAAGTGAGTTAATTTTTGAAAAAAGAAAAAAAAACTGATTGGAAACCAAAAGCATCACTTTTTTAGTATGGAAGTAAAGACGAAAATAAACTGAACACCCTTTAGTTTAATATTTTTATATTTCTAAATCATAAAATGGCATGTGTTGACTGTTTATCACAATCCTTAAGTATCTACAATCACTAATGTGCTGCTTAATATTTTTGGATAATATCCTTCTGTGCAACAAACTCTTCTGAATCCTGTTTACTTACAACCAATGATAACCTTACATCTGTCCCTTGGTTGTGGTTCTTGGTGGAAACTAAGAGCATGTCATCCAGATCAGTGGGATGTTTTCCTCTGAATAGCCCCATTTGATCACAATGTCTCTTGTAGGTCTGGGTGCTAATGATGATGTGATGATTCAGAGTTAAATCAATAAATATACCTTATCACTTAGTCCAGGTAGAAATATGAATTAATCAAGCTCTCTGCTACAAGCATAAAAAAGACAAACAACCCAATTTGTCATGATTTTTTTATCATGCAGGAGGCTGCTTAATACTTAACTACAAGTTATAAACTGCCGAGGCATTTCCAACATTGTTGAGAGTATTGTCCAAAATGTGGAAAAACTCTTAATCCCACTCTGTTAATGAATCCTTTAAAAAGTTCCTGGATCCACATCTGGATCAAGATAATCACTTAATCAGATCACTTGTCCTTTGAGCCATGATCAACATTCCCTCACATTTTTTTCAGATTCAATTTAAAATGAGTAAATGGCACAAATGTGGAAAGCTGCCCTATCGCAATGTTAAGAAAGCCTTGGAAGAAAATTGCTAAATCCATAGTTTGGATCACTGCCAACCTGAGAGCCAATCTTTAGTGTCATGGACAACATTATAGGACATTTTATAAAATCTTGAGTTGTCCTGATCATAATTTAACAACAGTAAAAAGCTGGCAGAAACATAACCACAGAGGTAGTAAGCTCAAAGCATTCAGGTTCTTCTTGTATGGCTTTTAACCTAAGTTTAAGTATGGCAAGTCATAAATTTAACTTTTTTTTTTTTAAGTAAAAATAATGAGACATAACATTTTGGTTCAGAAGCCTCTATACTGGTATCTTCATCATTACAGAGACATAAAAACTGGTTTTGGTAATCACCAGTGCTGTTAGTTTAGGACAGCTGTGGCATAAACCACACATTGAGTGGTGATCTAATAAATTTGCTTAGCACTGTAAATATTTAGAAAAAAAAAGAGACATTTTTATCTTATATATTTTCAGAGTGGCCATTATAAATCCACACAAGTTCGACTCATTATGGGAAACAGAACAATCCTAATCAATCTGGAATTCATGTGCTGTTAATCATGCTCTGGTGCATAGATTCAGCATAAGTGGGAGTGGAGTAAAGTGATATGAGATCAACATCTGTATTAACAGTTTATTCAACAAAGAGAGAAGAGAAGAAGCAACAAAGTAAAGTAAGCATTTTGAAAAGACAGAAAATGTGAGAAATGACAGCTGAGCATCAAAAGGAGTATTTCACTGTGCAAAAGTCTGAAGAGAAACTGGAAAGAGATTGACCTCGGTGGCTGCAGGCTTGTTATCGTGCATTTTCCAGAAGGCTGATCTTTAAAATTCTGTAAGAACCTAAATCCCTTTATGTTTCCAGTGAGCTTTAATCATGCCTGGTAGCAGGAAACTGACCTCTGTGATAGATGAGAAATCTATGAAATCCACACCAAAGAATAAGAGATAACTGGCACATTTAAGTCTTTGACTCCAATCTGAGGGAGACGGCTCAAAAACTTCAGCATATAATCCGGTAAAAGAGTGTCTCTGTCCTCAAGTAAAGCATCAATTCCTAGGTCAGAGTTGAGAGGTTAACTTGTCCAGAATCCACAACACTCTGTCAGTCTACATGTCCTTAAGTGGGGTATTTCGTGTGTGCGTTTTGAGCCTTGGAATTTACCCTTTAATTCTGAGCTTTACATGCAGGTTCAAAAAGCAGGGTTACTCTTGTGTCTGGTGCAAACTCTATCTGTGATATGTTGGCCATGAAAAGATAATAGTTTAGTGTCAACCATCTAAAAGGCATGATGATTTGATCCATAATATGGACACTATTTAACCTTCTATTCCAGTTTAACAAACAAACAAAACAAAGAAATATCAATGGCACATGTGTCAAAGTTAAAAAACAAAACAAACTTGAGCTCTTAGTTTCACCCAGTTTAGCCCGTTTAGGTTAGTAAATCCTCTAAATGTAACATTGCATTGCAGTTCAACATTCCCTGGAATGTAGCACTATATCAACAATCAGTTGCAATAATCACACAATTTTTCCTGTACAGATTCTAAGACTTTCACTCTTCTAGGTGAGCTGGCCCACACACTCAAAGGCACCATGGAGGGGCCGGGCAGACAGGGTGACACAGTGGGTGCCACATGTAGATGATACAGCCTACAAGGAGGCATCGCTGGAGGGCAAATCAACCCTATTCAGAGCTCACTTCTGTTACTTTAGAGCAATCCCTTCACAAAAGATGTGATTCAACACTGTGTCCTGGGACTGCTGCTTCATTTACAACCACAGTGGTCACCTTACACCTAACATACTTTCATTTACAAATAAAGGAAAAATCAGCTAATGAGGATGGTGTCTGACAAATGATTATTTACAGCTGGCATACAAACAAAGTGCTGCATCCACACTACATGAACACACATAAACACACACGTTTGTAGTGTAAGAATTGGCTGGTACTAGGGCTGCACCTTAAATTTAGTTAATTCAATATTAAGTCCACAAGACCGAATTGGACTCACAATTATTAACAGAATCTGGATTCATTTTCTCATGGACTTATTACTTTTTGGCTTGTTTATTGTATAGCAAGCAGTGCAGGTGGATGTGCCACATTCACGTCAACAGAATTCCCCCCCTTCCAAAACAGGTAGATCTACCCATGGCTCTGCTTATCCAGTGCATTAGCACGTAGTAACATCCATTTGGGCATTCTAATAATTATTGAACTGTGCAATCAAGCAGAGCATTAATTTGTTTTACACAATTATATCGTGAAAATCTACTGTGATTTGACTTGAAACACCAATTAGTGATCAAATAAACATTTTTATCAATAGCAACTCTGTCTTGGCCAATTCACACAACTGAGAGAATTGTAAATGCCCTAGCTTTAATTTCTCTGTCCTGAATCACTGATCACTATTTTCATCACCAGAACTTCACAGACTTTCACAAAAATGGAAAAAAATAAACAACATCCCAAAGCAGCAGCCTCTTCAACAGCTTCCATTCATTAGAAAGGATTCTCAAAACGCTGCTGTTACTTTTGACAATACAAATTATTATTGCAATATTCACCAATAATAAACAGGAATCTTTAAAGATTATTCAATAGTATAAAATGAGCCATTCTTAAAGGCCAATAGGTGCAGATAAAATTTAAGCACTTTACATACTGCCCTTTAAATTAGGTGAAAAATTCAGGATCTTTTAAAACGATCACTTTAACACAGACACTTTTATCTTCTAATATGCATAGCCCAGATTAATCTCCTGAAAATTATATGTGCTATTGTTTATTCTCACTCCAAACGTGGCCATTCTTTTTCAAACACCTAAATAGGCAACACAGGCTGCACTGTTACACTGAAGATTGGCTGATGTCTCATGTTGATGACGGGAGAAAAACAGTGCCACCTAGTGCATGTTTTTAGCAACAATATAAGATAAATGTATTCACTGATTTATTAATTAAATGGATCTCAGTACTGATCATCTTTGGTCAAAAATTGCTTGTTTGTTTTTGTGTCAGCAAGGACTCATTTTACTGGGAATCTTGTGAATTTTTTTAAAATTGTGTAAAGAAAATGGTGCAAGAAAGATATACAAACTCCAACAGCAAAAACCCAATTCTTGACAACTGCTCTGTCATCCATGAATTATCAATAACTTTCTGTGATACATCAGATAGTTTGGCCTTGAGCTGTGACTTTAAAGACCAACACTTCATGATTCAGAGTCCAATAACAACCTCTCTGTGGTGCAAGTGCATTTATGATTTCCTTTATGTTTGTATATGTGCGCATTTTTCAGCCCTCAGCTGGCGGTGGCGATGATTCGGCGCTCCTGTGGAGTCTAACTCTGAGAGAAGTATTCAAGGACCAGGCGGAGGTGTCCCAGGCGGTCTTTAAGTGAGGTCAGGGACAGGACAGTGGTCTGATAGGCAGGGTCCAGCTGGAGGACAGACAGCAGCCACCAGCACCAGGCCGGACCATTGGATGAGGCCTATAGTACGGTTAAAGAGAAACGAAGAAGAATCAGTGAGCTTTGGTTGTTACAGTGACGACAAACAAGCCTTATTTCTGCTGTGTTACACACATGGACAAAATTGTCGATACCCTTCCGTAAAAGAAAGAAAACTCACAATGGTCACCGAAATAACTTGAAACTGACAAAAGTAATCATAAAAAAAAATTACTTTGTCACCTAATGAAAATCAGACCCTGCAAAGATTTAAGATACCCTGTGCCAGATGCAGCAAAGCAGCCCCAGAACATAACTGAGCTTCACCATGTTTCAAAGTACGTACAGTGTTCTTTTCCTTTTATGCTTCATTTTTGCATCTTTTCATTAGTTAATCAATTTTCTTTTATTATTACTTTAGTCAGTTTGAAGTTATTTCAGTGACCATGTGGGTTTTTCTTTCTTTAACTGGAGGGTGCCAACAAATTTGTCCATGTGTGTAAAAGGTTTCTTTGATATGAATGCACAATTACCCCAAATTGTAATACTTACAAACTTGTTATGAATTGGTGCTATACAAATAAAGGTTGATTGACTGAAATTGTTTTATTGCTTCTGTCATTCATTTCCTTTTACATCCTCATATCCTCCTTTTCTGGTCTTGACTGATTTTAAAGGAATTATTGCATTAAGTTTTATAGCTTTTAATTTACATTTGTATTATTTTTATTGTCTGAACTTGTTTTAACTGCCATCTTGCAACTTGCATGTTCATTGACTGTTTAGTGTTTTTGTATCTGTATCCTCATATTACACGATTCATTACCACGGTTTCAAGTGCTTTGTTGAATTTATGCGTAGTCTAAGTTATGATCTCTAAAAGTGAACTGAATTGATTTTTTTTTAATATATATTCATGTACTTTGTTCAGTTTGTTGGTTATTATTCTTTTACATGGAGTGTTTATTAGTTTATGTGTTTGCATTCTTTGTTCTTCTTAATTGTTTTTTATTATTATTTTTGCTAGTATGTCTAAACACTTCATTTCTGATCATTTATTCATACTCTGATAGTAATTGCATGATATATAAGGAGTTGAAATTATTTTATAACCGCTATAACTTCTATTTTTTTGTTCTATGAAGGATTTACAATCCTGCACTGTAGGACACAGCTGTAAACAATGCCAGCCTTTGTATAATCCCTTCTTATTACACATACATCTGACTTTAACTTGACCTCGGTGTATCTTCAGTCAATATTAAGACAATTTTCATCATTTTTGGTGCCATAGTTTGGACTCAAATGTCCCCTTCAGTAACAAGACCACTGATGTTACGCTAAATTTATTGAATGTTTTCAACAGTCTGAGGATAAAATCTTAATGGTTTCATCTCTCACCTGAATTTTGGTGCTTTCTGAACCCCTAACCCCCCCTACAGACCTCACCACAAGAGCTGTTTGTCAACCACAGCTACAGACAGCTACATTTTCCCATGGTTGATTTCAACTTTTAATGGACTAATGTGAGTTAAAAAATGTTTTAGAAATTGCTCCAAATCATCATCGATATTTTCTGAAGCATCTTGTTAATGAACACACAAATAGTATGTTTTTTTTAAAGAATGACATTTATTACCTTTGAGGTTATGTTTCTGCTGCTCTTTGTCTGTCTGTTAGTGAGTGAGATCACCCAAAATGTTCAGTGAAATTTTCAGGGAATGTTGGTCATGGCAAAACAATTTTTATAGAGATCCAAATATGGATGTAGATCTGATATTTTTCTACACATTCAGAAATATGGTTTCCCACATTTTCACTCAACACTAAGAGTGTCATTGTAGTTACTGCATTGTGATGTAGATGTAGATAAATAAAATGAGTTCATTAAAGGGGTAAATACTCATCTGATTATTTGTATTTTTGATCTAAAGAGTAGCCTGGTGCAGTAATGTGTAAAATCAATGACACTGCTCACTGCGGTGCATCGTGATGTCTTGTGATATCACACCAGAAATTAACCGTTGACTTTATAATGGAAATTGAATCAAATCATAGTAAAGATGAACAGCTCGACACTCAAAAAGTTCTCCCTGGGTTTTTGATAGAATTTTAAAAGCAATGTTGGTTATGGGACAAGAGAGATCTGATAAGATTTTGATGATCAGGATTTTTTAATGATCGCTAACATGGCACAACAGGGTCTTTTTCCTCACAAAGCTCTGCTAATTGTGTCAAAGATGCCTCAGAAGAGGTTTGTGCTCTCTAAGCACTTCTAGTTTTCGATGAACAGTCTATTTGTCTTTGAATACATTGCCTGTTTAGGGTATAAGCTGCATTTTCATACAGCTTTTACCAAACATGTATCAATCTAAACCATTAAATCAACATTCCATTAGCTTCTTTTGTTCATGTTTGGTATTATGTCTAACAAGTTGATTAACTTAAAATTTCATGATTAAAATGTTGGAAAAATCTACACATTAAAATTAAAACTAACTGAAATCCAAAACAAACACATTATCCTGTTTCCAAAGGTCATTCCTGTAAGTGAGCTTATTTGACATTTTGACCTGTGATGGTGCGTTACATCAGTTGGCAGGTCTGACAAATAACAAGTCCATCAATCAAACCTGTACTGTGGGGATTCTATGAAATTAACATGTTTGGTTTTACGAGGGACCCTGAAACCCTTTGGCTGGCTACTTTTTCACTGGTTGATCACTGTAACCATATTGAGAGGAGGACCTTCTTGAAAATAAGATGCCACATCTTGAGCAGTTTACCTTGAATAACTTTACATTGAGCAGAGACAAACATGATGAAAACAGATTTATGATTGAGTTCATGGATATGTCACTGCCTTCAATTCTTCCTTTAGCTCCTATTTTGCTTCACAGTAAGAGTGATATAAATGCATCTCACAGTACACATACTGCTGATGTACAATGACTGGCATTTGACAAAGCAACTCAGTATGCTCTTGATAATGCTACTCATTGGTGTTGTAAGGCTAGTGCCACACTTACATGAAAGCTTTTGATATTTTACATTTTTATCGTATTAAAGTACGTATTACAAACTCCTCCGTCTCTGCCTCGCTTCCTGCATGTGTGAGTGTTTGTGATAAATGGCTCTGTTCCTGTGTTGAATCTACATGCTTACCTCTTTTGTATCTTTTGTTTAGTATATCAAGCTGTTATTAAACTTCTACTTTTACAATATAAAAGAGTTCTTCTTCCTGTTATTGTCAGAGGGTTTGGAAGAAAGCCCAGAAAATGCCACGGATTATACAAGTTGTTATCTATTTTCAAGAGGGCAGTTTAACGGAAAAACTTACCCTACATAATCACAAAGCCATTACTGAACTGAAACAAAGCCAAAATAAAAGCAGAACCCAGACAAAATGGTTTGAGTTTTGTTTTGTTGTTCTTTTGTATTTTTTACATGAATGCTATGCAATTTCTGAGTTTTGACTGAATGTGCTCATTAGCCTCTGAATGTTCTCTAGGACATTTGGTCTATTAACCTTAAGGCCAGGAACTGCTTCTGTGTGACTTATCATTGCGATAGTGGATTGCACAATCTGACACTGAAAAACAAGAAGTTCATAAGTGCCCAACAGCCGGGAGACTGCTCGAGAATAGGCTTGAATACAAACCAGTACGATCATTTTTTCTATTTTAAGTCCACAAACCTGAATATTCTCCTCCTTATTTGGCATGGTGCCATACTGCCTGTTGATTTGCTCACGAGTACGACTCCCAATGCGCTGGTACCAGTCATGAGCCTGCTGGTATACGCTGTCATGGAGACGCTGCAGGAGCTCCAACTCACTGCCATCAACCTAGAAGAGAGAGGATTTAAAGAAACAGAACAATGTCGAGGAGAACGCGAGAGGTGTGAGGTGAGTTTTGCTGTTGTACTTTTATGTCTGTCTAACCTTGAGGTCTTCCAGGTACTCTATGTCAGCAGTGTGGTAGCCATCTCGTAGACCTCTCTTTAGTACTCTGAATCTGCTGCCGCCCACCGTGTCCACATAGGAGCGTCCATCAGGCAGAAGCTCCAGAGAGAGAATCTCCAGCATGCAGCCATAATCTGCAAACCTGCAGAATACAAAAAGCAATCTCATTTTTGGTAAAAACAAACAATCAAACCCAGATTTGTGTCTAACATCTGTTCACATTAAAACCTCCCATAGGGCAAAGTTAGGGATATTGTTATTTACATGAGCGCTATTCCTATATTGTTGAATTTTGATTAAATAAGTAATATTCCCCTTTAATATTATTAAAAATGAATGAGAACCAACATAATTTCCATTAGTTTAATACTTATTACCCCAACAATTCATACAAGAACAAAGATAGCCCCAAATAACCAAAATTGACAAAGTCAGTATCGGGTGTTTCCACCATTTGCTGCAATGACAGCTTGACAGCAACATCTCATGTTCCTGACATGCCATATGATGTTGTTCTGAGGCAATGTGCTCCACTCCATTGTTACACATGTGCTACATGCAGTTCTGCCAGGTCACATGGGGGTGGGGTCCGATCATCCAGTCTCTGCTTTAACTGGTCCCATGCTTTTTTATGGTGTACCATATGAGGCACTCTGACTTCTCGAAGTCAAGCGGTGACAATTCTGGCATTATGTGGTGGAGCATGAGCATCCATGAACATAAAGTTGGGGGTGTGCTGGTGGAATTGGTGGATGATTTTGGGTTCTATGATGTCTCTGAGGTAAGAACGTGCTGTGACTGAGTCATCTACAATCACCAAATCTGTTTTGCGCTGACTGGTGGTGCCTGCCCAGACTGTTGCACCTCCTCCACCAAAGCAAACCCTGGTGACCATGTTGATCTTGGCGTGTCGCTCGTTTGGCCTTCTCCAGCAACGCTGATGACCATCGTTTTTGTGCAGGTAGACTCGACACTCATCAGTGAACAGATGGTGCACCACTGCTGCACTGTCCAGGTCATACGGTCTTGCACCCACTGCAAACGGTCACGGCGGTGTATTGGTGTCAGTGGAGTCACCTGCAACGGTCATCTGGTATTGAAGCTAAAGCAGTGAAGTCAGTTGTGAATGGTTTGTCTGGAGACCCTAGTACCCCTCACTCCTCGTAAAAGGGCCTGCAGTTGTGTGGCAGTTGCATAACGGTATCTGAGTTCACAGGTTCGTAGGTACTGGTCATCATTGTGGTCCATCACTCATGGGACTCTACTACTGGGTCTGTTACAACACTGCCAGTAATCCTGTATCTTGCTGCAAGTCTGCTGATGACACTTGGAGACTCACCAAGTTCACGAGCAACATCTGACTGCGTGCTACCAACCTGAAGGAGCTCTATGGCCGGGTGGTGCTGCTCGTCCGTTAAGTGATGTGTGTTCATGGCGGCTTTTTCATATTGGCCCCAACATATAAAGCGCACTGAACACACTGAGAACATTACTTGGAAAACACAAAATGAGGTGTGTCTATCACCCTGATACAATTGCCTCCCTATCCCAAAAATCACTGAAGTGAAACAAACACATTATGTTTGAAATCCACTGAGTCTCTCACAATATCCCTAACTAGTTGTGAGAAGTGTATGTGAGTCTTACAGCTGTCAGTTGTTTTTCTCTACAGAAGAAGGCACTTTATCCACAAGCTGGAGATGGGTCAGAAAAAAAATAATGTCGTGCTAAGTTTAACCATCATAATTCAACTATCTAGTAGCCATATGGAACACAATTCTGTTTATCTGACATTTTTTATGCATTGATGTGAGGTTAAAATTCGGAGAATTCCAATATCAGGTCAATTTATCACAGAGCAGAATCAGACCAGACAAAAACACACACAACAGATCTGAAACCAGATTTATGTCAACACAGCTACATGCCCTGCCCACCCACTCATGGCCACATATGACTTTTAAACTTTGCCCCTTCAGCTTCTGCTACATAACTGCATGTATCATCAAGCTGTCGCATCCAACTGCGAGCCTCACAGAGAGGGAAATGTCAGACTGCCTCTTAACGCTGAGAGTCTTATTAAAATGACTGCAAACACCACTGTTAACTGTAATTCAGTGTTGTTTCAACTTGTCTGTAGCTGTCTGTTTATATTTGTCCAAATTCACGTTTCCAGGGATCATTTCACAGGATTTCTCCAGTGCATTTTCAGTGAATTCAAGCTGTTATGAGAGCCACACATCTTGCCTTAACACCAAAATGTGCCTTCAGTGGAAATCAATTTCAAATGATATGGTGCCCACGGCAATAACCACAAGCGCTTACAGCTAAAAATGATGACAAATGAATGGGTAACTCTCGTACTTGTTAAGGCACCATTTAATTTAAGAGGTCAATACAGACCTGATTCAGTCTTTTTTTGAGGGATGTTCTTTCTTCATTTAACAAGAGAATACCAAGCCACATGCTGCCTGAGCTACAACGGCATTGGCTTTGCAGACAAACAGTATATGTACTAGAATGGCAAAGATGTATGGCCTATAATTATTTGTTAATTAAAACAATGTAGACTCTGCATCGCTCAGCAACTTAAGGGGTACCTTATTAAATAAAATGAGATAATTATAAGGAGTGATAACATGCTCCTGTCCTATTGTAAATTAAGAAAAAAAGGATTTACAATACCACAAACCTTAGCTTTGTGGTGGTGGGATAAGTTGAGGAACGATCCAATCAGAGTTACCCTCTTTACGAACTGACATATTCATGTAGAACAGTTTCACTGTTTTTTGTCAATTCTGTTGTTGTAACTGAGATGCTCTGCCAGGAAGCCTAAATAAAGGTGACTGCATTTCACACGAAAGTTATATTTGTGTTGTAATTTGTGTTTTTTTCCATTCAAACTTTCAATAAAGGGTTATTAGATGTTTCATTTCATCATAGTGTAAAACTTGACTTCAGGAATTCAGGCAAACAAAAAAATGCCTTACACTTCACACATAATATTTCACTTGACTAAATTTACAGTAAATCGTTCAACTAAATAATTGTGAAATTTTATTAACTACAACTAGACTAAATTAAAACAATTTAGATGACTAAATTATGGCCAAAATTAAAAGATATTTAAGGCAAAAGACTATAACACAAAAAAATAGAAATGCTGTCAAAATTAGCACTGATTTCAGTCAGATGACTTGGTTTTTCAATGGCACCATTTTTCAGGTCTTAAATTTCTGCTAGCAGGCAGACTATTATTGGTTCTTTTATTTGTTTTATAATTTTGATGTTTGAAATAATCCACATATGAGTGATCTGCCATGTAACTTGAAGAATGTTTGAGTAATTATTCAGAACAGCAAAAGATTTCCCTGGAAAGTTGGTTTCTTCTCAAATTTTCATGCCTGTTACATATCATATTGTCAAACTGTTCTCCAGGTTTCTCGGGCCTGTGGGCTCCTATAAAATTAAATCATACCCTTTTCCATGCTCATAACTGCACATGCCAAACTTCTTGGTGCCAGTCTCTATGCAGCGGCGCATCATAAGTCGATACCGAGGCTCAAAGATGTGAAGAGGGCAGGGAACTCCGGGATAAGCCACAGTGCAAACAAATATCGGGATGTCCTTAGTAAGACTACAAAGGAGGAGAGAGAGGAGGGACATGAGCGTCCAGAGATGAATGGAAACAAAGGGAAGGCAAAATGTAAGAATACGGTGTGATTAAAGCTGCTACAAGCAAATCAAAAAAGGTGATAATGTAGGAGGCAGGTGCATACTTCGACAGTTCGGCCATCTCAGCATCGTGGACTTGTTTCCTTTCGGCCAGCTGTGTTGGGAAGAGGAGGGTCATGATTTCCTGGAGGACAACTGTTGGGTTGTACTTCCTGTTTTTAAAGAACTAGAAAGAAAAAAACAAATATCAGCTCATCATATAACATTGAAATCATTCTCATGTATTCATTATGGTACTAGCTTTAATAGAACCACAGTAAGATAATATGATAGAGATAATACATTTTGAAATGGGCTTTTCACACTCGTGTGTTAACTTGCAGATAGTTTGTTTTTTACATTTTATTTGAAAGTGCTCTCATTTTTGTGCCTGTGTTACCACACAAAGCCTTCATAGCTTTCCTTTCTTTGTGATTATTTATCACAAAGCTCAATACAGAAATGAAAAATCAGGGAGCTTGTCTGTTGTTCCCTAGGAGAATATTTTTCTTAAAGCCACAGTCCTAGTTACTTTTCTTCTTGCAAATTATCTGTATTAGAGAACAGTAATAGTTGTTTGGTTACATAATGAAACCATGTCACATCATGAAGACAGGCATGGAAATCCTCTCTATTATTTGGTGTTAAGGAGAGACAAAGGTGCATTTCAACAAATCATCGATCCAGAAAACGTGTGTTAAGAGCTAACAGGAAGGAAGTGGTGTGTGATTTGCTTGCTGTGGGGGCTAGGAGCAGAGCAAGGAAGTAGCATGCACCCACCTAAGTTGCATTTCTCACAGGCAATAGTTGAAATATGACAAAAGTAATATTCAGGAAGTACTTGTGACAGAGGTGGTGAAAGTCTTCCTGTTTGTTTTTGCAATACTTTAGGATGTAAAACATATTTGTCCACAATTACATATTTGCCATATTTGTATGAGGAAAGTCCTTGCATTCTTCAGCTGTGGAGGAGGAGAGCAGCTAAGAACAAGACGGTGTGAGTCAAGAAAACTTGACTTAATATAAGGGTACATGTTGTTGAAAATATGCTAACAAAAACAACATTTCTACCAACTCTTCAACACCTAGTAACTTCAAACTGTTGTGGTGTCTTCCCAAATCTAAGTTTACTTGTTTAGTCCCTTGAAACGTCTTTGGACTGAAATATCTTCTTCCAGCAACTGTTTCTCATAGGCTATTTTCTACTAGGATCTATATTTATTTTAACCTGGTGCAGCAGCTGAATCTGCCTGATTCAATATCTGTAATCAGACATACCCATCTTACTAAACTCTAATCAACAGTGCTTGGGCACAGCCTAAAGGTCCCCAGCCCTTCAGAGTCTTTAAGAGCTGGAAGAGGTGAGAGACAAGCAAAACGACAGCAAGTAGTGACTGCACTTACAGACATTAGCATACAGTAGTAGCTTTATCAGATCTGGACCAAATGTCTTTATTCCATAAAAAATGAACAAGTACAACATTACAACTTCTCTGTCCTGAAGATATTTTTCATTTCACTTCCAACATGTTTTGACACGAGTATGTTTTACAAAGTGTCTCATGTTCTGCAAGGCAGTACTGCCACCTACAACATTATCTGACTGGCCTATAATAAATGTGATTGATGGATCGATGGTCCAATCACCTCCCAGATGGACAAGTGAAATATTGTGAAAAGCCAATCAGGGTGTCAGGCTATATTTCCTTATTTTATTACATTAAATTCTCTTACATCAAATTATGTTTTTGTGACTTTTGTCTGGTGGCCTTTTGATTGAACAGTGGGAATGTACCTGCTTGCTACCTCACAGTCAGCATGTTAGGACTTAAGCTGAAACAGTTTGTCTAACCTGGATACCAAATTTTAGTAGAGTTTAGTTTGGTTGAGACTGATGGTCGTCTAACATTTCTTTCTACAAATTTTATGTTTTAAAGTCTTGCTTTTTTCCTGTTCTGGAACTTGCACATTGCCAATCAGAGTGCAAGACCATGACTGGTTTGTTGTTGATCTATATAACTGAGGGTGCAGCGAAACAGATTTATATGACTTTCAAGTAAGTATAGTAGCTGATTTAAGTTGAGGTAAAAGAGAAAAAAAAAGAAAAAGAGCTAAAATGACTGAGCAGCAGGTTGCAAGATTAAGCTGTCAAACAGATAGGTTTTATATTTAACATCTCCAAATATTGGTCGGCTTTGGCAAAGCATTAAAATAACAACCATTTGAGTGGTTAAATCCGTGTGTTAAATCAGGATTCTCTCCCATCAGGTCTAAAATAAAGGTTTGAAAGTGTGTAGGTGGTTACCTCCTGGAGCGGCTGTTTGCAGAGTGGACAGCGGAGGTTGTGGTCCAGACTCCTCTCTATGCACTTTTTACAGAAAGTGTGACCGCAGGGGGTCGTCACTGGCTCGAAAAACAACCTTTAAAGGACAGAACAGGACAAAGACTTTTCAACTTTAGGAAACCGGCTGGCAAGACAAAGATTTTTCAACTATCAGTGCAATAGCTGTACATCTGGAGAGTGCTTGTGTATGGGCCGTATGAGCTTCACATTAACCAGAGGACTCTTCTCTAACTTATCTCTAACTTATTCTTTTTCATACAAATCAAAAACAGATACAAGTTAGTCTGTAAGAAGAAAGCTTTAAGGTACAGCTGTCAGTAGTAAATGTAAGGTATGCTACACAGTGAGAGTTTCTGAATTACCACCCAGTGACACGGTTCTATTATGCCTTGTTATATCATTTAAAATAGTGTTTTATGACGATTTTGTTTTGTTTTGTCTATCAAATCAAATTATCATCATTATTGTTATCACCATTGTTAAAACAATAGAATAAATGTTAACATGTAGTTGATAGGGTTTTTAACATTTTCAAAGGTCAAATTCATGCACAGCTTTGTCCAGGTGCTTTTTCAAGCCTCTCATGTTCTGTTGCTGTGGTTACTTATTTGTACAAATACACATTCTATAAACCAAACATCTGAATACATTGAGACCTATATCAAGGTTCTCTTCACACAATATCAGCCCTTGTTATGTCATTCACTGACTGGTTACATTGGTGACTAAGCTGTATGTGGTAATATTCGCAAAATTGAATTGTCTTGATTTGTGCAAACTGTTCATCATTTCTGGGAAGGGAGGGGGGGGTCATATTTTTTTGGTATGAGAACAGAATTAGCAGAATTTGTTAGGTACTGGCAAGGGTTTAGGAATGATTCACAATTTCGTTCTGATTGTGAAATATGTCTTTACAAGAAATACATGACAGCATTTTGAATATTTAGCAATACTTTAAAAGAAAACCTTTTAAAGTGTGTAAGAAATGTTTCGAGAGGTTTGGTGTAACAGCTCTGCTTGCATACTTTTTGATGCTTTCACATAAAACTAAAACTGTCACAAAGGTCAAAGGTGCTATGAGGAGTATCTGTTTCCCGGGACATAAAGACTCTGCTACCCATGAGCACACGCGGCGACTGTCATAATGCTGCGTTCCAGTAACCACGGAACTGGGAGTGACATCATCTCCGACTTATCGGTTTTCCAGTTAAAGTCGGAAAAAAACATGCCGATCTACCAGGCTGTTGTTAGCTGTTGTTAGCACGCCCTGCGTTGTTGTTCACAAATACCACATGAAGAATGTGATTATGACTATGGCAGCATTTTTTTAAATATAAGTCTAACAATACAATGTACACAGCTGATCTAGAGCGACACACCCCAGTCAGAAGTGCAAATAAATTGATTATTACAGGAGCTAAATAACTGTTCACACTGGGGGCATCCAGCTTCGATTGTCAACTCGGGGGTGGCTAGGTCTCACCTAGTTCCATGTAGGAGATTCCGACTTCGGGGGGCGATCCAGTTGCAGTTTCCTACTCGGAACTTGGACTACAACTGGAACGCACCAAAAGACGTGACCCAAGGTAAGTAGTGGTAGTTTTTGATGTGTGATAACAGGCAATTTTTGGAAAAATTAGTATTGTAGTTTTGTAGCTGGCTATATATCACTACTTACAGCCTGGTGCTCTAAGATGTGTCCGAATAATATATATTTGCTCTTGTTTTAATTGTCTTGTTCCCGAAGTTGAGTATCCAGGCCAGTCCAGCCCTGTCCGACCAACCACTTAAGCAAAGGAATAGCATTTATAGATAACCTATTTTGATGCTATAAAACTCATCTTAAAGTGCGTATTTCGATCAGGCATATATCCAAAAGCTAGACTTTTTTGTAATTACTTAGAAACTCCTCGTAGCATCTTTAAGCAACCTTTAGCCCTTAAAGAAAAAAATTGTGTTGGATTTATGTTAGTCATATGTTAGAACACCAATTACAGCAGTGTTATTGAATTAGTGCTTATTACAACATTATCACAATATTGAAAAATGTTACTACACACCAAACTTTACTGGCTCTAAGCAACAAGCAAAAAAAGTTGTAGAGACCAGCATCCTTGTAGATAACAAGATATTATCTCTTATAATTACTCACAATGCAAAATGTTGAAAAAAAATTAGGCTTAATGATTATTTGTAATTATAGAAAAAAACAGAACAGTATTGCTACATGAGTACTGAAGAAGAGCATATACGCAAGTGTTCTTTACCACCATGAATTTTGAAAAACTGATTTAGCAACTTTTAATGATTTTCAGACCCCATGGACTCGAAAAAATATTAGGAAAATAAAAAAAACGAAGTGCCAATAAAAAAAAAAAGTGTCAAAGTAGGTATAACCCCATTCACATTGACAAAAAAATACAGAAATAATCCAGACTTAGCATAAGTGAGCTGTATGTGTGAACGTTTTCAACTTGGACTTAACTCGGATAATTTCCTTGCATCCCCTAGTATTTTATCAGCATAGAGTTGGAGTGGGCCCAGTGAGGAAGAGAAGGGTTCATCTGCTCAAAACCGATCACAGCCGGGTTTTTAAAGCATCAAAAAAGCCATCTTGTGCTGCTGGTGGGTACAGAGATAAAACCCTGCAGCTATTTTTCTAAGCTGTCATCATCGTACTTGTTGGGCTGCTTCGATTTCACTTCTGCATTCTTCAGTGCCCCTCTTACCAGTGCTGCAGATACAACTTTTTCACCCACATCAATAAGGTTAGGATATAATTTGTCACAAAAAATGTGATATAAATTGCTTGGTCATCGACATATATTGCCGACTGACTTCCACTGTGTATGTTTGACATTGTTTGCTGATGTATTATCCTGATAATGTCAGGGTTGCATGTGTGAAAAGGGCTTTAATTAACTGAAAATTGCCTTTTCGAGCCTTAATAACATCAAATTTCAAGGATTTTCATTAATTTTTAACTACCTCAACCCCAAAGTTTATATCTTTATCTTTAGTCTTCAATTTTAGTGACAATATTATCAAGATCAAATTGTGGATCATGTACTGTTTTGTATTTTGTAACATGTTAGGTTAATATATAATCAATTATTATGTATTTGTTTAAGCAACATGTGTTTCAAATGTCATTCCACTTAGGTAATAAGGACTGAGAGAGAGAGAGAGAGAGAGAGTGAGAGAGAGAGAGAGAGAGAGAGAGAGAGCAAGAGAGAGAGAGCAAGAGAGAGAGAGCAAGAGAGAGAGAGAGAGAGAGAGAGAGAGAGAGAGAGAGAGAGAGAGAGAGAGAGAGAGAGTGTGGAAACCAGTCTGCTGCATAACTGTACAGCAGACGAGGAAAAAGTCAGAACTGCATTATTGATCAGAGGTTGCGCTCCAGCACACTGACCTAATGCAGAGAGGGCATTCAAAGTCTGACACAGTGAGAACAGCCAGCGTTTTCTCTCTGCAGCGGCTACTTTCACCTGCAAACCAGAAAAAGACGAAACAGTATTAATGATTAGAGTGAAGCAACACTTTAAACACATTACACAACTGGAGCTGTTGAGCAGAGGAATTAGCCTGTAGCTTTTAAGGGTGTGGGGAGGATGAGTTGTGCTGATGATGACATGTGTTTTTTTAAGAGAGACGCTACAAAAGTCAAAGAATGCCTGAGGCTAGTTAAATGTTAATGTTTGGATTAAAAAAAGGGAACTGGAATGGTAACTTTGAATTACATAGACAAAGCGTTTTATTAGGTTTCAAGCTGGGTTATTCAGACTGAGAAATATTTACACAGTAATTCCTCAGTAGACCCATGACTGTTGATTTATATATGCATTTCAGCAGATGAGACATGATTTCATTTGTCTTGGCTGACATGGTTTACGGTAGATAACAGTACTCTAACTGTGTTTTTATAAGACGTAAGAAAATTCTGTTCGAAGAAAAGTAAACAAAATTAGTGATATTTAAAGGTTATTGAGCAAACTTGTTATTCAATGTGATAACTTTTACAGCATTATGATATTTTCATAGACAATGTCAAAGTAGACAACATACAGACAACACATTCAGCTTTTTGTACTCTTGCGTTCAGAATGCACAAAAGAATACACAATGACAATTAACTCATTAAAAAAGCATCAAGTAAAAATATCTCAGTACATCACCCTAATGCACAAGAAAAAAGAAAAAACAGCATATTTTCCTGAAGCTGTTTGTGCTGAAGTTGACATGTTTAATAAATGATTTTTGTCTATGCATACCCCTGCCATGCTCGTCCTCCTTCCTCATCATCATCTCTTCATCGTCCTCAGCAGCAGGGAGGAAGGAAACAGCTTGGCAAAGGCTGAGGCAGCACTCCGTACCCGAGTCATTCTTCAACCTTGAGCTCTGCAAATAAACAGATGTTCCTTTAAGTCTGTTTTTAAGGGTTTATTTGTAACCCACGAACAATTATTAAGAGAAAGGGCAGCTGAACACTGCCATTAATTATATAAGCGGCTTACCTGGCGATTCTCCTTCTGTCCTATTCCCTCTCCATCATCCCCATGTGGATGTCTGAGACCCTCGGGGTGAGTTGTTCCCTGGGAGCTGCTGAGGCTGGTGATGGGGCAAGGCTCTTTCAAGTACTCAGACACTACTTGCAGGATGCAGGGGACCTCGTCTGGCACTGCAATGCCCTCTAACTCCAAGATCTGAGATATAAATCCAATTCATGCTAGAAATGAGTAACAAATATTGGCTTGGAAACACTGAATGACATTAAGCTCTTAAGACTTAAACACAACAGATGACACAACAGTCTTCATACCTTACTGTCATTATGAACACCACATCAAATGATTGTCAAATGATTTCAATTTCCTACCAAGGTTAAACAAAAACACAATTAAAGGGGGCTTATTACTAATGACAGCTTTGATAACACATGTAAAACAATTATTAATTATATTGAGTTCACATTGAAAATGTGAAACAATTCTTGCCAGTTCCTTGACTTTGAAATACAATGAGTACATAAAAAATTACTTCATGAAATCAACATTGAAATGACTTTCTTTAGCTGCTCTGCACTCCACTTCTTTGTTTTTCACATGAATATGTCAAAGCATTTGGATAAAATAATCATTTATTGATCCCCAGAGGGGAAATTCAGGATCTTTGACATATGAGATCTTCATATCAAATTTAAATCAAGAGGAGTATGTTAGGCATTTATTTCTGCAATCACTGGTGTAAGTTTAATTGGGGAATAGTCATATACTTTGGAAATGACTTGATACAGTGTGCTTCAAGAGATACATAACTGTATTATTTTGTTAAATTCCATAATGTAAGGCTAAAGTTTGGTTGCCACTGTGGCAGCACAAGGCACTGAAAAACAGAAATGAAATGTTAGATTTTTTAAATAAAAAATACATCAGTTATGTATCAAGTCTAGACATTTAACAACAAAATTACCAAAAACAAAGCTATTACAGTCATTGTATAGGGCTCTCAAAATGTCTCTGCTGATATAAATTATTTACATTAAACACAAACAAAAATCAGAATATTTTCGTCACTGTCAGTAAAGAACAGCCTCTTAAAATGAAAAACAGACATGAAAAATATTTTTTGCCTATGTTTTAAATCCTGTTCTGCTTACAGTGGACCAATAATGTTAAATTTGGCCTTAACAGAATCGACGACCCCAAGAAGTAAACATAAAACAAAGGGTTAAGGGATCAGTACAAAAATGCAATTAGACAAGCATTAACACGATTATATCATTTTTCTATTCTGGGAAATCAGGGAAAGAGCCGTATCCTGCTGCTGCCTCACCACTGAGACAACTCAAGCAACTTTAGGCTTATTAAAATGATTCCATGATTCCATTTACAATTAAAAAACATGTTATTTCTTTGTAAAGTTATGGCTTGAATGTGTTCTTTATTTTCAGTTATTATTGTATTGTTGTTTTTATGAGTGTTAAACTAAGACTTTAGGGAAGGAAAATGTTTCAGGAGCTAACTTGTAAACTTTAGGTTTCACAATGGATGAAAACTTAACAGAAAATCTTAGATTATCAGACAAATGTTTCATGAATTTAGATTTTATTGGATTGAGTTGGCTTAATACTGACATTTTGTCAATTGCACTATTTTCATAAACATCCTGATACCACAGTTTACAAACTTCATTTGTTGGAAAACGCACATGTACCTCTTGTGGTGCAATCCACCTGCATACCATGAAAAACTATAAGTTTAATACATTTCAATTAATCATTTATGGCATGCTAAATGTACTTTCTGTAATAACATTAAAAAAATCTGCTGATTGACGTTGCGCCCTACAGTGCTAAACTGAAAAAGCACCCTCTTTTTCAAGCAAACATTTTCACATTAAAAGTAATTTTACTTATTGACCTACAGGTTTGTAAAATCTCCACTTACTTATTACCTGGACAAAAAGCTAGTAAGGGTAAAGAAATGTCAGAAATGTTCATATCTGCTGATAGACATTATAGCTTTTTTATACTTTAACTGCTTATTAATTTTTTTGTCAATAGTATTGTGCATGACTGGTGTCAATTCATGTTACTCATACTAATAATGGCATGAAATGGGCTATTTCCATGTAAAACTTAGAAAATTATTTTTCACAACTTTAAAGACTTGATGTTTGTATATAAATCATTGTTTCGTCGTAGTGCAGTTGTACACAATGGTTAGGATCTCTCTGTTGACTGCAGAGTTGAGCTTTAATAAGATTACACAATAATCGGGCGTAATTACTGGTTGAGCTTGGTTAACCTGGACCTCTTAACATGTGAGCTGTTATGACACCTGTTTTCATTCTGTTGTTTAACTTCACAGTTTTGCCCAAGTCTTTTAACTAAACTTGCTAATGCTTAATACATAATTCCACCTTAAACGTCAAAACTTGATAGTAAATTGCTCAAACCTTCTTGATCTGGCTCTTTGCAGGAGTGAAGTCAGCTTGTAGATTTAGGCAATGGTGGAACTGGACGAGGGCCTCTGCCTGCTGACCCATTTCCAGCAGCACATTCCCTTTACGAAAGAAGCCCTGCACAAAGAGGACAGTTAGATCAGCACAGCATAGTGTGGACCAGTCAATAACAAGACTTTGAAATTATGGCATCAAAAACTAGACGTGTTGTTGTGTATTTATGGCTGCTAACATTCTGAAAGAGCATTGTGATGTGGACCTTTTAGTGATATAACTCATCCCCGAAGAATAAAATGAAACAATATAAAGCATTCTGTACAGTTGGCATTTATTCATTTTTTCAGCGGGCCGCCCACTGGCATCAAGTGATTAAATGACATTATGACATAAGTAGCTGTTTGCATAACTTTGTGAATGACATAACATCAATAAAAGCAGAGGTAATTGCTTTTAAAGGGGGTCAAATTTCCACGGCAAGTAAGATATCAAAAGATGCATTTAATAAATATAATGCTTATTGAGGCTGAATGCCTCATTTTATGCATGTTACAAAACTAAACTATGGCGTGCATCTTGAGCAAAGCAAGACGATGCAAATTAGCAGCTTTTAATACAGCCTGACGTAACGTGTTCTAGTAACACTTTCCCGTCTCTCACCTCTGTCCAGTTAGGACGAAGGCAGCAGAGGTAGTCGAGGTCTGTCAGAGCATCGGAGAAACACATCAGCCCCCAGTTGGCTTCAGCTCTGTACACCTTAAAACTTGGATCACCTGGAACTGAGGACACAAAACAAAAGAAGACAGAGAGAATAAGAGGGTTGAACAAGTTTTCAGGGTTGTGGTTTTAATGATTGAATTATAGTAACACGCCCTAACATACAAATATTCAACATGAGGTGACAGGCAGAGAAAAGCCTGTGACACAGACAGCACTGCTCTGTTCTGAGGTCAGGTGGAAAATATGTAGCACTGACCTGATATTCTTGTACCAACACAAACATTTTTAAACAACATGATACGCTGTTGTGGATGACAAATGGATAATTACTTTCCAGTCCACAGTTATGGAACTATTCTAAATTTGGAAATTCAAAAAGTGCTGCAGGTTCTGAATTAGGAAATTATTGTATTGGACAAATCTTTGCAGTGTGGCTTCAAAATCTTTCTGTCATCTCTGAAGAAGCATTCTGGATAAATGTGTTCATTTTCTTGCATCATTTTGGCCCAATAATACCATGCATGAAGACCTGTTTTAGGTATTTTGATACTAAGTTTGAAGTCCAGTACCTCAGACTACATACAGTGATGCCTTAACTCTGGTTGAATTGAATGGGCTGATTTAAATCTAAAATCCTGGCATCCATCACAGTAGAGATCCACAAAATTGATATATGGGCTTCATCGGCCCTTCAGTGACATTTAATAGCAGGTCCCTACTAGCAGGTCAAACATACACTTTTAAAAGATTTTTTAATTACAAAAGCATGGGCCATTGGCTGGTCTACAGCCTCCATCGACACAAAAACTCTTTCCTTCTCTGGTGCTTTTTCACCTCTCAGAAAATCTGACAAAACATCCAGCTTTGTTCAACAAACATCAACCAAAGCACGATGTTTCTTCAGCCCACAGCTAGCCCTGGTGGAGGGATCAAATCTTAGCATATCTACGACACTACAGCAAACACTGGAGCACAACCACAGTCTCTTCATGTCAGGGCTGAAACAGGGACTAATATTTACATCACATAATCCATGATCTGGGTATATCTTTAAACAGAAATATGAAAAAAATAAACTAGAAAAGCAATCGGAGAGCGCAGACCTCTGCCAGCGCCACAGTCCTCACCCATATTGTGATTTTCACCATAAATATTAGCCCTACCTTTATTTCATGTAAATATTTAGATTCCTTGACCATGAAAACATACCATTAGCAATTGGATTCATAATGATATCTACTTTAGTTCAGCAGTTATTCACCAAAATCACATTTTTCATCATGGCGGCCTGACGCTGATCTGGATCAAGACCAAAATTGAATCACTTCTTCCTTTTCCCATGCTGAACATTTTTTGAAAATTTCATCAAAATCCATCCATAACTTTTTAAGTTATTTTGTTCACAGACAGACAGACAAACAGACTCTCCCGAAAACATAACCTCCTTGGCGGAGGTAAAAATATTGGACAGCTTAGGCCAGTGTGGACTGACTAAAAAAAAAAGTAAAATATACCTCAGCGGTGCCTGAGCTGGTACTGCTAATGGTAACATAAATATATTACTGCCCATTTAATGACACATTTCTGCCATGTGTGGAAGTTCCTGCACTTTCTTCCTCTAGCACGCTTGCATGCCCCGTGGGTAAATACACAAACCCAAGGTTAGGAACCAAGGCATTAGGAAGTTCATTCTTATTCCACCATTTCAATCACTTCACAGTGCATCGAGGCTTTAGTGAAGTGCAAAAGAGCACAGCACAAGTACCATACACACATAGGCTATGCCGCTTTCACACTAAAATTAGCGGGTCAATGTAGGGTTTGTCAACATGGGTTAACCCGTTAACAATTGGCAAGTGACTCTTTTCTCACTGCCAGCAGATCCAGGTCTAACTGGCAGCAGACAAGCTGCATGGCTGTGTTTTTTTCCTCTGGCGCATCAGCTGATGTCATCACGTTGATGACATCATCACTGCGACATAGCCCTTCCATGTAAACAATGGAAAGGAGCACAGAAGCCGTGGACACAGTTTTATTTACTTTGTACTTTTTTCTGTCTTTAAAAATGTAAAAACTCGGCACCGATGATACAAAGGCAGATGGAATTAGTTGCTGAGATGGCAAAGAGTCACGTAAGTTTTAGACGGAGGGGGCAGGCGTGATGTTATGCCATGGGGAAGTTACGCCGACATCATCCGGAAATTAGTGGGTCCTAAAGGGTGTGTTGTACTCACTGAAGCCGATTGGAGGCAAGCTGTTTAAAGCCCGTGTCACTTGCAGGGTCAACCGACCTGGGTCAAAATTCCAATTAAACCCTTTCAAGCTGCTGACAGGAGCTGACTGTTGCCAGGTTTAAATGGGAGTTTTGGCCAGGATGAAAAGGGTAATACAGTCGGACATGCATACACACGCAGCGCTGCCTCCCCAGCTGATTCTTCATGCTCCTTTCTCACCTTTATTTGAACCCTGTTACCACCTACGGAGATGGGTGCGCTTTTGTTGATAGTTGGGTCTTTGCCTTTAAACATGGGACAATACTGAACAGCTCACTGAGTGGAGAGGGTAAGCATCCTTGACTCTGTTATTAATTGATGGGGTGCTACCAAAATTTGTGTTGCACAACCTCCACATATTTTAAGTTGACTCACATGTAATAAAAGTCAAGTTGACTTCTACGAGTCTGATGTGCTGAAAAAATAAAGGGACAAGAAAAAAACATGTAATTTCAAAATATAGAGTTTTTACTGCAGGCACCATACAATTGACTCACATTTTTCACATTTTTAACAGCACTATACAACTGAGCTACACCAGCATTAGCATCACAAAGTTGTGTACAGCAGCATGTTGATCTGCTTATTGTTTTAATACTGTTCGTCACCGTGGACTGGATGATGGCTTGCTCTCTGTCATGGAATGGCATTTGACCAACTATGTCATCACCTGCTGTTTTCTCTCAGAGATCCATGTTGCTATTGCCTTATCATGTGTTATGTGGCTAGAGGACTGAAAGCAAAGGGCTCATCAAAAGACATCACAGTTGAACCCCTAGTTGTACTTGAGTTTGATATTGAACAGTTTCGAACAGACTGATATCTAAACCACACTGGTGAAAGATTTTCGCTCTCATTTGCAGTGGCAAACTGCTATAGCTAAAGCCCATGCAAAATCTTAATTACAATTTCTTTAATGCCCTAATTCTTTTTGAAATCTTGTCACATACTTGTGTTATATTCTGCATGTCTGAGATAAACTAGACTCTGGTACAAGACAAGAAATTCTGATTCTGTGGTTCAAATTTAAATTTCCCCTATTAAGCCAACATAAGCTTACTGAAATTATTTGTGACAGCGCTCTGTTTTTTGTTGCTTTACAGGTTCTGAATGCAGGTTTCTTGCATACTTGTCCCATCATGGCTTGGATTTTTTAGACAGTTAGTAAAACTCTGGATGTCACCTTAAATTTGCTCTGCTACCTTGCTTTCTTTTTTTCAACCAATCAATCTTTATTTGCATAGCACCAATTCATAACAATTGTTATCTCAAGACACTATACAACAGATATTAAAACTCTGCATTTCATAGATACACATCAGTGGCGATTGCTCTAAGACTGCAAGGGAAGCTCAGCTTGCCCTAAATTGTCCCCCAAAAAAGTGGTGATATGTACTGCTGTGTGTACATTTCATTGACTAAATATGGGCTAGAATACCTTCATCTTTTGTTCAGAATCAGCTCCTTTTCACAGTTAACTGGTGCGACTTCCTTCTCATTCATCCCCTGCTTTAACACAGTCGGACGCTGAGCGTCTTCTGACTTCGATGGGGAAGCCTAAAGTGGGTTGTTCCACTGTGGAAACTTGATGGTCATTGGATTAATGTTGGGCTTTTTCCCGCCCCTCGGATGCTCAGCGTCTCGGGGGGTCTATGAGGCAGTGGGCTGGCCTGGACGCTGGGCTTCTGCATGATGATTGGATGATCTGTCTGAGGCCGAATCCCTTTTTGATTGACAGTGAAATGAGCCAATCAGCGATCTTGAAGTATAACCCTCCACCGGAGCATCTTCTAAGTTTTACATTCAGTTGTTCTGGAGAGGAGCTTCTCCTGTTTAAAGCGGCCCAAGTCTTACACCCGCAACACAATGGGCCAAGGTAGTCTAGCTCTGCTGGCCATTGAGAGAACACTGGTAAAATCCCTGGAAAAGACACCAAGTTGGTATGACAGGGTCACAGATCATTTTCTTGAAAAGGAACGGGGGGGTAGAATTTACATTTAAATAAATAAACAAATTTATGATGTAGGCCGGAAAAAAATGAGCTTCCCCTCCTTGATTGACCAGCAGCCGCCACTGATACACATATAAGCATAGATACATACAAACATATATAAAATACACATATACATATATATATACAAATATATACATCCAACACCCAACATGAATCCATATAGCCAAAAAAACCTTTTGTTAAGCAGCAGGAAATCTTGAATGTGGACCCAAGTCTCATGATGTTTAAGATGATTATGTGTTGGGTAAGGCGGGAAAGGATGGGACGTAAGCAGAGACAAGTGGACTAAAGTAAGAACTAAAGGTAGTGACAGACCCATGAATCATAAACCTTTTGTCATCAAATTTGTTTCTGCCGAAAACAGTTAGCCTCTTGAGATGCAGCATCTTGCTTTCAGGAGTGTCCTCATGTCTGTATGGTTTTGTTGATAACTTTATAGAATTATAATCAATGATAGTCTTACTGAAAACAAGAACTTACTGTAGTGACGAACTCATGGGTGCCCAGACCATAAATGAGCCCCTACCCTATTAGTCTCTGTTAAGTATAAATGTACTTAAATTTACTTTGCACTCTTATGAGGCACTCTCTTGTGTTTGGTAATGCCTGCATTATACAACAAAAAATCATAAATGAAAGTAAAAAGACACAGCCACAAACCACTGACTGATGACATAAGAAAAAAACTGCTGCTCACAAATCTACTGGGAGATCATTACACAAGAAGCAGGAGGACTGGAGCAGCGAGGCAGCAGTGTTTAATTGGATTGGCAGAGATGGCAAACATGAAGGTAATTTAATGGAAGGCTGATTCACTTCAGCACAAACACTCCTACAATCCCGTGGCCGCCTACTGACTACATGCACTCATGTAGAGCAGGACTTGTTCCTTTTTTTAACGCTGCTGCCTGAAGAAAATAAGGTCAGGTGCAAATACAGAGTTAACTGAGGATCAGTAGGTGTGTAGATAAGTGTTTCAGGGAATCAGAGGCACTTAGCTGTGAAAATATTACAACACATGTTCTCAACCACTTCATGCTTTTGTAACCATGACTAGACATCACAACAAACACACCGAGCTTGTTTAAAAACACTTTTCCGCGGCTTTTGTCTGATAGTTTTTCCACTTTCTCTGATCTCTGAACAACACAGATGATGCATATTGTCATTCTGTGTGAAATAAGCCACTTAAGCCATATTTGCCTCCTGTACACTTTGATTACCTTCTTGACTCCTTGTTGTCACTCATACAGTCTTTTCCAAGGCTGTGGTGTCATTGTTGCATAAAGCTTGTACAAAATTAAGTGAGAGGGAACTGATAACGAAATGGCCAGGCAAAATGATACTGATTGCTTTAACTTGTTGGAACTGGTTCATGATGAGTACAATTGAGAAGTACAGTAAGTTTTGATTGGGAGAATGACGTCTATCCTCTTTTAATTATTGCTTTTTCTTCTTTATCCTCATCCGTCACCATCCTCTTTTATCTCTAAGTCTCAGCCAGGGCATCAGACTGTAGGTGTGTGAAACTCCTGCCATAAAGCCATAATACTCCTTGCAATAAAACTTCTGCCTACCATGGTTACACAGCGCCGAAAGAAGCAGACTGGGGTTATTACCTCTAGGTAGCTATTGTGCATTTCAGCAGCATCTGATTTAGGATGTAAAAGTTACATATTGTTACAATAAATTTTTCATTTTGATTTCTTTTGTCTCTGCCCATCTCTCTTCCTGCATTCCTCTCTTCCCTCTCACACCACTCAACATGGCTTTGGCAGATGGCCGTTCAACATTAACCTGGGTCTGCTCAAGATATCCTGAAAGCTTAACAGAAGGTTTTTCCTCCCAACTGTAATTTTTGCTTAATGTTGTAAAGTACGGTATGCATGGTGGATTCCTGCAGAGTCTGAATTATAAAATAATATCAATAACTATAAAAAATTATCAAGAATGTGGCTGAAAAGTTCTCTTTTGTCAAGATTTCTGAGATCACATTTGCTCTGATTTGGTTCTATACATAGATAGGTTTATGATTTAAAAATGGGACGTGTAACTCCTGTAGAGACAGAAATTAATAAGTAAGGATAGCATTTAAAAACTGCAGCATGCCACCATAGGGCTTATGACTGGATCACAAAGGTATGTGCATATCCCCTTAATTCTTGCTGTCTTCCAGTGGCCACGGATCCAATTTAGGACTGATTTTGAAATTCTTCAACTGGTATTTCAAGTCTTGCATTGTCAGGCTCCATTTCATAATTCTGATCTTTCAACTTTGTGTGCACCACACTCGAGTTGAAGATCCACTGGCAGGAGCTTTTTGTTTGTTCCTGAATATAGCCCAGTGACTAAGGACCTGTTTACACAAGGCCGGATCCTACCGAATCCAAGACTCTTCATTGCGTTTAGGCCTCCAGTTTACATGGGAACAGTGCCTGGAGTGCCTTAATCTGCAAACTTTTGAAACCAAGGTCCAGGGTGGAAAGTTTTGAAAATGCACTGCTGCCCGGCTTCATGTAACCAGGATTCAGCATTTCAGTGTGAAATGCTTACATCACAGTATAAGCAGGTGTCTTTCACATGAAGGCGCAATCCAGGAACAACAGCAGCTTTGGCTGTCTACTGAATAACGTGTGCTGTTATCTGTTCTTGGTTTGTTATCCAGACAAAACTATCCAGATAGATTTGTTTTCAAACAGATGTGTTGTCCAGACAGGAAACTCCTGCATTTTTGTGAGCCTACTTGCCGTTGTTGTTTGTGAAATGTTTTTCTTCTTCGACGTGTGTTCTTACACTTTGTTTCTCTGCAAACCTACATCGCCAACTACTGGACTGGCATCCAGCTGTTTTGGCATCTCAATGTGAACGTGAACTGCTTTTGAAACCCCAAAGGAAGAACTTTCGCATTTCAGGTGAGAGCGTCTCCATGTAAACAGGGCCTATAAGTGACCAGCCCATAGCTGTTCAGCGTTAAAATTCCCAGCCAGGATTGTATTTTCCTCAAGGCAGTCATTGTTTTTAATCTATATTTCTTTGATTACTTTTGTGTATCTGAATAGTGATCATTTTACATTATGATGCGCTCATTGTAAAAAATCAGGGCAGATGCTCTAAGTTCTGGCAAATGTGAGCTTATTTAGCATTTTTTTTTGTCTTTTTTAGTAACTTGAAGCAGCTTTTCACCACATCACAGCTAACCATTCACACCCATTCACTCTCATAGCCACTCGCTGACAGTTTGAGTTGCTGTGTCAGTTGCACATCAGTATTAGCAAAAACTTTCATGCCCATTTAAACACCACCGATGCAGCAGTGGGAGCAACTTGAGGGTTACCTGCCTTTCCGAAGGACACATTACCATCAGCACTGCAGCTACAACAACACCCTGGTTCAAGCCAATAACAATATTTTTCCATTTACTTCTTTGGCATAATTTCCCAATCACAGCAATACTGCTTCTCCTGTCTGATAATGGAAATGGATCCGTTTGTTCTTTCACCTGCCTTAATAAAGAGTCTTAATAGGTGTGTAACCTGTCAGTGTCAGCGTGAAACTGGCAGGATACAAAAAATTAACATATGTAAACAGATGCTGGTACACCCTACCTTGATTTGCTGATTGCCAATGTTTGCAAAAAGAGCTGAGGGGGATACTTACGTTGCACAATTGTCAGTGTGCACCTCTAGTTGTATTAATTGTGTTTTAATCCCTTGCCTCAAAAGCACCCTGTAAACTATAGTTTGAAAAGGTGCTTTAGAAATGGACTTCTTGTTGTAACTAAAAATGTCTACAAAACAGCCAACAGTGTAAAGGCCACTGTCTGAGGCCACCTTCACTTGCTCATGTCTATTCTATTCTGCTTAATGGCTCAAATACACATGGACAAAGTAAAAAGAAACATCTGGTGACTGTTTTCTGACCCAGTTATGTATTCAGGTCATAAATGCCCTATATTTGCAGATAAAAAAATCCCACTGCATCCCAGTTCCTTTTCCCCTTGTTATGACATCCTGCTGATAACATGATGATCGGTGCACCATAGGTCATCATAACTGTGCACAACCCAGCAACTGTGCGTAAAAGTGCGACTCCAACTGTCTGCCTCTTGACTCTGGCGTGATGCAAGATGAATTTGTTACTGTAAGACCCACGGGTGTCCTCATGGCACTTATGCACCAGCTCATGTGTTATGTGTGCACACGGTGACCCTTACCTAAGTCTAGCCCCTCGTTGGCGATGCGTAAAGCCTCCGTGAACTCGCTGGCTCTGAGCTTCTCCTGGATATGGCACTTTATCTTCGTCTCTTCTGGGCAACACTTTTCGATGACGCTGATTAGCAGGACGTTGTTCTTCATGCTCTTCACCTCTCGTTGTTTTAACCTCTCTTTGCACGACGGACATTTGGAGGGGAGGAAACCCCCGACGCACCTCCGGCAGTACGTGTGACCGCACGACATGGTCACCGGCTCGCACATCAGGAAGAGGCAGAGCGGACACTCCAGCAGATCCATGGTGGATGGGTTATGTCACCAGATGAACGTCCTGCCTGTGGGACGAAATTGTGCTTTTCTGGTCAAAGCGATGCGGGATGAGGCTGTTCTGTAAAGTCCCGCATGGACCATTTAAATAACACGCTGACCGCTCGCGATACTGTAAATGTGTCCCCTCTTTGATAACATCTGCCAGAACCAGGTCGGTGTCCACTAAGCTGAAACCTTCAGCTCTCAAATGCTCTCCTCACAAATGTTCTCTCGTGTACAAGTTATCCAATTTCTCCAAGCCAATACCCAACTTATTCTCTGGTCCGGGACACATACTGTAGCGTCTTGCCTTTCGGGTTGTATAAAGAGAAGTCAGCCTCCGCTTCAATGCGACGCTTCCCTCGCCCCTCCAAACTCCATGAAGCCTCCACGAATCACTCAGGAATATCTATAAATTTATATTGTCTCTTTTTTAGAAGTCCAAGCCCGCTTTTAACCCCTCCAGAGATGTCTCCAATGCCACAAAGCTGGGTTACTGAGTAACACCATTACATTACATAAATAAAGACCATGTGACGCAGCAGCGTGCAAGCTGATTGGCTGGAATGATGGCTTTCCGCCCTGTTGTGAAACGCAAAGATGCCGAGTTTCATAACATAATTTCTGCGACAAAAAGTTTAACTTCTTTATTGGGTTAAATGTTATTGAATTCAGGGATTTAGTCGGGAGTCCCGTGTTAAATGACATTAAAAGGACATTTTAATCCGCTGTGTCGGTGAATGGAAACCTCCTCACTGTGAAGGGAATCCCTGCAGATCATGAGAAGAGTCAGCAGGGGGGGCGGGGAGGGAGGAAGAAGGATGACATAAACCCACCTACTTACATCCTCATTTTTCAACTTACACAAGAAACTTTTGGGTCGTCGTATGAAGCATTTCTTTCTGCTTAGCTAATATGATTAATTAGACTTGTTGACTGGGTTCAAAGTGGGACACCACCGATAATAGTTCAGGAAAATAACACTTGACAACAGCTTCAAGAACTGCAGGGCAAGACACAAAGAAAGAGTTTTTAAACACATTTTATACAAGCAGGTGCTGCTCAACTTACATTTGTTGAGACCATCTTAATAATTAATTAAAAAGAAGGACAATGCAGGGATTTTTTTTCTATATGCGTCCAAACATTCACGCCCTATATCGTGACTGGTATGCTTTTAATAGCACATACATAACTTTTTTTCATAAAAGCTCTTCTTCATCATCTTTATCCCGTTATTTGCATTGATCTATAAACAGGAAGACAGCAAGGAAGAGGCTTAAGCGAGGAGACACAGTGTCTTTTTTCATAAAATATAGTTATATTGTCAAGATATTAAAACCTAATGTTGTCTTGTACCAGAATTGTAAACTTTATTACAATGCCAGTATAGAAATTCAGTATCCTGTTACAGTTCCACGACAAAAAATAGTTGATAATTCTTGAAAACAAAGATCTTTCTTCATTGATGAATCCTTCAGTGAACAACATGCATTTCAGGAAAAGAAACTGAACATCTGAGAACACATGTAAATACTTAACAGGTGATTCTCCTCACTCCTGGAGGAGTAACAGGAAGACAGAGGAAGGGAAGGAGCAGTAGCCAGACAATAACTACATTTCTATTTATATTTCTTTATATTTTTATGTATATCTCTTTTTATATCACAACTTTTTCTTCTTGTCTGCTACAAAATGTTGCTGCTTGAATCTTCTGATGGAGTCTTCCCAAGGAATAGATTCAGTTCTATCTAATCTGATCTAATCCAATCTGATCTAATCAAATCTTGTTTTGTGGATTAACACGTGCTTTGCGATAACAAGTCTACAGTTACTTTTTTTTAAGCTAGTCAACTCAGGATGGTTGTTACAGCCATTTTTGTGTTCAAACATGGCAAACCATGATTAAATAACATAAAATACTGAACATTGCAGTTTGATTCTGTTCTGTAATGTGAGATGAAGATAACTGTTAACTTGTTTTTAATATGAGTTACAGTGACTGTTTTCATAGATGTGAATGAGGAATCCAAATAACTGAATTGCACACTTAATGAAGAAGGGGTACAATTTTAAACGTTTGCACTTCTACTCGGCCCTTTTTGGTTATTTTGATCGCATCATTAAGTTTTGTTCTCTTTTTAAAGTTAAACTTTGTTCACTTTTATACTTGTTATTATTTTGATATGTTTTTAGTCATATAATCTTTATTTATTTTACATGGATAAACTACTACCTCTTCTACTTGAACTAATTTGTCGCCCCCTTGGCTTAATAAATATGACTGATATCTCTTTTAGCATTGATCATTTTCAAACAATTGAATGGGAATCCAAATGTCTGTATTTTAATGTTTTTTTGGGGGGCTATTGCTTTTTGAGTATTTTTTAAAACACTAATGCTACTGAAGAAATATTATACTTGTCAGTGAAAACTGTTAATTTGTTTATAAAATTAGTATTCTATGTATTTATTAGTCAAATACAGCATGCTAATGCAAAACCACGTCTCATAGAATTGAATTATTTCATTTATGGATTAAATTGGATATTTATGACATTATGGACATGATATGGGTGTAATATTGTGCAGAATGTACCACAGGGATTTAGTTTATGAATGCCCAGAATAAAACTTAAAAACACAATGCTGTTTTTGTTCTTGATGTACATCTGTTCCTGACAAATAGACCATAACCATAAAAGGAGCATGCAAGTTTTAATTTGAAAAGGAAACTTTGTACTCTTGAAAAAGAAAATCAGTATTGTTGTTGGTATTTCCAAAACTGATTTTGGATATATTGGCATATCAGTAATAATTTTCTTATTTTAAATATTGATAAAATTAGAGGGTTTGCAAGTTGTTCAGCTTGTAATGACAGACTTTAGTTATTATTATTATTATCATTTTTATTAGCCTCAGTAATATATTGAGATAAAAACATTGCCTTGTATTAAATAGTCTCTCACTGGGTGCTAAACAATGTGTGGACCTTTTCTCCACATTTGATATTTTCTCTGTCTTGCATCTTTAAACATATTGCCAAGATCTTCTCATACAAGCCCTTTTTTAAATGTCACATCTAAACTTGAGCTAACTTGTGTTAACATTTTATTTACTGGGTCAAATGTGTACATGCAATCATTCTGAACGGTAGTCCTTTAACACAACACATGAAACTGTACTCAAAATACTCCATTAATGAAGCACATTGTAAATAAAGCACATTTCCCTTTTACTTGTGAAAATTCACACAAGTGCTTTTTTTTTTTTTAAACTAATAATGAAGTTTAAGTTGGTTACAAATAAAAACAGGTGCTGGACCCAGTGCTTCCTTTGGAGGAAACAGATCACAAGATCATCTCTTTAAGTAACTTTTACTCAAAGAGCTACTTTACTTGGATTATTATTTTTACATAAGGTACTGTATTTTCCATGGATGTGTAGGCAGTGCACATCTTGTTGGTAATAAACCAGCCTGTGTGAAATCTGGCCTGTGCAGATTTAACTTTAAACTAAGGCTGTCACTTTAGTGCAATAATTAGATTAATCAATTACACCGAAAATTAATGCGCAATAAAAATTAACCACAAGATTAATCATAGCACACAAACATTTTTATATTGGCCAGCTGGAGGACCCGTACGTGGCAGTGGCACATCACATCACACATGCGTCTCTAGTTAAGCCAAACAAAACCCAGGTGACAACAGGAATGGCATATTTAAGACTTAGTCTTATTTTATTACTGAATTTATCTATATTTACTGAATTCTTTAATAATGCATCAGGCCTAATTGTATTGCTGGATGTCCTCGGCCTTTTTCTTATTTTGAATTTGATTTATGAAACACACTTAAAGTGTAATTTGAGTTGCCTGATTGAGCTTAGAATTTTCTGGACAAGTGTCCCTGACTTTGGTTTTATTTAGTCACCAATAAAAATGTGGATTTACAAATCTTCACTTCTTGGTGTATTCATTTGATTAGTCATGCACTACAATTTTATAATATCCTAGAATTCAAATTCTTTATTTGGGTACTTTAAGCAGATATGAGATTAAAATGGGATTAATTAGATTAATTAATTACAAATCTGGTAATTAATTAGATTAATTTTTTAATCGTCTGACAGCACTACTTTAAACACACCTCAGGTTGTTCCATTTTGTCCTGCGGCAGTTGTAACAAGTTTAACTTACAAATCAGTTTTCCCACAGCTACAGCCAGGCTACATGTTTAGAATATGACAAGAAATGTGCATGTTGTCAAAGATGCATATCAGGTTTATATTAGTACTCAAATTGAGCCCCTGAGGTCTTTGGTCTGAGTTTGATAAATGGTATAATTACAAAATACAAGTACGTAGAAGACTTTACATTATTTGAACAAGTTGCTGCAAGAACTTGTGACATGAAAACAGCATCCAACCGTGTTCATGTGACGACAAGCAATAATAAAGTCTGAGGTTAAAGAGACTGAGGGATGGAGGAGTGACTGTTTAACTTCAGTATAGACATAATGACGTCTTCATTACCTGTCGAGCCGGATTATATATTGCGTAAGCTACTGTGTCAGTTGATTCTTCTGCACATATACCAACATCAGCATGTATAATTGTGACAGCAACTGTAATTTCTTAATTAGATTTATTTAAAAACGCGTGAGAGATGTGATGCAGATTTATAAGTGTAATAAGCGAAAATTCCTCAACTTTTCTTCAGGAACTTTTAATATCTCCAACAAAAATAGCAGGTTCAATAAAATGTTGTCTTTATACCAACTTTAATCACAGCAATAACTGGCAAACATTGTTATGGTCTACAAAAAGAAACATCACTAGACATTACATTAAGCTATTTCATCAATAATACTGCACATGGCAGCATCTTTGTCCCACATTTTGTCCCTTTTTAATGTAGGGGCACTCTTGTCCTGGTTTCCTGATGCCATACAGCTGCTACCTGCTTCCTCAACATCCATTGGTTCAGTTTTCAGCCTTGGTGCTTGTCTAGCGGAAGTACCAACACCAGCCGACGCAGATGCAGTCCTTGGCCCATCGCCAGCCCCATCTGAACCCTCCATCTGAGGCAAGTCATCGGGTAAGGAGGCAAGGCACCCCTGGATCATCTCCACCACCCTTTCCAGATGTTTCTGGAACCTTTCTGCTGTCTCCAGCCTTTGTCTCTTCTGCACCTCCATCATCACCCTCAGTGTCTCCCTTGCTTGATGTGGCCTGTACTCATTTATCAAGTGATGCATATGAACAAACAGAAGCTTCAAGTCCTCCAGCTTCTCTTCTCGCTTTATACTCCCTGGACTTTTGATCAGAATGTCCAGCAGGTCCAGAAAGTTCACGAGGATAGACATGTTCAGCTTCTTCAGCTCGCGTTTGTGATCGAACTGCATAGGATGGAGTCTCTCAATGCCTTGACTTTCCAGAGGCCGAATGATGAGGTCGTCACACTGGAACTGGTTGCCAAACATCATGTAGTTGTCTCTGATGGGTGGAGGAGGCTTTGGAGCCAGGTTCTTGCGGATGTTTTCATCTGTGTACTCTTTGATGTACTGCATAGGCGGAGGGGGCAGAGCGCTGACCTGCTGTGGTTCACCCATGATGCTGGCCTGTAAAGTCAAGCAAAATTTCAATCAGTCTGTTTTAGAACAAAAATTTAACCTACACATGTAAAAGCTGACAAAAGTTTGAACTGCAAATCAAAAAGAAATACATTTAATGCCAGACAATGAAAAATTATGTAAAAAGGTACCATTGCTGCAACAACCACTAACTCTTGTCGACCAAGTACAGCTTAACACATTTATCAAGTGAAAGCCATTACAAGGGTACTGAAAATCTGGTACTTTACAACATGACTGGTTAACTTGGTAAGGTCATCACAATACTAGAATTGTTAACTTACAATACAACGTCAGTAAATACATTTTTTACTCAATACTTGTTGGATATGATGAAAAAAAGTGTAAAATGATAAAAGTCCTTGGAAAAAATAAATTCTTCTTCTTGAATTGTCAGGTCCAGGAAAACACTGAACAAACATCTGAAGTAATTTCTTATTTTTGCAGTAAATCCGAGTTTGAAATTACAGCAAATATAAGGCAATATTTTCAATACAATAACATGGAAAATGTTAAAGTTTTGTATAGTTTTTACAGTATCACTGATGTCAGGCACAGACATTATTTATCATTATTTTGTATGATTTTGTGTTCATAAAACAGTTTTACTGTTTACCTTTCATTATGACAAGTGTTTATTTTTTTCCCTCGAAAATACTAAATACAAAATATAAATTACTATTAATGCACTCTGGACAATTCCATTCAGTAGTGGAGTGTTTTTTTTCACATTTCCTGATAAGTAGCAAGTTTGTTAATTGGGATATGGTATTGAAAAAATATTTAAATATTGTTTAATAACCTAACGTTCACACACTTTATGTTATCACAGTTTTTAATCAAGTCTATTTGTGAGCATCATTTTTTAACCTTATTTTGTTATTAACTTTAAGATTAATATTTGATATTTTTCTTGTGATTTTACTATTTCCTTATAAATTGGATGATGATGATATATTTTTTATGTTCTTAGAGATAATAGTTTCAACGTGTTATTTGTTTATTTAAAATGTAATTTTTGCATTTACTCATTTCTGTGTGATGTTCTTGGTTTGACTGCTTTGTACTTTCCCTTCTTTCTTTCTAAAAATGTCAACTATAATCTACATATTATGATTTAACATTTAGCATTAGTCTCCAAATCCTCTGGACATCCCACCTTTCAATACTGCAATTACAGTGGAATACTACTTAGAAGATTGATGTCTAAGTATTTATTTACTGGGTGACAGTAACAAATACTTTGACAGTCATTTTTTTGTCGATATAAAGCAAAGTGATTTTGTATAAACTGTGCTATAAAAATAAAGTCTGTTTGATATATTGATTAGTGTTATCATATGCGCACACTGGCGCACTGTGTGAATGCAGCTTTCACTGTTAAATGAGTTTAAGGATATCTTCTCGATACAAATCAAATCGTCTGACTGAATAGAAGTCATGTCACAGTAATCCTGAAGTGCACAGTTATTCCACAAGACATACAAAACCCAAACACACAAGAACAAATGTAAATGCTCGGATGGACGGCAGTAAACAGTTTGGTGTTCGCGCCTCAGCAGCGGTATTATTTTATTATTCTGCCAAAGACAACTGAAAAACTTTATATATGGATGATGCTAATATGCTAACATTTGATCCGAAAGTTGAAAGTACAAAATGTTGGGCCCTTGGGTGCGTCACTGTATCCAACGGGCCCGAAATTACTTTCATTTACAAAGTCAGACTGTCATGTAAGGTGTTTACATCAGTGAATAATATCTGATGGTTTAGGAGAAGACCCCAGCTAACTGGCTGACTTAGCTATTTGGCTAAGAGAGAAGCTAACAAACAGCCGCTAATCTCAGCTCGTTATTCACGTCACATAAATTCGTCCATTTCTCCAAACAACGCTCCCCTCGCAGCTCTACAGACCTTTAGAGGACTTCCTTCGAAGTAGGTGTCAGCAGATGTAGGATATTAGATGAAAACAGGGTTGTTAGCTCATATCTAGCTTAGCTGCTGCCGTACGTTGACGCAAAGGACTGAATCTGCGGCAGTTTGATTGGCTGAACAGCGCTCGTGACGAGTTTTTGGGTTGTGCTGATTGGTTCATCACCGATGAACAAGCGAAATGCGGATTGGTTGTTAAATTACAGTAAAACGTTATATCAGGCTTTTTTTGTTGCTGTGTGAGTTTTCACCACTCTCCATATGCGGTAAGTGAGGTCATAGCTATTTAGACTTTTTTTTTTTCTGAAGAGTAGATTTATCGAATACCATTTAAATCCTTTCATAATATTTTTGTAATGTTTTATTGTTGTCAGGACTGGCTAAACCTCAGAGTTTGCATCAAAACTAACAAATATAAGAAAAAGTGAAACACAGGAACATGACTTGTACCTTGATAACTATGTAGCACTGGACAGTATAATCTCTGAAGTCTAAGGAAGAGCTCTGCTTGATGAACTGAATTAATTTACTCCTCGGACAACCAGTTTGTGTTCATAGTTAATCTTGGCACTGGCATGCTTTTTAAACCAGTATTAGGATGACTGGATCATATTAGTACATTAAACTTAATTCCAAAGAAGGTCACAATATCCTTGATCTCTGATAATGCTAAAATAAATAATATATACATACATACAGTCATGGAAAAAATTATTAGACCACCCTTGTTTTCTTCAATTTCTTGTTCATTCTAATATCTGGTACCACTAAACGTATAATACAATGAACACAACAAAAAATGCAGCTGGTCACATAATACTTTATGTCCTATTTGACATTCTTAAGCTTAATTGATTCCCAGGGTATATAAGAGGCCATTTCATGTCACAAGCAGCACTGCACATGCAAAGGCCTAGAGTGGTTTCCTGCTTACATTCAAGCCGTAGCACAACTCAGAAGTTGTCAGCTCTCACATAATGCCTAAAACAAAAGAATTATGTGAAGCCACAAAGGCAGCCATCTTGGCACTGCTGGAAATTGGCATGAGTGAGAGACAGGTAGCGAAAAAACTGAAGATCTCCAAGACAGCCGTTCATTACAACAAAAAAAAACAAGCTGAACATGGCACTACCAAATTGCTACCTGGCCGTGGCAGGAAACGCTCTTTCTACCCCACGAGATGACTGCACTCATCCGCTCCTGTGTCAGGAATCGTCAGACCTCCAGGGACCTTAAAAATGAGTGGGCACTGTCGAGAAATGTGACTTGTTCAGCAAGGACAGTTCGAACCGACTTGTTGAAGCTGGTTTGAAGTCACACAGAGCACGCAAGAAGCCCTTCATCAATGAAAGGCAGAGGAAGGCCCGGTTACTCTTTGCTCGAGACCACAAGGATTGGACTGTTGATGATTGGGCTAAGGTTCTCTTCAGTGATGAATCCAATTTTGAATTGATGCCCACTCCAGCCAACTTACTGGTTAGGAGGAAGCCTGGAGAAGCTTACAACCCAGACTGTCTTGCCCCTACAGTAAAACATGGGGGTGGATCAGTCATGATCTGGGGTTGTTTCAGTCTGAGTGGAACAGGGCAAATGCAATTGTATGAAGGCCGAATGAACCAGGTCATGTACGGGACTACCCTTGAAAACAGTCTTCTTCCATCAGCTGGAAAACTCTTTCCTGCCTCGAATGACTGGATTTTCCAACAAGACAATGCCCCTTGCCACACGGCAAGGTCAGTTAAAGCCTGGATGGAGAACCACAACATTCGCACCATGCCTTGGCCTGCTCAATCATCAGATCTTAATACAATTGAAAACCTGTGGAAAATCATCAAACTCAAAATGGAGAACCACAAGCCCAAAAACAAAGAAAATTTGTTTGAATTTGTCCAACAGGAATGGGCTGCTGTGACAGCAGAACAATGTCAGAAGCTGGTGGAGAGCATGCCAAGACGCATGGCTGCAGTCATCAAAAACAATGGTTATGCAATCAAGTATTAACTCTTGTGTGTATCATGTGTTTAAAGCAAACAGAAAAGAAAACATGGAATGCTTAAAAGTAGTGTTTTTGGCGGTACAATGCCATAGCTATTGATGTAAGAATTTAAGTAATTTTGGTTATTATCAAGAAAACCATGGAAAATGAATAGTTCTTAGTTCTTAAATTAAACTCTCATGAGCTATTTTTGTTGTTATCATTATAATTGTCCAAACAATGTACCTTTAGTTGAGCCAGGCATTAAAATTAACAAGAAATTGAAGAAAACAAGGGTGGTCTAATAATTTTTTCCATGACTGTACGTACATACAAACAAAAAAAAATAAATAAAATGATTAAAAAAAAAACATTTTGGGGAGGCCTATCCAATTTTGAGGGGCCCTAGTTAACCAAAGTCACTACTGGAAGGGTCCTTGGTCGAGATGAGATAGACCCTCAATGCAAAAGAGAGAAGATATTGGCTCATCTCCAGCTTCAGACTCAAAACAAGAGCAAATTGCACCATCCTGATAAACATCATAGGAATTTAGAAGGTGCTTGAAAATGACAGGCACAACATTCTTTGTTAATCAGACCTTGAAATGGGGACGTTAGTGAAGCATGGAGGCGTTCATACTGTTCTTAAATCCTGTGATCAGTTTTCCTTATTCGTCGGTCAAACACAAGCATAATTTTCTTTTGTGGGCTAATTTTAAATTTAACCAAAATATAGCTGTTTTGTGTGCGATATGTTTCATTTCAACTGTTGTTTATGTTTTTCACTGCTACTCCCAAACCTTTTGACAGTGTTAATAACCAAAAGTATTTTTTAATGACTGAAAAAGCAGTGCCAGAACACTATATGAGAATCTTGACTTAAACGGTTTTCCATTAGACAATACAGTTTACGTAGTGCCATAGTGTATCAGATCCATTTTTGTAAGCAATGGTTTCAGGAAAGGGGGGTCTAAACACACTTCTTTATACAAATTTTATATTAATGATCCATCTAAACACGTGCAAGCCTGTAATAATAATAATAAAATAACTCAAAATACTGCTTAAGATATGAATATGGTGCTGTGAAAACAAATAAATATTGTTTAGAGAGATATTTGTTGACTTGGTGCCTTTGAGAAGGAAATAATCATGTCTCTGCGTTAAGGTCAGTACTGTTCAATACTGGGTTTATAATCATTGTAACCCATTAAGAAAAGTCATGTTAGTTTTTAACAGAAGCTATCTGCACATCAGTGTTTTAGGAGACTAAAATTAAAAGTAAGTCAAGGTGCCTAATCCAAATAGAATGTGGTTTCAGAGGATACCCAGTCCTTGAATTAACATCCCAACTGTATGTCTAGTTATAAAGATGTAGCTAAAGCTGCCATCTATTACTGAAAAATCAACACAATTTTAATGTTGCCAGATTATTAACTAAATGATTAGCCCCAAAACACAATACTCTCCAGTTTATCACACGCTAAGCTGTAACTCAGATAGTTATTTCCAAAATCAAGTGATTTCTGAAATATTAGGATACAATCATCAACCTTAAAATTTACCCCATGTATTATCATAAGTCCTTATCCTGCACCTTGTCTTTTTTATTTTTGATTCCTTTTGAGAAAAAAACAGCTACAGTGGGTATGAAAAGAGATTAGAAAGTATTGGTCTCATCTGAAAAAGACTTTCTTAAAGATTTGTCCTGATGGTGGTGCTGTTGCATCCGTTGAGATCCCTTACAATTTCTTAAGTTGATCTGTGGTGTTTTTATTAAAATGCTCTTCAAGAGGTTTAAAAAAAAAAAGGATTCAGTGTGTTACTGACAGTCACATCTCATGAATGAGAGAGAGAGCTCAGGGTCTGCAGCTTGTGAGCTAGTGAACTGTGTGTATTCTGCTGGATGACCATTATCTTGAGATTTTGTAACACAAAATAAAATATGCCTCTAATCTGTCATTTTTTTATGAGGCAGGGTTTCAGCTGCCATTCATTCAGGATGGTTGAAAAATAGTTTGCCATCTGATATGTAATTCTGCCGGAAACCGAACTTTAGTTGGTAAAGATAAAGAACTTAAGCTGAACATCAGCTCCACAGGAAACCTCAACATGACCATGAAAGAGTTAAAAGATAAAGAAAGAAGGGGTTTTGCAATTAGGCAAAATGTTACATTTGACATGGGGCAGAAAGGTAACACAAATATTTTACTCAAGTAGAAGTGCAGTTACTTGGATAACATGTTCTTCTCGAACAAGTTAAGGTAGCATTCTGTGAATCTCCTTCAATAATTCCAAAAGTACTTCATAGCTAATGTACTCAAAGTATGGAGTATTTTGTAAAAATTCTGTTGTGAAAAAGAAAAACTGCTGAAGTGTGATGCATCATCCAGATATTTCCATCAGTGTAATAGGGGAGCAATTAATTAACATTTGACTGAAACAATAAAATACTTATACAGGGAAGCAAGTTAATCAAAGGAGTCAATCAAAAATAAAAGTTGAATTATATTTTGTATACTCTGAGTCATAGTTATCTGTAAATGCACCCTATGTGATCAAATAAATATAGAATATTAGATATGAATAAAGATTAAAAGAGACATATCATGCTGATGCATGATTTAATACTTACATATAATATAATAAATTTGAAAACAAGACCTTACACCCCCTTAATTTTCAAAAAATTAGATATTGTATTTTTTCTGATATCCTAGAACGAGATTTGATGCCTCTGAAAATAGGTCATTGCGAGATGTCCGCGAGATTTAAATCGTCGTGACGACACGAGGTACCTTTCTTTTTATTGGAGTAATCTGATAAAACACTTCCTCCTCTGTGATGTCCATTTGCCACAAAACCGTCACCGAGGAACACATCCACCAGCAGCAGTATGTAGCTCCCTAGCTCACACTCACTAATTACCAGCTCTGGCCTGTAGGGGGGACTCAATGCGCGGTTGCTGCTTTGAGCCTGCCGGAAAATACAGTAGAAGAAGAAGGACAGGCTGGCTCAACCCTCTCGGCAGCTCTGACAGAACTGACCAATCAGAGCACAAAGGGCTGTGACGTTGCGAGGTAACTGTAGGTCATCCTGAGATCCGAGTGTTTCAACGAGAGCTTGATAATGGCCTAAAATGAGGATTTTGAGAACGCAATTGTGGGGCAATGAAGGAACTAAATGACTTGTACTGAGGGCAGAAATGCTTTACAGGCATCCTAGTCTGGCATAGTGAAAAGGAGAAACAAGCATGATATGTCCCCTTTAACATTTTGTCTTAATAGTTATTGAATTACTAAACTTACCATATATTTTTCCACTCAATGATGTTAGGAAACTGTCAGTTTCGAAATGTGAGTAACCTTTGTGTATTTCCTGTACCGAATTTGTCAGCAGTATAAGTGTTAAACCAGTCCTGCTTCAGTGCTGAGTGTTGTATTTCTACACATATGTCAGAAGTTAAACTTTTGTTTCTGCGATATTTTTTCAGCTCTGGACTCAAATGCCTTTAATAAATCAATCAAACGTTATTTGTATAGCACCCTTCATACAAGACCTTGTAGCACAAAGTGCTTTACATAAAAACAAAGAAATTAAATAAAATTAAAAATAGTTGGAAATTGAATACAATAACTGATAGCCATAATTACTGATTACTAATTACTGTGAGATTATTGAAGCAAAATATATTGAAGCTTATGAGGACCTGAGGATAACCAGCGAAACCTGAACACACACAAGTACAGAGTCATGTAAGTAAGTATAAACATGCACACACAACCACAGACACCACACATGCGCACACACACACACACACACACACACAGATGCGCACACACACAAATAATAGACACAAACACACACTGACATAATTTCATGTTCTTAAAACAGAAAACTCAATTCCAGGCACACTAATACACATTTACAGGTCTTTGACACATTCTACACTCAAACAAATGCACTTTTATTTTATTTTATTTTTTAGTATACTATTTGAGCTATTTGTCTTATTTTGAAAATCATATAATTTATTCAGTAGCAAATGGACTTGAGCTTTTAGCACTCTTTCCTGTCTTCCTGACCACTCAAAGAACTTTTTTAGAGCAAGTCACACCCGCCTTTTCACACCCATTCACTCTTACAATTACTCATTGATGATTAAAGTTTCTATGTTAGTTGTCTGAATATATTTGCAGACCCACTTACACGCCCCTGATTGAGCAGAGTGACATGTGACATTTGGCTCAAAACCACAGCCTTCTGATCATTACAGAACTGTACAAGCCACCAAATACCTCACATTTACCCCTTATCAAATATCATTATTACCTTTACTAATATGACAACAATAATAATAATAAAATAAAAATAATGTAAAATAATTAAAAATAATAATTCATATCATAGTTATTGAACCACTTTGGAAACTTTATTTTCTTAATTTTGTGTTTAAATGTTTCATGCAGTGTTTTGGCAGTACTATTTTGTTAAAGCCATGAATGAAGTTTTTTCTTTTTTAATTTGATAGAGTCAAATCTATACTTACTCATCTGCTTGGCACTTTTTTTCAAGGATTTAAGAAAATGCAGAGAAAAAATTTTAAGCGACCATTTATCGTTCCTGATCAACTTCTTATTAAAAACAACATAAGTATTACTGCTTGCTTGTATTTACAGGAGAGACTTCCACTTGTAGCAGGGCACTTTTATGTCAAAAAGTAGTAAAAAATTTACATGCACAAGTAAAACCTGCCTCTCTTAATATGCAAACATAGTAGACCACTGGATGGTGACCAGTATGTCTGTTTTATATTGACTTTATCATTCTCTCAGAAAAACCAGGGAATGACAATGTAAGGAGATATGACAGTGTAAAGAGCATGTTGTACTAATTTTGCAACACTGCTAAGATATAATACGTAGAATTTTCAGAAAAATTGGGAACAGATTTTTTTTTTAAATGGATAACAAATTATACCAATTCTATTTCATGTTTGAGCAACTGCCTGATGCCTCAAATGTGTTCTTGGAGACCTGCATACATTGGTAATAAATTGTATCATCAAAATGTAAAAAGATGTGATACGCTATTTGTTTGACCCAAAAAAAGTCATATTTAAAACTGGATCCATGTAGATGCACCATTTTCACCAAGACTGAACCTGAAATGACAGATTTTAAAATTAGAATCAGAATTTGAATTTATTGCCAAGTTCATTTGAACATACAAGGAATTTGACTTGATAAATTGGTGCAAAAACAATCAACATGTAGTTAGAATAAGAATAAAGATAAGGATCAGGAGGGTTAAAATTATAAAAAAAAAATAGGATGAAAGTTATGCAAAATTGACTTGAGTATTTACAGAATATACAGTGGATGAAAAAAAGAACAGAAACTCAACCCAGTAGTGTTTGCAAAAGATGTGGTTAAGGAGCTGTACATGTGAGCACAATACTTTTTAACAGTATAAATAGATATAGATACAGCTTGTGTGTCAGTGTGTAACATACGCTTTTCACTAGAAAGTCATCTGATGTCACTCTAATGACAAAGGAAACCATGAATAACTGAAGGACTTCTATATTTGTGTCATGTTTCAGCATAATGTACTTTCCCCCTGCATGGATACTTAATACAGCAACGCTTTTTTGCTTTTGTTTTGATGGGCTGCTTTGGAGGACATGGGTCATGGATAAAATGTTATATTAGCTTTTGTTGTTGTTTTTGTCTGTTTGTTTTGTTTGTATTTGTTGCTGTGGTGATTGTATTCCTTGCATTATTGTTGGATAAAAATATAAACAACTGCAGTAACTCTGCCTCTCCAGTTCTGTATTTCATTCATCCTTCAAGCAGCTCTCTTGTAATTATTCTGACTGAAAAGACTGAAAAAACTCCTCGATTTTAAAGATGCTATGAGGAGTTTCTAAGTTATTACAAAAAAAAGTCTCACTTTTAGATATATGCCTGATCGAAATACACACTTTAAGATGAGTTTTATAGCATCAAAATAGGTTATAAATGCTATTTCTTAGCTAAGTGGTCGGGTCGGACAGCCGGCTACAAAACTACGATAATAAGTTTTCACAAAATTGCTTGTTGTCACACATCAAAAACTACCGCTACGTAACTAGAAAGAGATACTTTACCTTGTCACTTTGCATCCTGTAAGTTGTTGAAAAAAGAAGTTGTAAAGTAATGCAGAGTTCTGAGGAAGGTCCGAGCTGCATTTATTAGCATCACAACAAACACATGCTTTTGCTTGGGTCACGTCTTTTGGTGCATTCCAGTTGTAGTCAGAAGTAGGAATTTCCGAGTCCCGAGTAGGAAACTGCAACTGAAACCTCGCCACCCCCGAGTTGACAATCGAAGATGGATGCCCCCAGTGTGAACAGTTATTTAGCTCCTGTAATAATCCATTTATTTGCACTTCTGACTGGAGTGTGTCGCTCTAGATCAGCTGTATACATAGTATTGTTAGATTGATATTTACAAAAGTGCTGCCATAGTGATAATCACATTCTTCATGTGATATTTGTGAACAACAACGCAGGGCGTGCTAACAACAGCTAACAATAGCCTGGTAGATCGCCATGTTTTTTTCCGACTTCAACTGGAACACCGATAAGTCGGAGATGATGTCACTCCCAGTTCCGACGTTACTGGAACGCAGCATTGCGACAGTCGCCGCGTGTGCTCATGGGTAGCACAGTCTTTATGTCGCCGGAAATTGATTCTCCTCATAGCACCTTTAAGCAAGATGGCAGATTCAATCTTTCTACAGTCTTAGGTATTTACTCTTTATTCATTGTTTTGTTAGTTGATAGCCCCCGAGTGGCAGTTTTTTACATACAGTACTTTGCCTTTAGGCACTAGGGCACCTATAAAGTTTAACAGCTCCAAGCAGGTTCCTCTTTCTTCATCTGAATGTGAAGATTAGAAGTCAGTATCCCCCTGTTTAGCTGTCTGGAGAGCCGTCTCATTTGTAGGGCTGACTGTGGCATCCTCAAATTTGATTGTCCTACCCAAACTCTTTATTTTTAATTTACCAAAGGTATTTTTCTGTATGTGGTCCTTGATTTGGCACCTCTGCTTTACAACATGGAGCACCACTAATGCCTGAAACATCAGCTTACTTTATAAAATATTTTTTTCTTTTATGTAAATCAAAATAATCAATAGTTGTTTTATGAATGCAGTTACGACCCCGGACCCTGACAGAATTTTGTGTCAGAGAGCAAATCTTCTGGGACCATATTTTGGTGGTAAAAGTTCAAAAGTGTTGGGTCAACAGTAACATTCACATGCTTTGGCTCGAAGTTGTTGCAACATCAGTGAAAGTTCATGAGAGTGTATGTGTGATATGTGTGTATGTATGTGGATGCTTGCACAACCCATTTCGTGCCGTGGATGTGGTTTTTAAGCCTGCAAAAACTTTGTGCCGGATGTTCTATAGCTTGTAGCGAGTTATCATTCGCTGCTTTTCTGTTTTCTCTTCCTCTCTCTCTCTTTCTGTCACTCTCTGTCTCTCTCTCATACATGGTTTTCAGCCTTTCTCTCCACAAGCCAAACACTTGCCACTGTCTCTCACAGTGTTGCCTGAAGCTGTTACAATGTTCCCCAGGGTGATTTTGAAGGGAACTATGATTAAAAAATCACAACAGAAAAAGCGAACCTCACCATGCAACTATAAGGAGAGGTTTTTTGTACTGGACACCCAAGAGCTGAAATATTCTGAGCGCCGGCCTGGGGTGAGTAAATACCTTACATCAGTGTCTGAAATGTGTTTGATTCAGAAAGACGAAACAAAATCTGGAACCTGAGTCTGTTTCTTATTTTACGTTTCGACTCAGTCTGGACCAGGTCCATGATATTTATATTGCACATAAAGTAAGTGACGGTATTTCTCTCAGAAAAAGCCCATGGTGAAAGGCTGCATCAAGCTGGACACAATAAAGTGTGCAGAGATTGTGCGGACTGATGTCCCAATACCATGCGACTTTAAATACCCTTTTCAGGTATAGTCAGATTTTTTGCATGATCAAATATTGTGAATATAATGTAGAAGTTTTCTGGAGCACATGAGTAATTTCTTGTATATAATTGTCTCCACAGGTTTTTCACAACAATTACTACCTCTATATTTTTGCTCCAGATAATGATTGTCGTCAGAGATGGGTGAGAGCTCTCAAAGAGGGTAAGAACTGTTTTAACATGATGTTTTAGTTAAAGTCAGTGTAAACCCTCCATTAAACATGATTCCAAATTACAAGCCTGCTAATTCTGCTACTCTGTCTGATATGCAGAGACCAAGAATAACAATTTAGTACCAAAATATCACCCTAACTTCTGGATGGATGGAAAATGGAGATGCTGCGAACAATCAGAGAAACTGGCAGCAGGTTGTCATGTGTACGACTCAATGGGTTACGGTTTGTAATTTTATTGGCTCATTATAATTTATCAAATTGTGTTTTTTTATTCATAGGCTCAGTGGTAGAATGTATTCACATGCAGCAGAGCTGGACATTATATCCAGTGTTAAGATATATTCTTATACGTATAAACATGATATGGTAAGAGAATATTGTTTTAGGCTTGTTGTTTTGGTGTTGAGCATTTACTTTGCAAGAACTGGTGCTTAAAATGGTATTTCTAGAATGGTCCTGGTGCCTGAACAGTTCCTGACATGATGCTTAAAACAGAAAAAAGAACATTAATTTACTCCACCAAGAAGGTTATGTTTTTGCCAGCTTGCCTGTCTGTGTGAAAGATAATTGAAAAAGTAATGCTGGGATTTTTAGTTACTTTTTTGGGAATGTTGGTTATTGTACAAGGAAGCACTGGTTGGATTCGTAAGGGGGTCTGAATCTGGTTGGGAAAGTTTTTGAAGGCTTTTAACAGTACAATGTCCGGCAGTTTTGACAGCTTTGCTGATGATTTTGTTGTGATGTCAGTAAAGTCTCGTTGGACTATATTTATCCATGTAAATCAATGGTAACATCAAACATTAAGATCTGATTTTATATTCTGGACATCAGTCTGGATCAACGCACATGCGTATATTACTTGGCAGACGGTGACCATGAATGCCTTTACGAAGATTTGAGATCTCTGAGTGCTTCTATCTATGTTCACTCTTGACATAGCTCGAAATGATTGTGTAACCAGTAATGTTCATTTCTTCAGTGAGAGGAACATAAAAGAAATATCACCAAGCTGTGAAAGATGAAGAAGTTTCAACATGTTTGGCAGCTGAATATCATGTTAAATATCAAATGAAGCTCTAAAGTTGGTGCTGTCTTTAAGTTTGGTATTGTTAGCTGTAGAGATACCATTATTATCACAGCACTAGATATAAATACTCATTCGTCATAACAAAGTAAAATTACTATATTTTTCCTTTCACTTCATTCAGCCATAGCTGAGAACAATTTGGCCTAAATTAATTTGAAAAGGAGTAGATACCACACTGCAATAAGATTGATTATTAGTTACATGCTTTTTACCTGTGTTTTAATTAATCCTAAAGGATAGTTCCGTATTTTTGAGATATGTTTCAAAAGCAAAATAATAAGACACAGTTTGATTGATTGATTGATTGATTGATTGATTGATTGATTGATATTTATCAGCTCTGCCTCAAAAGGAATTAACTGAAATGGAAGCAATGCTTTAGGCTACTGCTGCAGTAGTAGTAATTAGTAATTCACGGCATTTCAAGGAAAACAGACAAAAAATGTTTGTGGTTATTTCTCACAGCATTCAACGTATTTACGATGCTTTACCTTTTCACTAGCCGTCCCCTTTGTGTTGGTTCTACTGCGTAAGTAAAGCATTGTAAATGTGTTAAGTACAGTAAACAAACAGAGCTGTTTTAGTTTGCCCTCACATAATATCCAGTATATCACTAAAAGCTCTCTGCCCCATCTGGGTACAGCCAAACTTTAGGGCTGGTTCTCTCCTTACAGGCGCAGAGCTTGTATCAAGAGCACTGTGACTAATATGCTTCTCAAAACAGTTTAGAGATGTTCATTGTTTTTCCACTTAAATGATAATAATTGGTATTGTTGTGCATATTGTTGGAAAACCTGGATAGTCACCTCTACAATGAGGTGCAACTTATAAAGATTGTGCATGAATATATTTATTTATGTGTGAGTAGTCCCAAAACAAGTGGAAAATGTCCTGCAGCTGGAAGCTGGTGTTTTGATACACAGAGTGGCAGCATTATTATTTGGTGAAGCCCTCGTACAGTTTCCAAGTTTAGAACCAAGGTCTGTGAAACTAAAATCAATGACAGACAACGAAGTGGGCAATCCAGGAAGACTACACTGCAAGATGGACTCTCCCCCTTGTTTCACATAGAAACCATAGGCTTTCTTCGAGGATAAGAGGACACTGTAGCACATTTTTTTGCACTTTAAGCTGTGTTGCTCATTCCACAAATGCACAATCTTTAAAAGTTGCACCTCATTGTATAAGTGACTGTATACCAACTGGTTTTATTAAAGGGGAGAAATAATCAACCAATATAACATTTCCAAACTTTCTTAAGAAAACAAGTGAACTGAAGTTCATACAGCCCTGCTTCATAATACAGACCTATCCCTTTAATGTTTTTTTTCTTGTGCTTAATGGGATTCAATCGTTTGTTTGTTTTTTTACTGTATTAATAGACTGTGCTTATTTATGAAAGTTTTTTAAGTCCAAAATAACACAGGTTTTTTTTGGATGACATTTTTCACTTTTCATATTTAAGTTATAAATCTTGTGTTGTCATCAGGCCAAAAATGTGAAGATTAAACATATTATCCACATTTCCCTGCCCTGACTGGCTGACACTTCTATCAAGCGATAAGAGTAAATCTTAATCTAAATCTTTTGTCAGTTGTTACATAACTTTGTGTCCTATCCATGAATGCAGCTTTCATGATTCAAATATACCAACAGAATTTCCTAATTTCTTGTTTCTTCTCTTACTACAGCTTCAAAAAAGCCTCTCCCTCTCATCCCAGATCCAGAGGTATGACATACACACAGACACACACACAAACATATATGCATCGTTTGAAGTTAATGCAAATGGTGTTGGTGGTTTGGTGTTTGTCTTAGAAAGTCTTAATAATAACCACTTAAATTAGCCTTTAAATGTATTTTAAAAGTCTTTAATGCCAAATGATAATATATTTTTAACAAGCTTTAACTAGTTTTTGTTTTAATTTTTATTTCTTCAAACAAGTTTGTAGAGTTAAGTATATCCCTGACTGTATCACTCATACTTCAGTTGTTTTGTTGACTGGCCTGGATGCTGCTTTCTAAATGTATATCCTTTAATAATGCACTTAATTGAATAGTTAGTTTATTCTCTTTCTATTGCTTTGATCCAACCCAGAAATCTAAACTAGGCAGCAGGCAGTTATCAAGACTCACCACAAACTAAGATTCGGTTGTGCTATATTACAGTAAGTACATATAAGTGTTTTGCTCATGTAAGTTAGTAATTAAGGATCTTAAAATGCATGAGAAATGTCATGGAAATGTGTTGAATACACAGACTTTCTGTATTTACCCAGATATAATCCCTACTTTCACATTACAATGTATATGTTGATATATTCTGTCACATCTTTGGCTTGAAGATTTTCTTTTTGATTTTTTCCCTTGTACTCAAACAAAATGTAAAGACCCCGTTGTACCATTTTATTTGTAGTTAGACCTTAGTGTAAAGCAGATACCTCTATGTTTTGGGCACTGTTGTCTTTGACACTTTGTTGATCATATTTCCCTGCCTAAATGTGGCAGCTAAGGCCTCCTTTATGAATAATAATGATAGCATGATATGTGTTGCAAAATATAGTATTACTTTTGCATTACTTTTGGGAACTTGTGCAACCAAACTTTTTCGGTTACAACTATCCAGCAACTTATTCTATCAGAAATGCGTGTACATAAATTCCCATACACTCCTGCAAATCCCTTGCCTTAAAAGATACTTCTAATAAATTCAAACAAACGCTGTCTTTTCAGATGGACAAAATTAGGGAGATGAATTAATTAATTTCAATGACTCTCATTTACTGCCTTACCTTAAAATTCAAATTGTGACCAATCAGGTTTGATAATGTGTCACTGAATCTGGGAATTTTACTGAACTGTGTTATCAGGTCTTGAATTACTATGCAGTAAATCTATAGCTTTAGAAAGAAAGTCTGTTTATTTCCTTTTTAAATGGTGCCACAGTTGTAGGGAACATGCATTTGCATTTAACTGCATTTACATGAACCCTGTGCCAACATACTCAGCATACTTTGCCAAATCTTCTCTGCCAAATCAAACAGTTTTTTTGTTTGCTACTATAGAATGTTGTTTTGAGCTTCTGCTACTCCAGGGTGCTGACAAACAGGTACCAAACAGGCACCTGATTGGTACCCTGAATGGGCCCTGCGACACTGATTAGTTGTCCTTGGCCAGACCACCCTCTGGGCCTGTTTGTGCAGGTGGAACCAGAACATGTAAACATGTGGAGGAACATTATGTTCATGAGTCCCAATTCTGCCTACAACAATTAGATATTACAGTGAAAGTGTGGAGAAGACGCAGAGAACGCGATGCCGATTGCTGCACCAGGAGAGCAAAATCTTTTGATGGAGGTAGTGTGATGGTGTGGGGTGGCATCTCCCTCACTGGAAAAAAATGGCAATCCCATATCTCCACGGTCTGCAACTGAACTCTGTCCTCCAAGATGATAACCCCCCCCCCACAGAGAAGGTTTGTCAGACACTACCTCCAGAATTTGAGAGTAGAGAGAGAGAGTTGAAAGACCTGCAAGCAACCCTTGACCTCGATCTCATTGAAGACTTGTGGGATCAGCTTGGGCATGCTGTCAGAGTGAGTGACACCATCACAAATGCTGGTTGGAGAAAGGGATGCCACCACACAGCAGTGCGTGACCAGGCTGTAGACCAGCATGAGAAGGAGGAGCCAGGATGGCTGTGTATGGGGCTTCCACATGCCACTGAGGCTCCTGTTTTTTCAATGAAAAAATTATTATACTGCCAGTATGTTTTGTTTCTTCAGACTTAAGTCATCCAATCCACTAAACAACACCAAACGAGTCAATTGCAGAATAAGCTGTTTGCCACTGGCAGAGAGGATTTAACAAATTCGTCATGGATGCAACCCACATACTCCCACAAATGCATGCTTGTTTTAAATATGGCATCATTCAGAAAGGAAATAAAAAGGAATTTAGCATTATAAGATGTATTGCCAAGAAGCATTGTTATAACAAAGACATAAACTATCATACTCAAATTCCCTTACTTTATTTAATCAGTTACCACAAAAGAGGTTGTGTCTTTGCCAGGGTATGTCTTGTTTTTTTGTCTGTTAGCAAGAATACGCAAAAAAAAAAAAAGCTACTGGATGGATTAACATGAAAATGTTACCAGAGGTGTAGTAAGGAAGAAGCCATTATATTCTGGTGGTGATTTTTCATTTTGGTGTTTGTCTGGATACAAAAATACCCAAAATAACTTGGCATCAGGTCATACTTTTTAAAAATCAAATCTCTGACCTCTTGATGGATTCTCTTCAATATTTACATGATTATATACATGTATAAACTAACTCTTGTCATAAAGGTACATTTCATCTGGATTACAGTACTCTCCTGACAGAGGCAGAGTTGATCACCATTACTATTGCTAATTGAAGGGAAGACCAAGGGAATGTTTGGCACTAATGCATGAAACTCAAAATAAACACATCTGACAATGATAACTCCGTAACAAATTAAAGTCTTAGCTTTTGTGGTCAAATGGAAATCACATTAATTCTTGTCAGTCTAACAGTTTTTACAACAACAACAGTCCTTGACATCAGACTGAGTTGACTTAGAAATTGATCCATGATAACATTCATAAAATACATAAATTTAAATAAATGTAAGATGCAATAAAGAGGTTTAAAACGAAACAAAGTTAAAGAGATATTGAAGAGAACCAATTATTATTAAAAGTTATAAATATTTAAGAGAAACCTTAAACAGTGAGATAAACATTTCCTGTAGGTCATAGAATACGCATACCAGGGATTTACTTATAGGCTCTGACAGTATCCTTATCATCCAGACATCCAGATGTATATTTTTACACAGTTCAGTCTTTGGTGACAATGTTCATTTCAGTTTGAAGACTTCTAGTCATGTGTTGCATCATGACTTGTTTAAGTTGTTGCTTCTGTGTGATCGTTGATGGTTTTGCGTCAGTGTGACATCAGTTATTTAAACCCCATGTAAACAAACCAAAGATGCTTTGGCCAGCTGTGAATGATTGCAGGTTTGGTTGTCCAAAGGTATAGAAAAAAAACATTTGTGAAGCCAAAAAACATCTTTATTTTTAAATTCGTTTAACCTGCCTGTTGAGCTCTATCTACATGCATTACTTATATAACAACCAGCTCTACCTGACATCTTAGCAAAAATTTTATGCTAAGTACATCATGGAATTTTTTGGAAAACGAAACTACGAAACAAGACTCTTTCTGAAGGTAATGCCTACACTGTAAAAAAAAAAGGCTTTTGGAAATTTAAGTTCAGTTGAATTTAGAACAATTCAGATCAAGTGAACTTCTTAAGTTCAATAAACTTGCTATTAAGTCAGCTCTACTTGAATTGTTTAGTTTAACAAACCTCTAAAAGCAGTCCAATTCTAATAGTATTTTTTTTATGCCAACACAGTAATTAAACTTTTTTAAACTACAGTTTTAAAGGTAAAACAACTTGATCTGAAGTTCAGGTCACTGATGATTTTGAGCTAAATTGACATATTGCATTTGGATTTGACTTAATATTTCTCTTTAACTTTTACTCATTTAGTTCTGCTTAGACACAAGTTTATAAAATAAAGTTAATATTTGCCTAAAGAAAAACAATCTTAAAAGCAGAAAAAAGCTCTGTAGTGTTTAAAGGGTATTATAGCCAGACAAACCAAAACAACTTCTGTTTTTCATGCTTTAATAACACAACTGGCAATTTTTATCAAATGTTTAATGTGGATAGCAACACAGCTCTGAACATATTCAACATACATTTGCCACAAAAAAGTGCTCGCTTGCGGGAAAAATGCATCCTCATCCACAAATGTTCTTCAACTTTTACTAAAATTTGTCTGGCTTGTATGACGGCTCATTTGGTGGAAAATGAGCTGATAGCTCACATCTTTTACTGTTTTATTTTTTAGTTGTTTTACCTTTAAAACTGTAGTTTAAAGAAGTTTAATTACTGTGTTGGCATAAAAAATACTATTGGAATTGGATTACTTTTCGAGGTTTGTTAAACTAAACAATTCAAGTAGAGCTGACTTAATAGCAAGTTTATTGAACTTAAGAAGTTCACTTGATCTGAATCGTTCTTAATTCAACTGAACTTAAATTTCTAAATTCAGATAACCTAAAATTTTAAGGCAGCCCTGACACTAACTTTTTTAAGTAAAAACAACTAGCCTTTTTTACAATGTACCTGATCTTTCAAGTTAAGTTGTAAAATAATAAATCATTATGAAAATTTACATGGAAAATACATCCAGCTGCAAAATTTCTCAGGCCTACAAAAAAATCAAAAAACATCGTCCACACTCAATATTTTGTGTTTAATGCAAAAAATGTATTCAAAGGTATGACCATGGCATCAGGCCAAATGAATTATTTGACTCTCTATTATTTGGCAACTTTTGTAACAACCAACCCTGGTCTCCCCCTTGACAATTTTCATGTACCTCATGAACTGCAATTCAGAAAGGCCAAATTAAACTTTCAAGAGCTCATGATTTAAGACAGACTGCAGGTTCTTAGACTCATTATTGTCATTGGTGTTTCAGATGGAGCTTAATGATGGACTGCAGAGGATGGTCATCGCTCTTCAAGACTACTTGCCACTCAGAGACGATGACCTGCCTCTTCAGAAAGACCAGAAATATTTACTGATCAACAGCTCGCACTCTGATTGGTGGGCAGTAGAGGATGACATGGGGTACATGCAGCAAACATCACATTAAATACAAACCACAATCGCAGTGAAATATGTCTCAGTTTGTGATTAATTGGTATATGTTGAATTCTCCTCAGGAACAAAGGCTTCGTACCCAGTACTTTTGTTGCTGTAAAAGCTGAGAACAACTTTGAGCGATTTGAGTGAGTGTGTTTTAATTTCTTCTCCATGAGACTGTCTGCAAATCCATTTAGTTCTTGCATAATGTGTATCTTTTTGTCGTCTCACAGATGGTACAACAAAAACATAACCAGAGGGGAAGCAGAGGATTTGTTAATGAAAGAGGTAAAAAACAATAATTGTTTAAGGGAGCAATAATTATTCTGTTTAATCTGTTTGTTGCTTCCAGCTGTGGTTTGACTGTAAAATGTTCCAAATAATAATTCTGATGATAATTAACAGGATGTCACTCCTGCATGATGCTACGCTGTATTACTTTGAATGTGGCGCCCACAGCTATGTTGCATTTGCAAAACTGATGCAAATGCACCTGTGCAACAACAATTTGACATCACATAGAACGTAAAGAATTTCTCACAACCACAATGTTTCCTCTTTAACTTAATTTCCTGTAGTTTATGTGCTTTGCTTCATTGTGTGAGCAGGAAGAAGATTTGACATGTATGACATAAAAATACAAACTATTTGCTTTTTGCTGCAGCACGAACAAACAAGTTTTATGTAAGAAATATTTTATTTAATTTAGATCCGTGTTTATCAACTGGTTTGACTGCGATTTCCACCTCTATCTTCTTCATTGAGAAAACTTTAGCTGTTTGGGACCCAAATTTAAAAATGTCAACTCCTCAGGATAATTCAGCCCAGCGATGCACAAGTGTTTGGACCCCACATGTTCTGAAACAGGGTCAAGGGTGATTTATATGAGAATCAGTGTGTTTATATGCAGTTTCTGTCATTTTTATGACTGGATTTCTCTGTCATTTGTATTTGTTAATGTATAGTTTGGTCTTCGTCAAAACACCCACTTAATTCATTTTCTGTTTCACACTTTCAACATTTGAAAGTTTAAAAAAGTACAAATGACACCAACAAAAATGCCAACATTATTGTTTTTGTTAATCAGAAAAACCTCAGGAATTAGTTAAATAAAAAAACTATACTTTTCTAAAGAATACAGAATGCCTTCATACTTTTAAACAATAAGTGCTTTTACTGTTAACCATATGGACTGGTCCTCTTGCCATCACTTTATTGATCAGAGTTACAATATTAGAATGGGATAATATGGAAAGGAGATATTCACTCAAGAAATTTCCTTGATATTGAATGTTTTAAGAAACAGCTTGAACTAATTCACATGCCGTGAATATAAAATCACTTAACACACACATATATATATATATATATATATATATATATATATATATATATATATATATATATACTATAAGAATCTTATATATATATATATATATATATATATATATATATATATATATATAGTCATCTCTGACACACTTATAGAAGCTTAAAGTAGTATTTTAAAAACTACAGTTTCTTAAAATGAATAAAATATAAGCTAAAGAACTAAACTTTTTAAAGACAAGTGTTAGAATAAACATGAACAAACAGACTGGGTGAAAAAATTGATGTCTGAAATGAGCATGATAGCATAATCTCGAAGGGGAAAAACATTTATTCTTTTTGTTTAACCCCATTAAGACAAGAATTTATATATATATATATATATATATATATATATATATATATATACATATATATATATATATACACACACACACACACACACAGATATATATATAGATATATATATATATATAAATGAAATATACATAATAAATATATACTACCTTACTTTTATATTATCGAGATAGGGAGGTGCGTCTATCTATCTATCTATCTATCTATCTATCTATCTATCTATCTATCTATCTATCTATCTATCTATCTATCTATCTATCTATCTATCTATCTATCTATCTATCTATCTATTTTCTTTCTTTCTTTCTGTCTGTGTGCCTATCTATAAGTCTGCTATCATTTTCTGAGCCCTGACTCTCTAGTTGAGAACAGCTGATGTAAAGAAGTGTCTGTATTCCACATATCTACTTTTTAGGGAAAAGAAGGTGCATTCATGGTGCGTGATTCAAGACAGGCTGGAGTCTACACAGTGTCAGTCTTCACCAAGGCACCAGGGTAATTTGATATCCATCATAATTATTTTAATGATTTTTAGATCATATATAAAAACCTCTGATCATCATCTTAGTGTAAAGCATAAGCTGTTGGATGATTAATAATTGGAAGTTTGACATATTGATGCACAATTACAGGGCAGCTTTACAAGAAATTAACAGCTTTCTTTTTTGTAGAAGTTTACCACAGCTGTTAAACCATTTTTCACACATGCATGCTCACTTTGAAAGTCTGTGGTCTGGCTGGGTTGTTGCACTGAAACATCTGTTTATCCTTCTCAGGTCAAATGGGGAAAAGAATCCGAGGGTGAAACACTACCAAATCAGACAGGCAGAAACTGGAGAGGCTACATATTACTTGGCTGAGAAGTACCTGTTCAGCACCATTCCTGAGCTCATCCATTACCACCAACACAATGCCGCAGGTCAGGGCTGGCTCCACAACACTGCAGTATCAACTCATAGTCCCACAAGTACTTAAGGGCGCTTTGCTCCGAAAGGCCCTGTCCATGAAGTAATTGCATGCTTCATGCATAACTGTTTTGTCCTTGACAGGGTTAATAACCCGTTTGAGGCATCCTATCTCGCAAGATGGAGGCTGCTCCCAAGAACTCAGCGATCCTTACGAAGGTTACATCTTCTGTTATTTAAACTTGTCATCTGGATGAACTTGATTTTAATACAGTCCTGTTGTTTTTGCTGACCTCTTGTGGGTCTCATAGTGGCATACGCAGTGAGTTAAGTTCCTCAGTGTTTGTGCAACAAGATTGAAACTTTCAGAATGCTACAACTTTACGAGATTATGTTTAAATATTGACATACGTACATTATGCCCTTCAGCAATCATGGTCCTGTATGCATACTTGAAAATTTCAGCACAATGCTCTATGCCTTACTTGTCTACTAATGCATCAACAATTTCAAGACTTCCTGAGTTGGATGGGATGGAATTGCAAGATTATGGCAAAATTCATGCATACAAAACATTTAATTCCATCAACAAAGGTCATAATGAGTGGTTTTAATTAGTAACAATATTCAGGAAGGCTCTGTTGTTCAAACAAAACTTTATTGGTACTAAGGGTGCCAAGTGTGCCAAGAAAATATTCCCCACACCATTTGTCACCACAGGCAGCCTGAAGATATACAAGAAAGGCTGGATCCATGCTTTTATGTTCACACCAAATTAAGACCCCAACATTTGAATATTGCAATAAAAATGAAAATAGATCAAATGTTGGTTGATGTGGTTTTCTGCTGCTGTAGATCCTCTGCATGCATGAATTGGTTGTATCGAGCTGTTATTTGAGTTACTGCTGCATTTCTGTCTTCTCTTACCATTGTGGCCATTCAACAGCAGATCAGCAGGTTTCTAAATACTTAGAGCAGTGCATCTGTCACAGACAACCATGCTCCGTTCAAAGTCACTTGTATCACCTCTCTTCGCCATTCGGATACTCAGTTTGAAGCCAAGCAAGTCATTTTGAAAATACTAGAATGATAAATGAATGGGCAGTAAAGATCATACTTGCAAAAAAACCCATTTATAATAGCTGCATCCCAGTATGCATGCCAGTCTCATTTCAATCATCAGTACTGAAATGTGCACTTTATAAAACCCACTGATTATTTCACAGTGTATGTTCAAGAATATTTACCGTTGCAGTTAAAAATGACCACTCTTGATTCATGATGAAATTTCACTTAAAAAAAACAGGCCTGACAAAGTAAAGTTTAAACTAGGGTTAAAAATTTGGCTGTTGACCTCAAATATGGCCTGTAGCCCCTTATTTGCATGTTATTACCCATTTTCTATTTTAGGCATACTGCTGCTGCGTTAAAACCTATTTTTTTACTGATTAGATAAAGCTGTTCCTTAAAGATATAGATTTGTTAATTATGTCATCTTAGATGAGATCTGTATTAGGGATGTCACGGTTACCGGTAAAATGGTAAACGCGGTAAAATTTCCCACGGTAATCATTAACGCATCCTATAAAAATTACTGTTATACTGTGTTTGATAACCACAATGCGTCAGAAACGGTAATGCTGCTCTTTGCCTGGAAATGCCAAAACTATCAGTCTCTTCTGAATGAAGCAGCCTCATGGGAGGCAGTTTACATTGTTTGGCCTCAGCGAAAGTTAGAGACAGCGGAGATTTCCCTCTGGAAACGGACTCTTAAGTCTGGTTAAATTTTGGATTTTACAAGGTTGCCGAGGGGAAACTGATAGAAGACAGTCACCTTGTCTAAACACAAAGCTGCGGCGAAAGAAAAAGACGTGCACGGTTAAAACTGCCGTAACTCCTCGAGTAAATACTCTGACCGAGTCGTAGAGGTTAAGAGAGGGAGACAGAGAGAGAGAGAAAAGATTCAATGAGCCATACCTGAGTGAATTACAAGTGGTTTGTCAGTATGCTCTGTCTAAATATTGTATGAATCTTGTAAATAATAGCATTAGTACCATTCTAGAGTGTATTCTTGCCGTTCTTTTGCCGTGTATTCACCGTATTTTGAAATTGAACAAACAAAAATCTGTGAGTGTATGTAAAATACGTTATTTGTTGTTCATTTTCAATTTTTTATGAAGAGAATCCTATTTAAAGGTCAAATCTGTTGTTTTCTTTTCTTGTAATTACATACTGTTCAAGCATTTAAAACATAGTAATGACAAGTACTTGCTAGAATTGTTCACTTTTATTTCTCATGAAAGAAGGGTGGAAAAAATGTAGTCAAAGGACAAGTCTTGACACATTTATTAACAAAAAAGACAAAAAAGAACTGTTGAAATTATAATATTAAAAGGGGTTAAATGATTTCAATTTTGTGTGAAAGTACATTTTGAACATTTTTAGCACACTGCAACAATACCGCGATAATAATGATAACCGTGATAATTTTGGTCACAATAACCGTGATACAAAATTTTCATATCGTTACATCCCTAGTCTGTATCTGTAATTATTTCTTGTAAGAGACATTTCTTGTCATGACAATGTTCAAGTACAGTACACTGTTTCTAAATGCTTTGCTTAATGCACAAACACCATATATTGCTTCAGCGATTCGTAACCCATTTTGGATCTTTCATGCAGATCAGTGGGAGGTGAATCCTGAGGAGCTGACCCTGGGTCGGGAGTTGGGAAGCGGACAGTTTGGTCTTGTGCTGGAGGGCAGATGGAGGGAAAGTAAGGTGGCCGTGAAGATGATAAGGGAGGAGTGCATGTCAGATGATGACTTTAAAGAAGAGGCCCGAGTCATGATGTGAGTGAAGTTTTGTAATGTTGTACTCTATCACTTCAGGGAAATTATTTTTATTTTATGTGTGTCTGCTACCAGGAAGTTGTCCCATTATAGGCTCGTCCAGCTGTACGGCGTGTGCACCCAGCGCTCCCCCATGTGTCTGGTGTTTGAGTTCATGGAGAAGGGCTGTCTGTCCGACTACCTGAAAGCAAAGAAAGGACGTCTCTCTCAGGACACCATGTTGGGGATGTGCTTGGATGTCAGTGAGGGGATGGCTTACCTGGAGAGCTCCAACTTCATCCACAGAGATCTGGTAAAACAGCATTAGAGAACTTAATCTCATACATATTTATGTTGGTCTGAGTAATTCATCCTTCCTTTTTTGTTCAGGCTGCCAGGAACTGTCTCGTTTCAAAGAACAATGAGGTGAAGGTGTCTGACTTTGGTATGACCAGGTGTGTTCTTTACAGTTAGGTCATTTTTAGCCTTTTTCACATAATTCTTTTTTTTAACTAAGGTTTAACTGTGTCTTCTCCTGTCAGATTCGTTCTGGATGATCAGTACACAAGCTCCCAGTGCTCCAAGTTTCCTGTCAAATGGTCATCCCCAGAGGTCATCAAATTCTGCAAGTTCAGCAGCAAGTCAGACATCTGGTCATTTGGTATGTTATTTTATCCATCCATGTTCTTTGCGATACCGAAACTTCCACAATAACAGAGGTATAAATGGTGTCCTGCGTCATCAAATGATATAATAACCTGTAGTAAAAGATAAAAGCTCAGTTATGATGATGGGTGGGAAATTTTCATCAAGTTGTTTCCTCAAATAAAATCGTACCTTGTAGTTTTCTGACCTTAAATTTATAATATTTCAAGGCCATATTTTGTCCAGTAAGTTATTTGTTACTTCTGGACAGAAATGGGGACTTTGAAGTGCCAAAGATTGAAACTGTCAGCTACTATTTACATGGGAAAATGCCAAGCAGAGGATTTGGTGTAATCTGTGCTAATACCTTTAGAACCATCAGCAAACTAAACTAGATTAATCAGGGAGCAGCAGTTTGATCTGTTAGGGACTGATGTTCCAGAAGTTGTTACTGAAGTGATAAATATTATGTATAAAAACCACAGCTTTTCATCCAACCCAAGGCAGAATAGCCAGTTAGTTAAAAGTAACATTAAAAGTATAAAATGCTGCATGTTTTCACAAAGTACAAAATACTTGAATCTCATACAAATTATGGGTCCCTGCTCTGAAAGTACTCATTAATAAGCAGTGCAGGTTATCTTTGTTACTTAAAAAATCTATTGGAGTAGTGAGGATGTCATATCAAATAGGATGCTTATGAGAGATTTGTTCAGATGAGTAAATAAGTATACATGTGACATAGCAAGAGTAAATGGAGTTTGCTCACATCACTGATTAAAGACCTGATTTTGTGAAGAAAAATAAGCTAATTTTGATTCTCCAAAATATGATCTAGATGTGGCCAAAAAATCTTTAGAAGCTCTAGATAAAAAACAGTACATAAATATGGATTTACTAGATGAGAAGCACATAAATCTCGACAAAACATGACTGAAGAGGTTTTAGTACAGATTTATAGGGTGGAATTCCAGGGACCAAAGTCAATGCTGTCATCAAGCTCTAAAAGGCAGATATTTAAATTTATACCTGAAATATCACAGTAGAAGCTCATGAGATCTAAATACTTAATAATAGTTATACATCCATTTTGTATGCGTGCTAGCAGTGTGTTGCTATTAACAAAAATGTTTGATTAGGTGGCCCATTCATTTATTATACCTGCGTAATGGTAAAAATGATTAACATGAGCATGAGGTTGTGTTGTGTTCTGTTTAATAACATCTGCATTATGTGTGTGAAAGATAAGTGTGCTCATTGATGCTCTACACCTCAGATGATGACACAAGTGCCCAAGTAACCCTCAAGTGATCTTTCAGGGTTCCTGCAGATCCCTGAAGAGTCTTACAAGGTCTTCACCTTGATTCTTTTGTCATTTGGGGCTACAGATAAACATTAAAATGTTATTATTGCATGTGTGAGGTCTTATATTTGGGATGGCATATTGAAAGCATTGAAAATGTTCTCTCCATATGCTTGTGCATGTCCACATCACTTTCCAGTTTGGGAGAGCAAACCATTTTCATGTCCTCTTATTGAATGAATATTTATTTACTTAATCATTTTTGAATTTCAAAAGTATTTAGGAAACAGAAATTATAGTATTAGATTTTAGCAAGTGACGGAGAAAGTGCATGGTCTCAAAATTTGTTGAGTCAATGTCTGCAAGTCCTTCTGTTTTTATTGTTTATTCTTGCTCCACAAACTGTTTTAATACTAAATGCAAAGGGTCTTCCAATTAAGGCTTTCACATGTTTTTCAGTTACACACTTGATAAAATGACTGGGCCCTAAGTTGAGATGGGGATTTATTTAAAGGTCCCATGTCCTGCAAAAAAAAAAAAAAAAAATTAAAGTTGTTTTAAGGGCCTTGGGAAGTGGCAGAATATAGCTGTTTATGAAAAATCTCTCTTACCAGCAAATATTGTGATGCATCTTTAAAGAAAAAGCCCATGAAATTGCTCAGTTTTGTCCCCTGAGGGTTTTAAATGGTAGACGCCATGACTATTTTGAGAGTCTGCCTGTAACCCTACCTCACCCCTCCCATCAGACATCATTTGGACAGCCAATCAGTGCAGAGCTAATATCATAGCCTCCTATAGCCCCTTCAGATCTGAGCATTTCCAAAGAGGAGTGAAAAAGAGCTGAATTTGATCCTCTGCAGACTCTAAAAAAATTCAGTTTTTTTGTTATTCAACTTGTATCAAATCTTTGTTTCATAGATACCCATCATATGGCATGAACAGTCAAACACACCAGGACGTGGGACGTTAAATGTTTTTATAACATTTTGGGACAATTCCACCAAGAATAAATTGCCCCTGCTAATAGCGCTGTTATTTGCACAGCATTAGCTCACGCAATCTGCCCTGTTTCAGCGCACGCCCACACAGTTTGGCATCTGAGCGCACTTTGCGTCTGTGACTGCAAAATAAGAGCAGAAAATACAACTCAAATGACCAAAAAGTGGTCAAGGGGCTCATAGGTGTTTTTAACAGACTGTATTTAGACAAATTATTCATGTTTACTTAAAAATGGTGGTATGGTCACAGAGATGAACACAGTAGGCAATATTACTGTCATCCTTGATGTCATCTAGTAATGCAAGGATCTTGCCTGCCAACCGCTATCTGCAAATGATTTAATTGTCACTTAAATCAAAAAGTAATACTCTCCTCCGATAATTCCTTTCTTGTGCCCGCCTGCCATTTCGCCTGCCACAGTGCTTTCGCCTGGCTACAATCACTACTGCCATGATTCCTGGAGAGTCCTTGCATGACAGCCCTTATATATGCTCTGCTCCACAGTTACCACCAACTCAGTGCAATTTCCAATCATTTTGAGGGAGAGAGAGAGTGAGATAGGGAGAAAGAGAAATTGCGCGGATATAATACGTGGGTCTCACTGGCGGTAAATAGCACTGCTTTACTGCCTGCGGCAATTAGCGCTGGTCTTTGTGGATTAGGTGGTATTTGCAGTGAGGCTTATTTGCAAAGGAAGGGGGAAATTTTGCACTGAATTTATGAATATTCTCTAATTTGCATGCATGCAAATTGGACCGGTGCAGCTAGGAGTGGCAGTGCAGTTTGGGTTCAGTTTGCCTGCATTTCACCCTTTGCGTTTGGTTTCTGGATTGCATGCTGTTTTTTCCTGTCATTTGCACAGGTTAAGCAGTCGCAAAAGCAGTGCAGTCTTTTTGAGGATCTGGCCATTTGTGTTTTGATATAACTGCACTGTCTTTCACATTAAGTGGTAAGAGAGAAATACCATTGAGCCAATGCAAACAAACCCATGACCTCAAGAAAAGTGTTTTAAAAGTAAACTAAGGTAAATACAAATGTGTCTTTAAAACGAGTAAGTTTATGTTAGGAGTAACATTTGTTTCTTCCTGTCCTCCGCTGCTCAGGTGTGCTGATGTGGGAGGTGTTTACAGAAGGCCGTCTTCCTTATGAGAACCTCACCAACACTGAATTGGTTGAGTCCTTGAGCAAAGGCCTGAGACTGCTGAAGCCTCGCCTGGCCCCTGATGCCGTGTATGTGCTTATGGAGTGGTGCTGGAAGGAGGTGAGCACAATGGGTGAGATATAATGTCTAAAACCAATTGAAAGAGTTTTTTTTTTTCTAATAAGTCATACAATGTGCTCAATTCCAGAAACCAGATGATCGTCCAGCCTTTGCTGTCCTCGTGCAACACCTGGCTTCCTTGTTAAACCAGTGAAGCAAGAACAGATCAGCAGATAATTACAACACAACAGCCATATTTATTCTAATTATTTATTGTTACTCCCATACATCAGTCCTCAAATATTTTTCAATGTATGCTATTCTAGGTTATGTTTAGCCATAATACAGTTCCAGACTGATATGCACTTTACTGTTTACACCTCTGTTTTATATATATTTTTTAAGAAGTCTTATACAGTCCATTGACAAAGCTACAGTTACTGCTCTCATCGGGTTTATACTGGTCAAAATGTATTGCTAGATTTTTGTATTTATCCTCAGGAATGATCATGTCTTTAAACTTTTGTTTCTCAATAAATCCATCATGTTATTTTTTCATTCTGACTATTTTTGATGCATTTACAACACTTTATAAGGCAGCTTGTTGTTTGCTGAAAGTTGTATCAGATTCACTTTCATAGTGAAATAGAGTTGTTATTCACTTCTAGACATAATTTATGTGAAGCTCATTTTCACAGGTAATAGTCGATACAAGTTGTCAGAAAAGATAAATAGTAGTCCCTCAAGTTTTCTTATCTGGCTGTTAAATGGACTAAAATCAAGGATGATGCCTCTTTATCAAAGATGAATGATTTTGCGAAAAAATTATTTTACAATATCTTTTTCCCTGTGATATATACTGCACATAAATTATTTGGGTTTTTTGTAATTGTCGCAACAATTTGAATTAAATCTTGGTGTTCTGCCAATCTACACATTCTTCAGCTGGACTGTGTAGTCCTTTGGGATTTACTGATAGAGGAGGAACAGTCCATTCATTGTCACTTTTAGGGTCATGGAGGGCTGTAGTCTGTCCCAGCCCTGGACCAGTCGCCAGCTGAACGCAAGGTCACATAGAGGGATAGACATCCATGCTCCGACTCACACCTAAAAGCAATTTCAAGTCACCAGTTAACTGGACAAGCATGTTTTTGGTTTGAGAGTCCGAGTGTTTGGAGAGGACACATGCATGCACCGGGAGAACATGCAAAATTCACACAGAAAGGTCCTGACAAACACAAGAATTCAAACAGCAACATTGTTGCTGTACAACATCTACAGCTTCTGCTGATAACCAAAGGGATTTTTCTATGATCCTTGTGTTTTTTTTTTAATTATACAGACTGGATGTGTTGCTATAGAGTATCTGGTGTTGTCATTGTTTTGAGCATAGAAGATAGGGAGGGCTGTTTACACATGTAATCATTATATTTATAACTGTTATTGAGAGAAGGCTTAAATCCACTTAAAATGTTCACTCCTAGAATTGTGACACCACCATATATGTGGCATTCAACATCTGCATCTTATTCATTCATAACATCACACTCAAACTCTGATGGCAACATGGTCCATCTTCTGAGTAAGCTCATGTGATAGTTATATTAATGTGACAGCTGTTTTGTTTCATCTTAATAACCCACAAATGGTAGCATGAAGAGTTTTGAGTGCTGACATTGGACATGTTTTAACCTTTTTTTAATCAGATAAAAATCCATTCAGATCAAGAGCTCTTTCACAAGGGTGGCCTGGCCAAGAGGACAGCAGCACATGTCATGGAAAAAAAAAAAAACATACTGAAAAGTGACAATTTACCAAAATTCAGAAAACACATTTTTTGTGTAAAGTTCAGTTCAGTCATTAGAGAGTTTCCTGCTGTGGGAGCAGAAAAACCAAAAGCTCTCTTCCCCAGTTAAGTTCTGATGTGAGGAACAAAAAAATGGAGAACGCCACAGGACCGTAAGGCATATTGGCTTTCAGTTCTGTGAAGAAAGTAAATAAACATACTGGAATTAAGCCAAGAAGAGTCTTATAAATCAGGGTCAGCCAGTGTGTATACCTGAGCGCACTTAAAGAAGGCAATCCAGACTTAATATACAAGCCACAGCGATGTTGTGTGATTATTGCATGTTGCCATATTGCCATTATGATATTAAAAGAATATGGTTCAGCCCTCTTCAAGATGACCACAACAAGATGAATTAAATTTTTAATGCTGTTCTTTGTGTTTGAAACCTTGACTGCAGAGCAGATAACAAGTAACATGTTGGAAAGTTTACTGCATAAACAGTATTCAGTACTTCTTCCCAGTTGAAAAGACAGTAGTTCTTCATATCAGGTTCTATGATTTGGTTAAAAAATATATAGTACACACAGGACCAAAAGAGCCAATGTGATGAAACACACTAGTTTATCCACAGAGGGCACCATAATCCCTCATAACTGAGAATTATCTAAATGAACATTTAGTTTGACAAATGATTTACAAAAACACATCAGTGCCATCTTCTGTTGTAGATTGAGATCCAGTGACATCTGTTTATTACTCACTTTAACAGACTGAATTTTTCTTGTTTAACCTCCATTCATGTCTTTATTTTTTAATCTCTTTTCCATTAATCATTTTCCTTTCTTTGCCACTTCACTGTTCTTATCTCTACTCTGTCATCCCTCTTATTGATCTAGTTTTATTTTATTGCTTTGTTTTACTCAGTCCATTTCATAAACTATATAATAACAATGAATAAAGTATGTAGAATGATAAAAAAAATTGAAAAACTTACTTTTAGTTTAAGTTAGGTAGTAAACTGAAAATGGCTAAATAAGACCATCAAAATCTCTTAATATTTCAGGCAAATGCAGTTCTTGAGTTTCTCAATACAAGGTGAACTTGACAGATTTTACATCTCATTCAAAGGACTGAATTTTAATTGAGGTTAATTTCAGCATGATTTGTATCCTATTCAATCTCCTTTTTTGTCAAAACTCCTTTTCTTCAATTCTTTCTTTATTTCTTTCTTAATTTTTACATGTCTTTCATGTCTATGATCTGTCCATATACATTTTACCTACATCCATAACCTTGCCAAAAGAATAAACTTTAAATGCCTTTACCAAAACCAAATAAATAGCAAGGCTTTAAGTACTGCTGGGTTATTTTGCTACAAAAAGTACAAAAAATTAAGCTCAAATGGTGATGCAGCAGCTAGAAGCAGAGGGGTGTTCTAACCAGTATTGATCATGGCCTTTCTGTATGGAGTTACCATGTTTTCCCTGTGCATGCGTAGCTTCTCTCCAGGCACTCTGGCTTCCTCCCACAAACCAAAAACATACTCATTCTGTTAACTGGTGACCTGAGATGGCTCTTGAGTTTGAGTGTGAATGGTTGTTTGTCTCTCTTTGTGACCCTTCAACTGGCTGGCAACCAGTCCAGTGTGTACTCTGCCTCTCGCCCAGTGTCAGCTGGGATAGGCTCCATGACCCCCACAACTTCAAAGCAGGAAAGGGCACAAGTGGCAGTGAGTCAAGTTTATTGTAGCAGTTTACATTAACCACATTATGAAAAAAAAAACCCTCATATGTCTGTCTGTCTTTTTTTCCCCCATATCTTAATAATTCCTCAACCAAGAGTAATTTTGCAACAGAAAACTTTTGACAAAAGAAAAGACATTGATGGAAACTTTTCTTTATAGTGTCACAGCTGTTTCTTTGTTGGTTATATAAAATAAATCCAAGAAAAAAAAAACATTTTGTTTATTTTTGCGTAAGCTTTGTTTTGCACATTTACTGAATATAAATCACTACCTAAATATAAAGAAGACTCAGCAAGTGATGTAAATATAAATGCTAATTGTTTTTATGTGGGGAAAATTCACATTTTTCTTGTCCATTTGTTCCAGCTTACATGACCTGACATGACCTGCCTGTAGTTTGTCTACATCAGGGGTCATCAGCCAATACAACATGGAATGTTTGAATTTATACTTGTAAAGTATTTTTTACAATACATATATTTTTTACCACAGATTATTACATTATCTTAGAACAATATACTTAAATACATCTTCAAATATTTATTTAAGTAAACTTTGATCCCATGCAGGCTAATGTTTGGGAAATCAGGCTGTTTTAAAATGTAATGCATGTTATATTTGCAGTGTTTGCATTTACCAAGTCTGATTTATTAGCAAATCATACAACTGAAATAATAAAAAAAACATGACAGGGCCTTCCATCATAAAAACTGTAAATTTTCAGTACTTTTTTGTCAACATTGCAACAGCTTCCAATTGAAGTATATTAAGAAAATGCTTGATTTTTAATTTTTACATGTTCTGCAGAAAAATCCTGAAAAAATAACCCCCCAAAAAGTGCACACTAAAATAAAAACTAAATTAACTGACATTTTCATCAACAGATAAAAACATAGACCAAAATGTCTGACAGAGACCTAATCCAATTGGACCTAATTTTTGTCATATAGAAAGTAGGGACAAGTAAGGACAGAGTAAAGTAAAGGAGAACATTGAATCTCGACTGCCTTTGCTTGGTAGTGGTAAGATCGAAGTGTAAAACATGACTTCAATTCAAGGAAAAATGCCTTACGCTTTTACACTTGATATTTTAGTAAATCTACAGTTGGTTTTGTAGACTAAAATGTTTGGGAATTATGTCAACTAAAACATGACTGAAATTAAAACTATTTACATGACTTCATTATTACAAATAGATATTTTAGGCAAAAGACTAAAACAAAAACTACATTAAAAAAGTGCTGTCAACGTTAGCACTTTTGCCCAGTCCTATCACAACCAACCCATGAAACAAACAACTCCTGTCTCCCCAAAATATTAATGTGCTAATTTATATAACATTAAATTCTGTAGGTAAAACAACAGTTTATTAAAACTGTAAAAAGTGGCCCAGGCAACATTTTCAGCCTCTCACGTAAGCAGAATCAACATGTCGGGGCCCCTCATCATCCCCCATCATTACCGTGTGACTGGCCCTTTAAGAAAATGCACTTGCAGCCATTTTCTGCTCTTTGTGTGGGGTGGATTAGCAGCGCTGGGTAGGCACTAGGCGAAACTAGAGCATCAATCGGCACCGAAGAGGAGCGAAAAAAAGGACCAGAACGTTGGACCGCCGTCGCAGACCGCGACACCGTCCGCCCGCCTCCGTGTCCCGCCGGACGGTCATGAAATTTTCCGGTAAGAGTGTTTTTTTTCACGGCGGAGATGGATGGAGCCGCAGCGCTACAGATGATGTGCGCTGGGTAGTGATGATGGCTGGAGACTGGAGGGCTGTTTTTTCTCCTCTCTCTCTTCCCTCCTCGCACCGAGCATCATTCATGTTACGAATTTACTCATGCATTAGCAACATTGAAGGGTCTGTGGAGGGAAATCGCCCTAAAGTGAGGGCAGCACCGAGCGTCCCGGATTATTCTGCCACATGAATGGGATCCCCGTTAGCTTACAGCGGCATCGTAGCTCACGCTGAGATGGGTGGGGTGAGGATAGGGTGCCTGTGTAGCAAGTGCACTCTGATGAAGGATGGATCAGGGGAGAAGTGGGCGATTTTCAGACCTGATGGCAGCTTTTTTCGACTTTTACACTAACCAGATGGCTGATTTAATAGGGAAGAGAGAGTGATTGATGTCTGATCAGGCTCCATTTCAGATCCTTTCATCAGCTTTCTGCTCCACTATCGCAGCTTTGACCCATCCGACCAGCAGGGCACAGTATGGAAATGAGAGGAGAGGATCTGCAGCTTCATGGACGTTTTCACAGCTTTAACAGCTTTCTGAGCTCACACAGGCCATGACAGGTTCACCTACTTCCGTCTGACTTGAGCATCTACACACTGCTGTTTGCTATTTTGGTCCTGTGCCTTCATTTGATTAGGATCTGTCCATCCACTAATTAACTATGGATTTATGAGCACGTCTCTGTTGCAGACTCTCTGAGTTGTAAATCTCTCTCCCAGCCCCTCACCAACAGGCAGTGATGTAATGATGAGGCTGTGGGTGCTCTGCTGTCACTGATTCTCCATATACACATTTAATGTAAGGACAGCCACCCATTTATCTTCATACATTCAGGGTTTTTTACAGGGAGAAGACTTCAGCATAGGGGTGCACAGCTAGGGATTTTTTTTGTCAATGTCATATATCAGAATTTTGCAATCTCATTCATCGAAGAATACAAATTACTGCACACAGAAAAGATCAAATTTATGGATAACTCTAGGGCTGGGTGATATTACCTAATCTCAATGTCACTATTAATTGAAGGTCTTACCTCAATTACGATTAATGAACGATTATTTTATATTATACTGGAACAAATTAGTGGTGATACCAATGGTCATTGACATGGTCTTCCTGCAGTATTCACACTTGACTTCTTTCTGCTTGATGTCCTCTACACAGAATCCAAAATGTGCCCACACAATAGAGTCGGTATTTTTCTTGACTACTAAGTCCTCTGATAGATTTGCGCCTGTCTCCTCCTTGTTGGTTTTAGCGTCCTTCGCTCTTGACGAAAGTGAACGTAGACTTTATGGAGGGGGCACGGTCGCGTGATTTACACAGGGAAAATAATCGTCATCAGTAAAACTACTTTGATTAATAGGGTCTAAATGTCGATTTCGATTATTTTTTGATTAATTGCCCAGCCCCAGATCATTCAGTGAATTAACTCAAGCTATGGTATCAAGTAATTCATTTAGGGATGTGCTAATAGGATCTTTATTTATCTGATATGTTGATATTTTCAAACACAGATACCAACAGTCTTAACTTCACATTAGGGCTGAAAGATTATCGTATCTATATTGAGATGTGAACATTCAATATATTAATATTGAAAAAGCAACAATATAAACTTTGTAGAGTTCCCCCATGCTTTCCCTGCATGCACAGCTCTGGAAGTCACAACAAATATCTTTTTTACGATTGCCCTTGAATGCACCACTTGGCTTTCACTGAACCCGATATTGAGATATCTGGCATGAGTATTGAGATATGAAATTTTGTCCATATCGTTCAGCCCTACTTCACATAAACTGAAAAAAAATATCAGTGTGACAGCTGATTTGTGCAGGCAGTAGAGCTGGGCGGTCAATCAACTTTTAATCTCAGTAGCCTCCACAATTATAAAAACGGAGTAAATCAAGATCAAAACTGGTCATGATATGTTTTTTTTTCTGTTATTATAGTATTATTTTAAGATATTTGCATTTTTACAAGTATTTTTTAATACATTACTAGATCTTTAATGTTTAAAAAGACATTGTCAAAAGCATTTACAAGCAATGATAGCATGTGGTGCGCCTTTTAAAATCAGGGAGTCATCGGGTTTCATTACTGTGATCCCAATTACGGTATCTTTGAAAATAACCATAATTATCATTTTGCCACAGTCAAGCAGCCCTAGGAAGAAATGCTAAACAGGAAAAACAACATTTCAGTCTTGAAAGGAATGAAACACTAAATTTTTAAATGCACCTATGCAGTGATGGTAAGGTTAAGCATTGTGCTATATTTGTGAAAATAAAACATATATTTTGAAAACATCTTTTAACTTGGTGGGCTCAGTGTTTCATTAGCACATTATATTTGACCACATATAGACAATGAAACATATGGATGGGGGTAAGGTCAACTATTTTCTCTGATGTATATTAAATCACTAAAACTTTATGTAGATTTGCATATATTTCATAAACAAATTTTCATAAAGTGAACAATTATTGTTAGCATCTTAATTCTTAGCTGTTATGTGTTAAATAATGATCCAATATTCCAAAGTGTTGTTTCAGTATAAAGCACTGTGATATGAAACTTGTGAATTAGATTGATGCTAGAATGTTGGTATGTACTATTGTTATGATACGGTCTAGCATTATGATATATCTGTGTACTTTGTAGATGCTATGGCTGATATGACATACAGTATATGGATGGTATGTTAGACATATATACGTATCTGCAGTAAATTTGAGTAAAAAATTAAATTCCACAGACACGATACTCAACTTTTTAGGCCTATACTTGCCCCTCCTTTCATCATTCAAGTATGTGTCTCTAATTTCATTTTTAATTTATTTAAAGTACAGATAATGTTCGACACAGTTTTCTGTGTCATGTAAGTGGACAATAACAGGAATGTGACAAGTCAACTAGTTGGATGTTTGGACAAGGGTTGCACAATATTGGAGCTTTTACCAATATTGAAAGTAGTATATTCTTATTCTAAAGTCTTTCTGAACTAATTATAGATAATACTGACACCAGTACGTTTCTGTCTGAAGTAGAAGTCTCCACTGAACTGAATGTGGCCTGTTCTTGACAAAGTGACTGTTTATTTGTGTTAGATTATATGTTAGTCAGGGAAACCAGAGTTTTATTAAAAAAATGACACTGTTGATGTTTTATTGAAAACATATGTGACTGAAGTTGTGGCATTATGGTTCAGTTATGTGCTGCAAATATATTTTAGCCAAAATAAGGCATGTATGGCTGATATGTATTAGCTTTAATTATTGGCAGACATTTTCAGACCTGCAGAAAACTTTAACATTAAACTATTACATATGAATGACATAAATAAAGACTTGCTTTAATTTTATCGACCGACAAAAGCTTTACTTACAGTTAAACAGAACCAAAGCTTAATTAGATCTAGTTCTGCTTTAAGCTTTGCATAGTTAAAGGACATTCGTTCTGTTGATATGCACCATCTACAGAGGGATTTGTAATTACTGCCAGTAAATGTTTTATCTGCCAATACCAGTAACTGACTTAATAAGCTATTACCTGACAATACCAATATTAAGCTGATGAAATATTTAGCCAGTTAAGCAAACAATACAATGAGACTACTGAATGGTCTGAGATCATCATCACCAGTGTTACTAGTGAGATGTACAGCATGGAAATCAGACCCTTTTCACCCGCTCTGTTCTGCTGCATGTCTTTTCAAACTCTCCTTTTTAGTGACAATTCGTCTCACTGCTTGTTTCAGCCTCTGGTACTATTCTGCCCTCTGGTTAGAGGTGTAGAGTTCCCCATTGTAGACAGGAAAGTTCAAAGATTCAAATTATTCCTGTATCCATAAAATTTGACATTAAGGCAAATAAGTCCGGATGGGTTCTGGACCTTGATGTGTGTTTCTTTTCTGCACTGATCTGAGATGTGCAGCCCCACATACATCTACAAATAAACTCTACTTGTCACTTTGTATTTGAGGAGTCAGACTCCTCATAATCAGGAGGGTTTCGTAAGACCTGCATGGTGTGAGACAATCATGTGATGTGTATTAACATTGATTGATATTAATATTGTAGTTCAATAGATGCATCAACTCAGCACAAGATAGAGTGTATAATAGCTTTAACTTTAAGCGTTCCTACTTATGCTATTCTCCCTGCATTATACACAATTTGCAGCTACAACATGATTTTTAGAACCCAAAAAAATTCAGAAAACTTGACATCCACTAAACTGTTACAGATACATTTAAAAGACTCATTCCTGCTGTTAGCATCTGTGTCCTCATCTGTCTGCATCAAAAGATGTGAAAACAGGACCGCACTAAAAAAGTGTGTTTTGCAAAGGTTTATATCTTGATAATGGTAAAGTTGTGATTAACTGCGTAGTTATGGTTCCATGTCGGACTGGGTGTTTCCAGCAACCCCACAATACAATTTATATCCTGATAAAAAGGCAACAATATGGTACGTATCCAGGGATGGGACTCGAAAACTATTTCCAATCAAGAAATGTCTACAACTTCCTCGACAAAACAATATCATCCATCTTTTTGCTCATCAGTTCCCTTGTCAATTTCCTTCTGTTTTGTTTTGCGTGCCTTGAAAATTAAATACGTTATGCTCTCATCAGAGGCAGTCTGCAGAAATGACAAGAAAAACTCAAAGTTGTGTCCACGTTTTCAATGAAAAGATTCCTGCACAGTAAGTGGAAACACCAGAAAGCATTTATCGATGCAGCACAGCATTGAATATCAGGCATCTGGTGTTGCTGCCACTGAAAACATTCTTTGCCTGACTTTTGCCCACAGAAGAAATTAGTGGGAAGCAACAAGGGAGTTGTTAAATAATCAGATCAATAAGCAGAATTGTAAATGGCATTTGCATTAATAAATTCTCATTAATCCTCATGTCTATCATGTATCACAGTATGTTTAAATTGTGGTCATTGACTATGCCTTTTACAGACTTTTCAACTATTGATTGATATTATGTGTAGTTCAATAGATGCATCAACTCAGCACAAGATAGAGTGTATAATAGCTTTTAACTTATAAGCTTCAGTGGCCTTGTGTTATTTGAAATTTGGATCATGTTCTGCATCATGTATCATGGCTCCTCCTGCCACTAGAGATGCATAATATTACAATTTCGCCAGACAGTCATTCTAAAACCAATAAATGGTTTTTTTTTAAATCTAGAGCAGTCTTTACTAAATATTAAACAACTAAAACAACATTTTAGTCTCTTAATGTAGCACCTTTTAAAGTTTAATGTAGACATAAAGTGATAATAAAGTTAAGCATTATGGTACACTTGTACATTCTGGAAATGTACGGCTAAAATATCACCCATAAAATTTCTCACCTGCAGACGGTGATATGTAGGGTCCTCGCCTGAAAGGCAGGGACTCCACTAATTAATCATTAAACTATGACCTGCTGATACAGATATCATACCAATGATATCATGCACTTCTTTCTGCCACCTTATGAACTGCACCATGGGTAATATTACCATAGGTCCATACAGTGGTGCAGAAATGAGTCCAAAAATGCAGAAGCGAGTTAGCATTTAGCACTTCTGGTTCCCAACCCTCCAAATTAGGATTTAAAAAGAGGTCTGTGCCAAACACATGCACAAAAGATTTTAAATCTCTAACAGGAAATTAATTGATGTTGTCTGCTTTGGAATACGAGTTTTAATGAATACGAGTAAAAATGATGGTTGCTAACTAACAGCTAACATGGGCTATAAAACTGGCCTGGGACACGATGGAAAGATTTTTAGAATTTTTTTATAATTAGTTATTCCTACACTACTGCTACAGCTATGGGGACCAACTTGATCAGGACATTTGGTTACGAATAAACCCACAAACAAGATGTTACAATAAGACGCGATACATTGGAAATAGGCCTGCACAATACATCGTTTGAACATCGCCATCGCAATGTGGGCATGCGCAATAGTCACATCGCGCATGCAATGTGACTATCGCATTTCCCCATTTATCTGGGAAATGAAAAAAAACAACAGAAATTGAAACCTATTCTATTTTGTACAGAGACATGGCCTCCTGGATCCCTTTTACGTATATACAGCATCTTCATAACTCACAGATAAACCCCCTGAGTCTGGATTAAACGGTATTATATGAATACAATGGTGTCATTGTGAGTCAACCAAATTCTTCCCAAACAGAGCTATTCAAGTCATCTGGTGAAAATTCTTCTATTTTTTATATCGCAATATATCACAAACCTCCAAAAAATCGGAATGTCAGTTTTTTCCAATATCGTGCAGCCCTAATTGGAAACGTTGTTGCTTGTTGTAATGTTACATTATCTGTTTTTAGACACAGATTAGCACTTTATGTAATTTCTGAAAGAAATTCATATAAAACTAAACTGTATGTGCAAATCACCGCAGATGTTGTTTTGTTGACCTTGCTACAAGCACATCCATGGTGGCTTGCACATGCACCCTGTGTTTTGTGTGTATTTCCTTTGAAAATTACTTAAAGTGGTTATCTTTGTCTAAAAATAAATACCCTAACATAACGCAGTTATAAAAACAAGTCACAACAAGCACACAGGACCATTTCGAGTTACTGAAGAGTTTATCTGATTACTCTAGACAGAGGCATGCTAACGCTACCTATTGAGTGTTTGAGCTAAGCTAATTAGCCATGGGCGAGCTCCTTGTTGCTGCACACACAGTCAAAAGAATGGTATGATAATAACTGGAATTATTTTTTTTTGTAGAGTTATTTGAATTATTATCAGCAATGGGTCAAAAGAGTGAAAATCCCATTGGCTTTTAGTGAGCTTGCAGTTGAGGGAGTTCCCTACAATCATACATCATCTCTTCCTGCTAGTCACGTAAAATAAATTGAGAACTGTTTGGTGGAAGGGTGCTGTGCTTTTAAGGAAGGGAGGGTTGCACTGAGATTAACACATGACCTATTAAAAAAGAACAACATGGTGAGTTAGACCATGTTTTGGAGTTTCATGTTCTTGTTACGATTGTTAAATACTAAAATTATATGGGAAACTACAACTTAGCACCAGCTGTTCTAGAGTTTGAATGTTAGCTTTGAGTTGAGACCACATCAAATAAATACACCTAAATTGCATTCTTAGATTTATTTATTTATTTGTGTATCAGGGACAACGCATATTAATCAACACTTCTTTTTACATTGATAGTGTAAATATGCCAGAGTTAGCCATGAGCTAATTTTCATCTGTAGTCCCTGAGCAGGTTGTTAAAAAGTGGAAAGTAAAAACCATTCATGCAAAAACAATGCAACACAATACAACACAATACAATACAGTACGAAGAAAAAAACCAAAAAAAACATGAGGGTACGGAACGTCTCTAGGGAAGTATGGGTGACACCTGTGACAATGTTTGGCTTATCCATGATTACAGATTTGGTTAGCTTTAAGCTACCTCTTGAGGTTGATTTAAAAGATTAGCAAGGATTTTTTCCTTCTTTATATTTGATATCTCTATAAGACAAAACAACGGGAGTGTTCTACTACTTGGACAAAAACTAAGTATCTCAATGATTTATTCAGAGCTCTGAGGAACCGTGTTTGACTTGTTTGACGCTGAACACATTAAATAATCTAAGAAGTGTGCCAGAGATAATACACTTGAATTAGTAATGACTACAGCTATGAGGAAAATGATTGTAATCTGCTTTTAAAACGTGTTTTGTTAAAACAATTGTGTGTTTGTCACCTTACAAGAATTAATATTTATATTACTATAACAAGTAACAACATGAATATTAGCATTTTTTTCATTGCTGGTTGTAGTGATGTTTTTTGTCAGTTACATAAAAGGCTTGAAAGCATTTGACGTGTGTAGACTAGAACACAACAAACCATACAGCCAGTGAAAAGGGAAGTGGAGGTAAACGATGCAGAATTAAGTATGGTGCCAAAAATCCATCTGTAAGCATAAGTGTTTTACTTCTCCCTTTCTTAACCACAAGAGAGAATGTCCTGAAACTTTCATGGCAGATGTTAGCTTAGACTTTGTTTACCATCCTCTACCTGTCAAGCTCAGTCATGTGAGCTGTGCTTCTGTTTCTCTCCTGATTGCATATTCATGTGACGCTCATTGTTGTTTGTCTAAAAAGGGAGCCTGACATCACAGGGATCATGAGATGACAGCAGTTTTGCAGTGCTGGTCTCTGAAATGACAATCAGCCCGTCAAATCCCTTCGTCAGCCAGCCACTGTAGTCCCCTGCTCATGACTGCACGCAGCAGACAGCGCTGATGCTGCTGGAATACTCATCACGCTGGTGTGTACGTGTGCTTTGTGTCAGTGAATTTTGTTCACAGATCATTAGTGTGTTCGTGTCGGCATAGGAGAAGATTCCTTGTCTTTCGTGCTGATTAGGTCTCAGCTTGTCGTTGGGATGAATCTATATCACAAAGCTAGCCTTAGGGGGAGATCCCATTGAGTGCTGTGACCCTGGAGTTTGAATGTTGTTAGCTTTTGAGTTGAGACTACATCAAATAAATACACCTAAACTGCATTCTTAGATTTATTTATTTATTTGTGTATCAATGCATCAATCTTTTTGTTGCTGGTTTTATTATGGGATTTTTTCCATTTACTCTATTTTCCCCATATTTTATTTAGCAGTGAGTACCCCTTAAAACTTATCATAAGCCAGTTCAACGTCTTTGTCGTCTTTTATGCAAATTTAGCTGCTGAAAATAATGCTTCGAGTGACTAAGAGATGCTCTGACTCAGTAGTCTACAATACTCAAGCTCATGTAGCAGATCGTCACAGCTGAGCAGAATGGCATATGCATGAGAATAAGCCGACAATATATAACAGCTGTACAGTTTCCTTTCGTCTCTGATAACTCTCTCCATTTCATGTTGTCAAAATCAGCCTAAAAAATGTTTTTTTCCAGCTTAGAAAGTGCAGTCTTAAATAGCAACACTTGTTTATTTGGATGAACCTTTGTATCATCAGGGACCAGCATTGCGCCGAGTTCATCTTCATCTACAGTGAACGAAGTTTCCACAAACAACAAACAGCCATGCGCACTAATAGGGCTGGGTATTTCCAGCAACTTCACGATACTATACATATCCCGATACTAAGGCCACGATATGATACGTATCCCGATACACATAAATTGTGAACATTGACTATGCTTTCAGCAAAATTCTTGACAAGTTTAGTTTTTTCTTATAAGAAGAAAAAGAACAAGGATGAGTTTTAAGTGGTTCTACAAATTGAGAGACATAAATTCAGATCCCCAAAGATGGTAGACCTAAGTTCAAATTTAGAACATATGTTTCATTATGTAGCTCGTCTTCTACCTTGAACTGTGCCACTGTTTACATTACCCAAATTGTATTTACAACAACTGTCAAAGTATTTAGTATTTATCGATTCTGTAGACTCCGTATCGATACACGTATCCCAAAGGAGTGCGATACGATATTTTCATGGCCTACATATTAAAAAGGCCAAACACATGAAATGTAACAAGAGATACAGTATAATATAAAAAATACACTGATACGTAATTCCCGTTTTGACTGAAGCATAAATCTAGTCTATTTTTTTTTTTTTATTTTATTGTTTATTTTTACAGGGGCAGCACACAACCAAATTTATTGCACTAGAGCAGTGGTTCCAAAACTGGGGTACGTGTACCCCCAGGGGTACGCGAAGTGACGTAGGGGGTATGTGAAAAACTGTCAGGTTTAAACAGTTGTTTCAGTAGTTCAAGTTCAAACTGATAAATGTTTGTATTGTGAGCTTTGATAAAGGCTTGAAGTGTTGGCAGAGAGGCTGAGGCATCTAAGAGAAGGAAATCTGTCCTAAATTATCTAAAATTCTTAAAATAATATACAGTAAGTTCAGTCAGACAGCCTTTTTGTTAAAGCTTCAAGTTCATTAATGAAAATGTTTTAGAAATGTAATGTTCTTTTTCAAAAGTGGACTGGTGTTGCCCACTGACACTGCTGGTAAATAAATCTATTTAGTGAGAAATAATTCACTTTAATAGATTTTATTTGTATGTTATGCATGTAAAATGTGGGAGGTGGGAGTTTGGCGGGCTTAAATATTTTTTTTCTCTGTGTTATAAGTGCATGAGAGTCGGGGGTACATGGCTGGAGGTCAAGTTTCTGAAGGGGTACAGGCTGTGAAAAGTTTGGGAACCACTGCACTAGAGTAAACTAGTAGTAGAGCTGGGCGATCCCCCCCCCCAAAAAAAATCTTCGATAAAAAGAAAAAAAAAAACTCGATTCATGATTCGATGCCCCCGCCCCATTTGAAATGAAATAAATACTCACTGTAAATTTATTTCCAAAATATACATTTAGTTATACTTAAAATATACATTTAAAGGTAAAAAAATCAACACAGAAATCGACACAAAGTGCCTGTGCACTGTAGTTTTATACACTTGTTTGAATTAACTATGAAGATAACAAGATGCCTGAGGTAACTCTTGTTGTAAACAAATAAAAATCTTAATGGAAAACTCAACTCTTGTAAAAAATGTAAAAGTGTACAAAGTAATGAGAAAATTCTTGACAAGTTTAGTTTTTTTCATAAGAAGAAAAAAAGAAAGCATCATGATGAGTTTTAAGTGGTTCTACAAATTGAGAGACATAACCAGATCCCCAAAGATGGTAGACCTAAGTTCACCTCTAGGAACATATGTTTCATTATGTAGTCTGTCTTCTACCTTGAACTGTGCCACTGTTAACATTACCTAAAGTGTATTTACGACAACTGTCAAAGTATTTAGGTCGTATCGATTCTGTAGAATCCGTATCGATACACGTGTCCCAAAGGAGTGCGATAGGATATTTTCATGGCCTACATATTAAAAAGGCCAAACACATGAAATGTAACAAGAGATACAGCATAATATAAAAAATACACTGATACGTAATTCCCGTTTTGACTGAAGCATAAATCTAGTCTCATATTTTATTTATTTTATTTTATTATTTATTTTAACAGGGCAGCACATAACCATCAAATTTATTGCACTAGAGCAGGCTAAATGGCACAAATATGTCTACCTTCTAGGGCTGGACGATTATGTCAAAAATAAGAATCCCGATTATTTTAAGTGATATTGAAATCACAATTAATATACACGATTATTCATTTATTTAAAAACTTCATTATTGATTGAAGCACAACTTTAAAGAACCTGCGAGCGGCACATACAGTATTATTGATCCACATAAGTCACACACGCTCGCTGTGGCTGCATGGGACCACAGAAGCACTATGAAGCCCATGAACTTACATACACAGCACTCCACACTGTGTGGCATATTAATTGTTTTTCTTGATTATAATGTTTTTATGATTGTCAGATGGCAAAATTGAAATCACGATCAAAATCCGATTAATTGTCCAGCCCTACTACCTTCTGTTTCAACAATTATTAAAATGCTGAGACTGTATTTTGTCAAAATGTCATAAGTTGCAACAGAACTTAACATTACACCGTTTTTATCAAACAGTGAAGCATGATATTGGATTTCTTATAATATTCAATATGCAGGTATGCTGTTATTTCATATATATTTTAAACATGTTTAAGCCCTTTCTGATGTTGATTACAAAATATGGAAATTTTTGTAGATTACACCACATTACTTTAAGCTATAACAATAAAACAAGCTTCATCTGAAAAGCAGCCCTTTTTTGGAACCTGTGCATTCAAATTAAAGATAATGCTTAAAGTCCAGTAAGTTTAAACTAGTATCTGCCATTACCTTCTGCTGAAGTTTCCACACTTGCCAATGCAAAATGTGTTTTGTTATCATTTATCAGTCTTGAAAAGCAAAAAAAAATAAAAGAAATCAATTTGAGAATTTCAGACAGGCTTCAGCTGTTGGATTTCTTTAAAACTTTCTCTCAAAGTAGGACCCTCATGGAAAGTCATGAGGACAACTGACCCAAGTATTTTGATGAATAGCTTCACGTCAGGGGGGTTTCTGCTCAGCCTGTCAATGCTGTTCTTCATGTTACTTTCCTAAGGGTCCAACAGTATACTGACTTTGTTCAGTAGTTTCCTTGTGTGGTCTCATTTGGTCATTCTGGTGTAAAACAGCCCTCCAGTTAGGTTACTAAGGGGCTCTTTGCTTTGTAAGGATGCACACATAAACACACACTCAGACATACACATACACCAACTGTTGAGCAGAATTGGGTACAGGGTGGGAAAGTTTGTTCAGCCAGCCTGGGCTTTAGTCTGTGCCTGTGTTCTCAAGCACAGATGGGACTTTAGTAGCACTGAGCATGTTTGTCTGCCTGACAGAAGCTTTAGTTACAGGCAGCATGTTTCGCTTTCTATAAGCTGAACAGATAAAAATAATCAACACTGTCTTCAAAGATGCAGAGAGGAGTGTGAATCAAGGTTCTGCAGTCAACAGCTATGAAAGGAAAACAGAAAAAAGCAGTCTTAACATGACAAGGTAACACCAGCATAAGGTCTTAATTAGTAACAGAAACATGTCAAGTCTGCATCTCTTTTTCTAGTTTTAATTTACATTCCTCTGATACATAACCAATCAGTATAAAAGAATACACAGAATGCCTGAGATAATGTTTGACAAAACAGGTTTCACTTAAGAGACAATTTCTGTCTCAGCATAGTAGAGCTGCACAAATTTATTTGCGTATCAACAGCAATAAAAGCATTGGGACATTAAGTTTAAATTTACTGCAGTACGTTAGAAAAGCTTAATATGTATTTAAGAAGTTCTTCTCACCCTGCATTAAGTTTTTTTTTTGGGGTGCTGTCAGCATGAGTGTCTCTTCTGTACTATAAGGAAGAAATACAGCTAAAATAACCCAAACTGATTTAGATTTGTTGTGCTTCAGCAGATTTGTATGTTAATTCAGTAGAATTTCCCACAGACAAGATTATAGTGTTGTGCAGGAATTAGTCCAAAAATGCGGTGCAAGTTGCAATTCAGTACTTCCTTGTTCCCAAATCAAAGACTATATAGGACTTCAAATTCTGGTTTTAGCTAATACCTGATGAAGGTTCCTGATGAACACACACTCAAAAGATTTAAAAATGTGTCTGATATGACATTTCCTTTTGTGTGCAATAGGATTTTAGTCTGAAGCTTTAGGTGTTTAAAATGTCGACTTTGAACAAAAATGTAGTGGAAAGATAAATGTGGAGCATGCTTGTAAGGTGTTGCTAACAAAGAAACCAGTTTTAAAGGCTCCATGTTTTTTTTGTTTTTTTTTACCTATTCTTCCACCGTGACCTGTCTTCAAAACCACCACCAAATAATGAGAAAAAAATCCTCTTCTATTACTGATTTCTTGGTCCACTCTGTAGAGGATTTGTACTCTTAACAGTCTTTATTAAAATTTTACACTAAATATGTATTTTGAGGATATGCCACCCTTCCCAGATGGGACAGGCCCCATTGGCATGGCTGTACATCCATAGTAAACATGAGAGCACAGTTCTGGAAAACATCCACTCTGAAGAGGATCATACACAGCCCAACAGAATTTGCACTGAATCAGTGTATTTTGAGCAGGGCTGAAACAGAGGGGTTAATAGGCATGCCAAATTCCAATATGCAAGTGAATTTTTAGGCAAGATACTTAAATATACTGTATGTTTGGAACACCAGGGACCAGTGATAAGTTGATTGAAAGAAGTATAAAATGTGACCTTTGAATCAGAAGTTCGCCATCAGCTACTCACCAGAGCATTTGGTGCTAAAAGGGGGTGAGAGAGGTGCTTCTTAGATTTATTTTGGACTGTGAAGGAACATATTGTAAACATCAAAACTGTAAAATATGCAGAACAGTACATTTACACAACCATAGGTCATAGTTGGTATGCACTATGGCTGCTACTTTTCCTTTTGTCTGCCATGGCCTTTTTCTGTGCTTCTGGTGGTGGTGGTGGTGGTGGTGGTGGTGGTGTGTGTTTGGGGAGGGGGGGCTGCTGAGGAGGAAGTGCTCCGTGACACTTGGGCGGAAGTCTGACAAATTGGCCTTAGATTTGCTGTGGATGAGGAGTAAGCCAGCTGCTTTGCACAGTATTGTCACACAGCACAGTCTAGTATTTTTTAATTTTCCATTGGCAGTGTAGAACCTAGAGTACTTCCATGGAATGCCTAAGGGTCCCATCCATTTTCTTGAGGTGTGCTTTCTGTTTTTGAGGTCAAGAGAGCAAAGGGTGGTCAGATTGTGCTGGGAGCAGCCTCTGTTGCATGGTCACTGTTCCCGGCACCCTAATGTGCTGCAGAGCTGTATATTTCCTGTTGGAATGCTGGTTTTGAGTACAGATGTTTACTCCCATGCTGGAGCGGATATTCAAATATCAAAGAAAAGGTGATAGCCTTTGTATGTAGACTATTTTTATTCATACTTACACTGTTATCCAAATATTAAAATATATTATGGTGCTCAATTTTTTCTAATATGTTGCTGGACTGATCTGTACCTTGATTCCTTTTCTGAACCATAAAGTAAAATCGTCTTTTACACAAGTCTCAGTAGAAGCTTGATGACTCAGCTGTTTTTCTGCCTTCGGCCTGTAGCCAATTGACTTACCTCACTGCAGGTATAACCTCAGTCTGGGTAACTCTGACAGGGTTAATGTGACAGGAAACTCCACCTCACTTCTTGTCTCACTTTGATAGTGATCATGTTGCTGTTGTCATTAACAACAACATATCTCTGTCACTGTAAGATGAAGTGTTTTTCATGAACAGGAAGTTTCATAATGGCATTTCCTTTATTTATTTTGGCAAATGTATAAAGGTTGGGTTGCTAATTTAAGCCTTGACAAATCAGCTGCCGTTAGTGACCTCCGGGGTTCTCCATCAGCTGCTTTTTCTGACATCTATTCACATATGTTCATCAGCTTTCAGTGGCTAAAATTCAAAATAAATGAAACCTTTTTAACTTTTAAAGATTTTGTTCTAGATTTGTTGTTTTAAATTGCTTGTTAAGAACCTCTACTTTCCTGAGCTAGTAAATGTACCCAGAAAGACGGCAACATTTACTTTTATCTCCCTCTTTCTGCTTTGCTTTGTGGTGGTTATCCTTTTTGAGCTCTAGTTGTGCTTTTTTTGGCTGTAAAAATTAAGCTGATTATCATCCCTGCCAGCTTTGTCTGCCAGGTCAGACGTAAAACACACATTTCTTAGAGGCACATGACGCATCAGTGGGCACATGCACTCTGCTTTGGTGGGGCTGGTGTTGAATGATAATGTAGACGAGACGACTGCTGTGCCTGGACTTTTTCAAGGGGGTTATGTATGTTTACTCCAAGATGGTTGGACATGCATTAACTACTGAGTGCTTTTTGCATAATATGTACTGTACGTTTTTATTTGCATGGTCTCTGTGTTACCCAACATTACTGAAGATATCAGAGCTTTTGTGTTTAAAAAGTTGCCACTGAGCACACGTCAATCTCAAGAGAGCACATTCATCAAATGTCAGTCACTGCTGAACAGTCAGAGGCTTTTCTTTGATCAGCAAGAATTTCAGGTCTGTGTATTTCAAGAATTATACACTTCAAAAATGCCTCTAGTCAAATATAAAGGAATCAGTTGGAAGCACCTGCCCTTTACTTCCTCTGAGCAGCGATATGTGGAGGATAAATGTGCGGGGTGAACACGCTGAGCCGCATGGCCCACAAAGGGTTCAACAAGAGGAAGTGAGTTGTCTCAACATGCAGAAAGGATCTTTGTGTGTCATTACTGTGTGCATATATTTAATTGTGCAATCGCAAACTTCTTTATTGATTTTATCTGTTCAATATCCTCATAACTTTTAAGCTCCTCAGTTTAACTAGCTGTCTTTTTTGAAAATTTACCTATTACTTTTAACTTAGTTTAAAACTACGCCTAAAGTCGCCCATACCTTTAAATAAGCTATTAAACAAATAATAGTAGGTGTTGGATAGTAACTAGATACATGTTGTATATTGTGGTAATAGTATTACTTATCTGACAAGCTTGGGCAGAAAAAATGACAGTTATTTAAGTAATAGTATTACAGTTACTTCCAAGTAATGCTTGGCTACTTGGTTAGTTTGTGTCCTTACTGCTACCGTGAGCAGCAACTAACTTCAAAGATAAGCACAGTAATGTAATATCAGTTACTCCATAGCTTGATTTGAATTATTTTTATTTGTATCAAGAGTCAAATTTTTAGTTAGGATTACTTATTTATTTACAGCATCTGCTGCACATGCACATGCTTTCATTCAGCTAAAACACACAATATCATGCTGACCTTTCTGAGACAAAATAACTAGTTGCAAGTTATGTATATATCTACAAATAGCACTACTTGCACATGATTAATAAATAACAAGCTAGGGATGTAACGATATAAAAATTTTGTATCACGGTTATTGTAACCAAAATTATCACGGTTATCATTATTATCGCGGTATTGTTGCAGTGTGCTCAAAATGTTCTAAAAGTACTTTTACACAGAATTGAAATCATTTAACCCCTTTATTATTATATTCATAACAGTTCTTTTGTCTTTTTTGTCAATAAATGTGTCAGACTCAGAGGCCAAACAATGCAAACTGTGCATGTGCACCTCGCGTGAGGCTCCATAATCGAGGACAGATACATAGTTCCAGCTTTTCCAGGCAAAGAACAGCATCACCGTGCGTTACTGAGGCAGAGTGGTGATCAAGCACGATATAACGGTAATTTTAATTGGACGCGGTAACGATTATCGTGGGAAATTTTATCGCGGTTTACCATTTTACCAGTAACCGTGACATCCCTATAACAAGCACAATAATTCACAAATGACCAAAAGTAAACCACATGCTTCACAGTTTGTCTTCAGTACCATTTATCTTTTTTTGTGATTGTGACAAGCCAAAATTTTAGCTGAAATTCAAACTTAGGATTTTCCCAGCCCTAACTAAAAATGCTATCTTTACACTGAGTGTGTCTTATGATAAAAACATTGTCATCTGTTGTTAACCGTATAACAGATTCATTAGAGATCAGCTTTTGAAGAGGTAATAGTCAGAAGTATCTTAATAGTTAAAAATTAGCTTCTGTTCCTACTGATTCCACTAATGAATGTAGCCACAAGTATAGTGATGTGTGTGTTTCATTTAATTTCATTGCAGCCATATAGCACTCTGTAACTTTAAACTGAAAAATTCTGTTTGGGATAATTAAGGGTATAAGTAATGTACAACAGATTTTAAGGAGATTTCCCAATACGGACAATAAAAAACATTCATGTGTTCTTTTGACTAGCTTTATGGCTTACAGTGTGAATAATTGTGTAGCATTTAGCAATTACAACAGCTTACAGTTTACAGACCATTAGCTCTTGACATTTAGGAGCTTCATGAGATATATATATATATATATATATATATATATATATAAAGTATATATATATATATATATATATATATATATATATATAAATATATATTATATATATATGTGTGTATATATATATATATATATATACCGTATATATATATATATATATATATATATATATATATATATATACATATATTTATATATTTATTTATGTTTTATATTTCTGACACCACTATTTAACTGTAAAGTTTAAGCAAAACATCTATTTCCTAGAGCTACATTGTTGCTGTTATTATAATCCTTAATTGTAGCTCAGTATTAGTTGAGCTCAGTATTCAGCTCAACTATTCAAAGCTCATAGCCAGTCTTTAACTCATTTTACAAGTTATTCACTTTTCATTTTCCGAATAAAAACATGTACATTTATTTATAATATTCACCAAAAATCAGCATAACATTTCCATGATTTTTAAGAAAATAATTCCCTATAATTTGAGCAACTAATTCATCACTTTCAATTAATTTGAAGGTATTTTAAGTTGTCTGTATGTTTACACAAGTTAGGGTACACAATTTAAGAGCCACTTTTCTGCTTCTCCTGACTTATGCTGCGTTCACACTGCAAGTGACCCAGCTACCAAAATCGTGTCGCCCACTGATGTAACGTTGCGCGTCCGTAAATACCTCATTTAGGTCACCGTTGCCGTCGGCTGTCGCTCAGTAACGTCATGTCCGCTCGAGGTTTTACCGGGATCATATCATATATCATATAATGTATGTAGGATGTATAAGCGGACATTATTCCAGCTGTATCCTTTTCATTCACTTATCAAACACAAAACACTGCAGCTAATGCCCTGCAGCAGCATTATCTGTGAGTTTCCCGTGGTCCGTCTAGGTGGAACTAATGTCCCCACTGAGTAATGTTTCCCACCGGATAGGGATTTTTACTCTGTAGTCCAGATGAGTAACTGTCTGTCTAGGGTACCGTCACACTTGCACACACCGCTGATTGGCTGTTCCCGCACACGACATTGCCTGAAAAGATCAACTTTTTTTAACTTTGACATTGCGCGACGAGTGAAGTGATCGCCTTGTACGCGGCAAACGCATCCTGGGAGGGTTAGCCCCGCCCCATTGAGGCTGTACATTGACTTTGAATGGAGAGTGATCGCTGAGGTAGTCCAAGTAGCGTGCGGTGTGTCAGCACCTTTACAATGAGGTATTTTTTCAAGAAGTATTATTTAGCTAATGACACAGTTTAAACTTTTTGTTTATCATAATGCTTCTGATATTATCATTTTAACGCATTTTCATTGGTCAAATATTCTGATACATTTTTTAGTAATGTATTTTACTTCTTTTGGCCGTCAGTTTCTAGCAGTCATAAAATTGTTTGACTGATGTTCTAACTTCAGATAAACATGTCAGATATGATCAAATTAATCTTTTCATGGCAAGAGTCCTGTTGAAAAAAAATTAACTAGCAGTTTGAGTTTTTGTGTTACGTTGTTTCAAAGAAGGCACTGAGGAGGTGGTAGCATCTGCTGCAGATAGTGTGAGATGAATCACGTCAGTCACTATCACATCCTCTGGAATTGTCAAACCATTCTGCCTTATTGGCAGGAAATCTGTAGCACAGTAATTACATTTTTGAAACAAATGGCCCTTTTAGATGTGAAGCAAGATATATGAGTGGTGGTTCATTTGATAGATGGAGTATACAAGACCCAGTAAATTATATAATGTCTGTGACAGTGAGCAAAAATACTGCCATGAGGAAGTTATCAAAACTTTACCCACCTACTGTTGATACATGAAATACATTGTAGAAAGCCTTTCATATTTCTTAATCATATACGTTTTCTTTAAATGCATCCTCTGTTTTTTTTTAACTTCTCATATTATTTTGCAAACAATTTAAGATAAAAATACAAAAAAAGTTACATGTATTTATGGGGTCTTCACTGTCAGGTCTCCAGTGCTGGTGTCTAGCTTTACGCTAAATAAAAACTGTCTTCTGTACATATAAAGCTGGAGCAGTTTCTTGAGCTTTAATTACAATCACAATTTTTGCCTTTCACAAAAAGAGAAAACAAGATAATTGACACAAACTGATTAATTACTGCATGATATGCTGTGTACTTCCTCCTGTGCTTAAACATAAGGCTCTGTGTATCCTCCAGGTGCCATTTCAAAGTAAAAGTTATTTCCAGTTATTTCATCTTTGATGGAACTTTTGAAGTTGTTAAGCCATCTGAGTCTTTTAAACTTTTACTAGAAAAAACAGTAGATCAATTCAATGTATACAATGATATTGCTTAAAAATCAGTAAATAAAATGGGCTGAATCTCTGAAAACTCAAATTCAGCGATGAAATGGAGGTTGTACCTGATACACATCGAGTCTCATTGACCTTGCTGTGGTGCTGCTCCTGTAGATAACTTGTATGTACATTTTGGTAGAACTATAAATGGCAAAAAACCATTGTATTAGTTTGATATAAGCATTGAAAGAATAATAGAAATGGGTGTTAGTGTCCTATCTCTTTAATCATTTTACAGCTGTGGTTGAAATCACATCTTCAAAATACATTCTTTTAACACTTTTTCTAAAAACAGGAATTGATAAATATGGTGTTCTTTGTGATGTTGGTAATGAGTTTTAGTTGCCAGATGGCTCACAATCTCATAAAGAGGTGCACTGGGCCATTTTTCTTCATAGTCTTTCTTAGTATAATTACTTAACTTCAATAAACAGTGCATTTATGACAAGACTTACACATTTCTCCTAATATGCTAATTTATTCTCTGAAAGTAGATTTCCAGTCACATGAGGTCTGTATAAACGTTCTATTTTCAAAACCAGACAACATTAAAGACTTTTAAATTGTTCTTAACTGTATTGAATTGTCTTTTGGTCATGCTTACTAGAAGGAGGTACATTTTGTATTTCATAACCTCTTCCAAATATCTAAATATTTTTGCTGGAAATGGTTAGTTTGTTGTTAACAGGATAATTCAAAAAGTGGTGATTCAGATGTGGATCCCAGAATCTTTTAAAGGATTGTTAACATTGTGAGATAGGGCAGTTTCTCATATTTTTGCTTATAAGTCAGTAACTTCCTACCTGTTTTCTGTAAATGGTGGTCATGGCACAAGGGCAAATTGATCACAGTATTGTGGTGATCCAAATCTGGATGTGAATCCGGGGTCAAGGATTTGTTAACAGTGCAAGATTAGGCAGTTTTCCACATTTTTTGTCAATAACTCACCTAAAAATGTTGGAGATATCTTGGTGGATGTAATGGCCCTTTTCCACTAGCATGCTTTGGCCCTACTCTACTCAGCCCTACTCGATTTGCAGCGTGTTTCCACTAGCCTGGTACCTCCTAAAACAAGCTAGTTTTAGTACCTGTTCCACTCTGGTTCCAAGCGAGCTGAGTCGATACTAAAAGATTATGTCATCGACTGCTGGCTACTGATTGGTCAGACAATGCCGTCATCGATGAGTCATGAGCACGACGACCTAGCATGCTAGCGGTAGCTACCATTGGCTTACCCTCATACGTCTTGTCTTTGCAGCTCGATTGCTATCGTCCTCGGCTTCATTCTGTTATATAGCTTCCAAAACTCTCCCGTGCTTCTCAAGGGGTATTTCTTCTTGCCACCTGCAGCCTTCTTTTGTGACAAAAAGCCACAGATTGTTGTGTCTCGCTCAAAATGACTTCACCGCAGAGCCGCTCTCTGTTTACAGCGACACTGCACGCCGTTGGGCAGGCGACTGGGGCTAATGGAAAAGCAGCACGAGGCGAGTAGAGTAGAGCCGGGTAGAGTCGAGTAGAGTAGGGCTAATGTAAAAGGGCCATTAGTGCTCTTGGAGCAATTCTAATTACAGAGTTATGTCAAAGTGCCAAAGTGAGGGCAGCTTTGAGAGCAAAATCTACTCGGTGTGATGTTTGTATGATTAATTTTCCTGAATATATAAAAAGGAACGAAATAATAAAGACTTTTCAACATAATCCTAGACACCCCTGACAAATGTTCAAAAAATCATTGTGTTTCCTTTGCTCTTTGTTTTCTCTCAGACTGTGGAGTTGTGTGAGTGACACCCGGTTACCATGACGACCCACGTGACCCTGGAGGATGCCCTGTCCAACGTGGACCTGCTGGAGGAGCTGCCCCTGCCAGACCAGCAGCCATGCATCGAGCCCCCTCCCTCCTCCATCATGTACCAGGTACATGCTCGCACACTGTCACTTCCATTCATCATTTTCCTCTGTGTTCATATCCGTAGACACTTTCATTTACCCACTAATCCATCTCCCCCTCCTTCTGCAGGCTAACTTTGACACCAACTTTGAAGACAGGAATGCATTTGTGACCGGCATCGCCCGCTACATCGAGCAGGCCACAGTCCACTCCAGCATGGTGAGAAAAACACACTCACACTGAAGCCTCCCATCGTATTAGTTTTTCTATCTCAGGGATAGAATCAATTTTTTGTCATCCATCGTAAATAGTTGCTGTTCCCCTTTCAGAGAACACAAAGGCGTCTGTGGGAAGCAGCCTCAAACCCTCAAAGAGAGCCTTGTTTTATTGTGAATTGATTATCATTTGCCTCCTTTGTTGGGTTTGGAAAGGCCCTTGGGCATGACACACATACACACACATACTCACTCATACAGACACTCACACACTGGTGAATCAGCCAGGCAGTGGACCAGTAAACCTTTTTCCTCCGATGGTGAATGAATGGAGAGTGTGATCTGCCTGGTAAAGAGGGGAAGTAGTGCTTTACTTAACCTCATTAAAGCAGGAAGTCCCATTGAGGTTGGAGCGGCTCTATTTGAGGACATCACTATCTTTGGCTAACATGATGGAGGGATCTGTCTCATCCATTTTCTGACTGGGAGAAATGTTTCCGTCCTTAAATATTCATCAAGCCCTGTTCATGCAGGGGTATTGAGATGGCAAATGCTTTGAGTTATGTGCCCTTTTATTCACAAAGTTTAACAAACATTTCATAAATAATGTAAACAAATGATGGCATTTTCAGGTAAGTACTGGCAAATCTAGTAAATTAGATGAGCTTTAGATATATTCTAGATCTAATGCTGCAATTTCTCAATTATAACATGGACTTCTTTGCTTTTAAATATTCTTTAATTAAAAGCAAAGTAATCAGCATATTTTGTGAAAACACAGGCAAACACAGAGCACTGCCATCTTGTGAGCTACAGTATGTGAAATAACTGCGCTGTGATTGCTTGAAGACATCGGCATGTTGATAGCTGCGTTCTGATTGGTTGGTACGCTATGACTGAGCATGATCGGGCAGAAATTGAATAATTGTGGTGTTTCAGCATCTGTTTGAGAGCGAGAAAATAGTATGTGCTGTGAAAATACTGAATTTTTTTTACTTTGCCTCTGGAGCCCAAAGTAGGGGCCCCACTGAGGCTATTTTCATATCTTGCTAGGCTAGCGGCCCTCTCTGACAATGGCATGCAGCTGCAATTACTGCAGGCCTTGTCCATCATCGCCTGCCTATGGTCGGGGCAAGGTACACTATTAGTTAGCACCATAGACTGTAAAAAAAGCCACCACAAAAACTGCTCCCCCTGGTGACTGGCTGCAGTATAGGTCAAATCTCCGTCTCCCTCATTTATCTGAATGGGCCGTAGTGAAACTTCAAAAAATTAATGCATCTCGAAGAAATATTTCTCCCATCCGTATGCTATGGTGATATGAAAGTATTATTGGGCTGCGTTTTTTCCAAATCCTCTTTTTTCTGAAAAGTTTCTTTTTCATCAGTTATTAGAGTTTAAAAAATAACCGCGGTTTATGGCAGTTCCACAATGATTGTGTACGGTATGCTGCAGAGTTTTGCGACCGTTTACAACAGCTGCGTCCAGATATGGTCCAGATTCTCTACTGGCTGCACAATGGCGGCGCCCTGACGGGGGATATTCTGGTTTCAAAACCGTTACATGGTAGAAGGCGGAGCCACGCCATCCAGTTCTTATAATACATCCATGGTTAGCACGGAGGTCCAGTGTCGACCGGGGTAATGTGTGGCAAGAGTGGGAACACTCAGCTGCACACCCACCTGGAACAAAAGAGCTAGCAGTTCAGGGCTAACGAAGTGGCAAGAGCGAGTCACACTCATCCACAACGTCGAAGGAAGTCCAATCGCCAGATGGTAGCTATGGAGCGAGAACATTCTCTGCTTCTGTCCACAGACCATACACACCGTCGTCACTATCAGGCGGGAGCGCCCCAGCGAGACCGTTCGATCAAATAAGGTTTGCACAGTATTAAGTGTTTGCCAAGTCGGAGACACCTGAAAATAGCAAGTCAACACACTGAATGTTAGCCGCTACAAGCGGAGACGCTTAATGGCAATGACAGTAATATCAGCCGGGAGGAAAAAAAGGTAATACTTACCTGCAAGGTGCGGCTAAACTCCCGGTTTGACAGTTAACACCGGCTATGCAGCCTCTGGAGGACGGGACGTAGCTCCAACCAAAGGGTTATGAAGCTACCAGCATAGGCGGCTAGATGCTAAAATCAGCAATAGCAGTTGTAAAACTTGCGCTTTATGGCGAGAAGATGAAAAGGAGATGACTGCTGGGTGACAGGGCTTCTTATCAGATTGCTTTCGTCACCCAGGTCACATGGTGACTTTGTTGGTATTATGTCTTGACCTCATGCGCCACCGCACGATGATATCCAGGTATTGCATACCGTCTCTGGCGGTCAGGAAGAATGAAATAGAACTTTGAATAAAGGTCATTTTTTTTGTCTGAGAGAGTAAGGTTTAGGCAAAATTTGGATGTGTGTTATATTCCAGTACAGTGTTTTTCCAGGCAAATTTTGTGAAGGTATTGGATGCGTGTTATAATCGAGAAATTACACCAAGTTTGTTACAATTATTTACCAATGCAGCCCAATATACCAGGATAAAATAATGTTGTGACCTTGCAAAGACTCTGCAGTTCAAGAGCATATTGCAGGTTAGAGAGCACAGATTTGGAAAAATATTTTAATGGATTTTAAGAATCACACTGAAGTGACTTAACCTGGACAATTAATCAAATTTTAATCCAGATTACAATAACTGCCTTTCAGAAAAAATAAGAACTGAGTGATAAAGATTAAAAGATCAGTGTGCCACATGACATGTTGAACTTTTTTCCATTATGATTGTTTGCATTCGTTTGAGGTATTTTGTGTGTACGAGTATATCTCTATGTATTTCCCATTCTTCAATGTTAAAGATGTATGTGTCAAAGGCCTATATGTTGAATGAAAAAAAGTGATGGTTTTTGAGATCAGTGAGTAATTGTGTTTCAGAATGATGGTCTCAGTCTGCTGAAATAATCCTGGTTATGATTTTTGCCATGATTGATCAATCCTGACAGTTACCTCTGCAGTCATTTTTGGATGTTCACTTTATCTTCTGCAATTCAAACAGACAAGTGGATGTGACATATTGGTTCATAATATTCATATTGTTGATTCTAATTCAACACTAGACAGGCGTTTGATTATAAATCTGGTACGGATGACAGGTCAGGATGAGCAGAGATAATGGCTTAAGGGGAGATGATCAGTCATGATGTGGTGAGATGTGAAGAGAACAGAGCAGTCACCACAATAAGTGATCAACATTTTTTTGAGATATACAACCATGTGTTCATATCAAAAGAATGTTAAGTGTATCATTAATATATAACTAGTAGTTGTGATATAAGCTGGTGTGAGTGCTAAAGGAACTGTCCTCAGTCTACGATCTGAACTTAGATGTCTGAATTTAAAGAGACACTTTGGGATTTTCAAAGTCAGGTTTTATGGGGCTCATAGCATAAGCCACAGGGACAGGGATCAGCTCTGTCACAATACACAGAGGGCCACCAGCTCTGCATAATTTAAAAGAATTTGGATGGAAACAAGCCACAAACATCTTAGGTTAATTACATTCAAAAGAGGTACAACACGCTAGCAAGCTCCTTTTTTGTGGTATGTTTTTGCTACATGGCCCAGCCAATACTGATCAAAATACAGCCTGACATTTGGTAGAGTACACATATAAGGAATGGCTTTATTAACCATTGTTTAAAGATTAGCCTGCTGACCATACACTATCACATTGATAAGGTGTGTAATTCTAGCTCAGCTAACTTCCTTAACAATGACACACATTGTGTTTTCATCAAGTGAACTTCTCAAAACCTCAGGTTCTGTCTTAATACAATCTGTATAACTTACTTTGAAGTCAAACTTTCATTCAGGTCTTCTGATTTTTCCCTCAGGTTATGAAACTGTGGTCTATACAAGGATAAATGTTCATTACAGCAGTAATGCTCTACCTGGGTGTCTATGGTCCTCCAGTTCCCATAGCAGTTCCTTGATTTCTCATTCAAACCTGTAGACTCTGTGGAGAAAAGTTTCTCCTGTGTGGACTCCAGTGCAGACAGGGATCCCCTCCAAAGTAAATGGCAATGATATATGCTGCAAATATCACCCTTTTATCCAGAAGTGGTTGATTCCTCTGCTGACTATAACTGGCAGGCCCGAATGGTGGAAGAACATGTTTTCTGTGCAGTGTATTAAAGCAGCTCCAAAACAAAAAGGACTAGCTCTAGCTTCCATGATGACTGTTTCTGTACATATGCAGAGCTGATCTCTGTCACCGTGCTGATGGTCAGGCTTATGCCATGTACCACCTAAAACCCCACTGCAAAAATCCCCACATATTCCTTTAACACACTATGACCCCCACTTCGTCTAAGACAAGCCAGTTTGTTTTATCAATAAATTAGCATTAGTGGACACATAGGGATGTCCCGATACTCTATCAGCTTTACAGGAAAGGGATGTAAGCATTCACATGTGTAGACATACTTAAAATTTAGACAGTGATTAGGTCAACAGCCACTCTATGAGTGTATATGTATGTTATTACCTCTGTCAATGAGGTTATGTTTTGGTGGTGTATGTTTGTCAACAAGATTACACAAAAACTACTGGATGGATTTTGAGGAAATTTTCAGTAGATGTTGGTTATGGCTCAGCTTCAGAAGGGTTAGGTTTTGGTTTGTTCCAGGTAACCGCCTGATATCAACATGATTCTGACCCCTACATATGGGTGTTCAGGGTAGAGGAATCATATTATGATGGTAATTTTGTGATGGAACTATTGGGTATAGGTGAAACAGCATACGTGAACTGCCTTAGCACTTTGAGCTTTTTTAGTCATATGTGTATTGTTTTCTGAGTAGAATTTGAATATTTTTTTGAGAACTGCAATTATGCTAGTTGTACTTAGGAAATCAAATAAAGGCGTCTTGTTATTATGTTAATCTAATTTGGTTAAAAACGCAACAGTATAGCTGTATTGTCTAAGTAAATGTAAACATCTAATCAGGGCTCGTAATCATAAAGTATTCTTTATTTAAAAGCTAAATCAGCTTCAAGCTTTTTTGAAAGCATAGTGAGGGGGGCAATAAACAGGCATAACATTAGCTTGGTTTGTCTTTGTGTTTGGAACACAGTAGGACCAGGGTACTAAAAGTCCTGTCAAACTGGAATTTAAGCAGTGTCACAAACACAATACTAAGCAATTTTAAACAAATGGTTAAATGAAGTTTCCGACTGGAAAAATATTACAAACATAAGAAAATCTGCTCACACCCACAACAAACCACAGTCTTTTAATGAGCCAAGTTAGCGTAAGGGAACACAGGTAATATGAAGCAGTGTATAAAAGCAGAGGAATGTTTTTACTGGAAAGCTTAACTGATAAAAGGAGCTCCAAAAACAGTCTGCACCTCATGTTCCAGTGCAACCCCTCACCTAGTTATACCCTGAAGCTTCTGTGTAGACTAAATATTAAAAGAGACATGAGTATATGGTATATTAAAGCATCTTGACGACCTATAGAAGCAACAGCCAGTAGTGTCATGCTTGATCAATTTGTGTAGTGAAAAATATTCCCCGTTCCCTCGGCAGGCGTCAGTCAGGATTAACAGCTTGCTCACAAAGCAGCTGCTTTTTTTATACTTTCTTGGTGACTTCTGTGTCACCGTTGGAAAAAGTAACAAGGGGATTTTGCCAAAAACACATCAAAAAGAAAGAAAAGGAAGTCCAGAATGAGATTAATGATATTTTGTTTGCAGGGGTTGCAGGAATTTGACAGTAAGAAAGTTCCTCACTGCAGTGTTGAGAATGAATTAAACAATTGTTGCATTTTTTTTTGTTGTTTTTACAGAATGAGATGCTCGAGGAAGGACATGAGTACGCTGTGATGCTCTACACTTGGAGGAGCTGCTCTCGAGCTATTCCTCAGGTAACACAAAACACTTAAAAAAGAGAGAAGATACTTGGCTCCTTGTCTCCCACTTCGTTGCGCCACATATTCTCGTCTTCTCTTAAATCTCTCTTGTTCAGCAGGCTACGGGGCACATTCACAATGAGACTGTGTGGGGTTTGCATACAAAAGGACAGCAGTAAAAACACATGTTCTAGTGTTGTTTGCTCCCCTTTGTAAATTTGATTTTAGGGAAACTGTCCTTCCCATCTGCTGAAAATAACCATCATTGCCTCCAAGATAAAACATATGCAAATAGCCACAGACTGAAAGCCAGTTAAACATGAAGCAGTAAGATTGGTGCAGTATTTGCACAGGGTTTCACTGCTAGACCTTTAGATATACTTTTGTGGGTTAAAATAGATTTCTTTTCCAAATACAGGCTACACGTACTGACATACAGTACAGAAATGGTTGAATTTGGTCCAAGGCTGCTGTAGACACTTTTCCAGATGCTTGGGGCCGTGTCCAGATCTGTTGCACAGGTTAGAAATGAGAGCATTATTATGTCTGGACAGCTTGCTCCACTGGCTCGCTGTCGAAAGGAGCTGAGTTTCTGCCTGTTAACTGCTATCACATCTGTCCAGTCCTGATTCCTTAAACAACTGTGAAAAGAGTTGCTTCCCCTTTTTCCAACAGCTGGAATGTCATCCTCCGAGCATTACTTGTTAATTAAACCATGGGAAGACACAGAAAACACATGTTCAGTTTGTAAGTCATTATCACTCTGCAACAGGCAGTTATTGAAAACACAGACAAGTTAGATTACATTAGCCTTTTTGTGTGTCTGCAGCAGTGCTGGAGACAAGATCCACTGTTGTTATGTGTTGAAAATTCATTCTGACTGAAACTTGAAATATTTATGTGAATTCAGTGGGACTGTAGGCAACCAAAGAAAATGTTACCTGACTTAAAGGGACTGTGAGGAGTTTCTAAGTAATTACAAAAAAGTCTCACTTTTAGATATATGCCTGATGGAAATACACACTTTAAGATGAGTTTTATAGCATCAAAATAGGTTATCTATAAATGCTATTCCTTAGCCTTCCGGCCGGGTCGGACAGAGCTGGACAGGCCTGGATACTCAACTTCAGGAACCAGACAATTAAAACTGGAGCAAATTTATATTGTTTGGACACTTCATAGAGCACCGAGCTGTAAGTAGCATTATATAGCCGGCTACAAAACTACAATACTAAGTTTTCCAAAAATTGCTTGTTGTCACACATCAAAAACTACCGCTACGTAACTAGGAAGAGATACATTACCTTGTCGATTTGCATCCTGTAAGTTGTTGAAAAAAGAAGTTGTAAAGCAATGCAGAGTTCTGAGGAAGGTCCGAGCTGCTTCACAACAAACACACGCTTTGGCTTGCACACGTCTTTGGTGCATTCCAGTTGTTGGCAGAAGTAGGAATTTTGAGTTCCGAGTAGGAAACTGCAACTGGAACGTCCCCCAAAGTCTGAATTTCCTACTGGGAACTCGGTGAAACCTCGCCACCCCTGAGTTGACAATGGAAGATGGATGCCCCCGGTGTGAACAGTTATTAAGCTCCCGTAATAATCAATTTATTTACACTTCTGACTGGGGTGTGTCACTCTAGATCAGCTGTATACATAGTATTGTTAAACTTATATTTACAAAAATGCTGCCATAGTGATAATCACATTCTTCATACAACAACAAATGGCGTGCTAACAACAGCTAACAATAGCCTGGTAGATCGGCGTGTTTTTTTCCGACTTCAACTGGAGCGCTGATAAGTCATTATGACAGTCGCCGTGCGTGCTCATGGGTAGCAGAGTCTTTACGTTGCCGGTAATAGATTCTCCTCACAGTCCCTCTAAATCATTGAGTTAAAAAAACAAAACAAAAACTGCATTTAGACAAATCAGTGACATTATAAACATTTATATTTAATATAAATTTATATTTAAACCTTTAGCTTAAAGCTGCTCTTTGAGCCATAATACATCAGTTCTAATGTTGTTGTATTGTACTGAAATAGCCATGACATGTGTGCTGACCAGTTTTGAGAGTCCAGTGCAGAACAGTGTACACCAGCTCACTGTTGGAAGTAATTACATTGTTTGTCTGTGTGCAAGACAGCTCAAACAGTCATGAACCGATTTTGATGAAATTTTCAGGAAACATTGGCCATGGCTCAAGAAAGTGATAGGATTTGGCGATCCGAATCTGGAAGTAGATCCAGAAATTTTTAAAAAGATTTGTTTACATTCCAAGATAGGGCTGGTTATCCTTAGGTTACCTCCCTGTTGTAAAACATAAAGCTTATGAAGCAGTTTTACTGAAAATATCTTCTTAATTAAGGACAACCATTGAAGAATGGAGCCAGGTTGCATGTAAAGCAGGGAAATCAATTTGTTTTCTCTTTCGAAACCCAGTGGAGTGAAGCCTCAAAGGCTGGAGCTTGAACATTGACCAGCAGAGAGAGAATACAGCCGTATGGAAGTGTTCTGTAAATGAAAAGTAGAATTTTTTTTAGTTTTAGCGAGTGTAAAAATCCTTATCAGTCAGTAAAAGAGAATATAGGACATAAAGTTAAGGCAAAATAGGGTGTCTTTGTTACAGTGCTTTAAAGTGTCAGTCCGGACAGACGAGCTGAATGAACAGAAGTTAAATTTTTAAATAATGATCAGAAGTTTGCAACTTGCCAAACTTTTGATCATTATTTTGAACTAAGCTTAAGGACGGTTTGTTTTTGTTGTCTATTTTGTCATGAACTGTTTTTTCTGTGTAACATCTAAAGTAAACCTTACATCATTCTTATTATGGTGTTGCATGTAAAAGTGAATGTCCCTGAACAGGTCTGCAGTGTCAAATGTGAAAGTGACTTATTTCAGCACATAATGTAATGTATCACCAGATGGACAGTTTACACTTTTTTAACATCAACACTCAAAGGAAAACCAAGGAGAAAAACTAACTTGGCCAAAAAGTATGAGGATCACTAGAAATCTAAACAGGCTGAACCAAACTGTACGCTGCTGTTGTGAATTCAGGCTGTACAATGGCGCCCTCTTGTGTTTTTTAGGTGAAGTGTAACGAGCAGCCCAACAGAGTGGAGATCTATGAGAAAACAGTGGAAGTGTTAGAGCCTGAAGTGACCAAACTAATGAAGTTCATGTACTTTCAGGTAAGTTTCACCTGCCTGCTACTTTGTTTTTTACATTTTATGTTGTTTGTTTTGCTTATATAATTTATTTGATTTATTTGAACAACTATTATTGTTATTGTTAGTGCTATTATTGACATTTATACCCCTTTTCTGTCTCTTCAGAGGAAAGCAATAGAACGTTTCTGTAGTGAAGTGAAGCGTCTGTGTCACGCTGAGAGGAGGAAGGACTTTGTGTCGGAGGCCTACCTGCTCACACTGGGCAAATTTATTAACATGTTTGCAGTGCTGGATGAGCTGAAGAACATGAAGTGCAGCGTAAAGAATGACCACTCTGCCTACAAAAGGTAATGAGACATCTATATAGATATCATATCAGAATACTAAAACTAAAGCCACATAACATTTTCCTCTTCCTCTGCACACAGAGCTGCTCAGTTCTTAAGGAAGATGGCCGACCCTCAGTCCATTCAGGAGTCCCAGAACCTCTCAATGTTTTTAGCCAATCACAACAGGATCACTCAGGTAGGTGCAATGTCTTAAGGATGTCAATTTAAGGAACAGGACAGTGCAGAAGGTATTTAAAGGAATTTTAGATTTTAACAGATGAGGCACAAAAGGCTTTTTTTCTGGATGCCAAAACAAAAGAAACAGCATTTGATTAATAAATCATTGTTTTTTTTTTGCTTATTTTAGACAACATTCACCTTGAAAGTCCAGATACAAACACAAATGCTTGTTCTGCTTTTAAAAGTAAAAATAATGTACAAATGGAATGAGCTTATTTTAATTCAGTGTACTAAAATAAGACTCATTTAACAACTCAGATAGTAAAGCATAGTATCACAAGCAGGTAACATCTTAGCTTCTGTGTTTTATGACTGAAGAAGGTTTCTGTCTGGACCAAAAACACAAATATGACTCATCAATCCATATACTATAAAAATATTTTGTTTAACATCAAGGCATAAACACCCCTGTAGCCTTTCGCTTTTGCATTGCTTAAAACATAACTTTTTTATGTACATCAGATTTTTTACCCTAACCGACAGGATGTGGCGTACCTCACAAGTTTAACTGAAGAGTGATTCACTGTGTTGCGTGTAGCTTTTAAAATGTCACATGTGACAAAATCTGCAACTTAACAGAAGGAAAGGTTTAGCTAATTAAACCTGACCCACCGAAAAACTTCAGAGGCCGTCAAGGTTATGGATTAAAGATAAATTAAGTTTTAAAGAAAAGGAAAGGCAGACAGGGAGTATGTAGGCGTTGATTTGTTGAACTGCTCGTCTGTGTTTTAAGCAGTTTTTATACATTTGAAGTGGTCTTTGTTGTAAAGACCACCATTTTGGCACATCAAACAGACAGTTAAACATAATCCTAAAGCAGAGATGCATAATTTTACGGTTGAACTCATGTACTACCCCGGACGTACTCAAATCTTAAGTAGTGTATCTGGCTTCTTTCAAGTAAAAAAATCATTTTGTTCATGTTTATCTGAAATGTTCCAATAAAGACCTGACATTATGATGTGAAGAGGAGGCCGTAAGGCCTGCATTTCTTTTGTCAATGAACAAATTCTGCCAATGAAAACAGATTTTAGATTGAATCAAAACATACTGTGTGAGACCTTCAGTAGGAATGACAATATAATTGGATCAATATTGAAATTAGCAGATGTGACATTTTGTACAGATGATATCTTTACCATAGGAATTGTCCATAAATATCCTGTAATTTGTCTGTGATGTCTGTGAGTGTACCAATGTACCATAATGTTTCACCTCATCATCACTTCATTTTCACTTTATACATCAGAAGTGTCATTTTTAAAGAATAAAAAGTTGTTTTTCTTGCTTCATGTCCATTTTAAAACAATAGACTGTAAACATGAAAGCAATTGGTCAATTTTCATGTTTTATTTAAGTTGAGACTTTGTGCTCTTGACAGAGATTTTGGTTTTGGTATCAGCATCTACAATTATGAGTTTGAAAATATAGGCATATTGGATATTGACAAATATCCAGTGTTGTATGTCCCAAACTTCTCTTCTCTTAATGCAAGCAATTGGGATCTTATCAATTTTTATATTATCTTGATCTTGAAACAAAATGTTTAATGTGCAAGGCACACAGTTGGTAAATAAAATATAATGTCCTTTGTAAGATATTTGACAGATTCTTGCTAAGAGCTCATGCAGTTGAAGTGTTCACCTCGATTACAGATAACTGGCCTGGTGTCTAATAAAATGTCCTCTGTTGCTTTGCTTGGCTTTTAAGTTTTTTTTTCTGTAACCACAGAAAATTCTAGTGAAAAGATGAAAGTTAACAAATACATAGATTGTGTTTATCTGCTTAACACAGGGAAGAAAGGGCCTTTTTTGTACTTTATTCATTCATGGGATTATATGAAGGTGACCTGATGTTCCACCTCTCTTCCCCTGTAGTGCCTGCACCAACAGTTGGAGGTGATTCCTGGGTACGAGGAGCTTTTGGCAGACATTGTCAACATCTGTGTAGATTATTATGAAAACAAGATGTATTTAACACCCAGTGAGAAACACATGCTGCTAAAGGTAAGGACATTTTGACTTTCTAAATGCTGCTGAGCTGTATCAGTTACAATAATCAGTCATATAATTCATGCTAATGTAGAGCTGCCACAATATATCCATACTGGCTTTGACTATCTTTCTAAAAATGAATAAATATTGGAATTGTGCTAAAAACAAGGAAATGGTGCAACTGAGTGGTGTATAGTAGGAGGTGGTTGTGGTTCCTAACATAGACAGAAGTCAATGAATTAAGTGCTACTGCAGGACAAATCCAACCAGAGAAAATGAAGCAAAGTGCAGCACTCTGCACTCCAAAATCAACAAAACACTTTTCTTTGCCGGTCTCTTTCCAAGTTTTAGAAGTTTTAGAAGTTTGTTTAATTAATTTTCCAGTTTTCTGGAAAATATAAAATTAACATAGTTATCAAGATTTCTTTTTTTGCCAGAATTATTATACAAGGACTATGATGACAATCCTGCATTGATTTACAACCAGTTAGAGGTGTGAAAAAATATCGGTATCGCAATATATCGTGATATTTTGACTCCCGATACAATATCGATATTTCTAATCTTAGTATCGATATTTTTGTAAAATGAAACCTCATATTTTATCAGAGTTGGAAATAAAATACAACCCATAAATATGTATACACAGGTTTTGTTTCATGCAGTCTATTCAGTTCAGACAGTGACAAGAGAAATATGTGACTTTTTTTTACCTTTCTGTGCTGTCAGTAACTCAAAGCTCTTTGTTCCTCATGTGTTCAATGACAGTTTGAGCTGCACTGCAGGTTAGGATGCTTTCAATACATTGTTAAAGGGATAACAGGAATAATTTCTTTGCAACATTAATTTAAGTGTTGATGCACTCTGTGTTTTCAAGTTATTTCAGTTACACTAAAATGGAAAAGTTACATATTCACTGTCTCTAGGTTTTCCCCAATCTGCTGTATAATATCGTAATATATCACAATATTGTGATATTGTGACATATCGTGATATTATCGTATCGTGACCAAAGTATCGTGATACGTATCATATTGTGAGGCTCTTGCCAATACTCACCCCTACAACCAGTTGGTGGGTTGAAAAGTAACCAGCTACAGTAAAGGGTTTTTTTGTGTTTTTTGAAGGGGTTTCTCAAGGTCTATGGCATTAGTAAATATAAATTGCTGTTAAAGCCACTGAATTGCCCTTTCCCTGAGGGGAGACGGCCCTATATGGAGCTAGCAGATGTATAGCAGTTAATGTTGCCACAAAAAGCCAAATAATTACCCCACTTTAGGGTAAAACTACACAAAAAAACTATGTTGGCTTGACTTGACTCTTTACAGCGTTTCACTTCATGATACAACAAATGGGCTACGTATCCTTCCACAGGCCACTCACAGGTCAGAGTGCTGCAGTGCGGTCAGTTACGGGTCATTAGAGCACAAACTGGAGTACATTTTACTCTCCTGAACATTTAGGAGATAAGATCCTCCTGTATTTATTCCATATGTAAAAACTGGGCAAAACAAATGTGCTGATTTCTGTTGCCTGACTTCAGCCTTGGCCAGCTTTAGCCTGTCATGTTAATATGGTCATCAGGATTCTCCCCTCTGCAATGACAGAGCTTCATGTTTGCAGCACTCATTTAACCCATCAGGATCAGAGAAGCCCAGATGAAGTGTTGTTTCTCAGTCACGTGAGTAACACAAATTTGCTTCTGTGGTTTTGGGCATGTGTTTACAGTCACCACCAGGTAACTCATGATCTGTCCTGCTTCCATAACAGTCTTTCCTATTCCTCTTTTGATCTGTGACTCCATCTCATCCAGTTTATAAAGATATCCTCTTGTACCCACGTCTGTCAGTGTATTATGGTCATTTAAGTCAAAGTTGTTTTACTTCAGATTAGGTGGAGTTAATGTGTGTTTCTTGTGCAGACAGATGACATAAAGAGCTTATGAGAGCGTGTTGCTAGTGGAAGGATACATAGTCCATATCTTGCATCATTAAATAGTTTCATACACAGACGCTTTTTCCAAGAAGGTGAAATGCTGTAAAGAGGTTTTCTGTAGCGTCTTGTTGAGCCAGTGTAGTGTTTGTGTGGCTGTAACCTGTAAGTGGAGTCATTTTGAGGCTTTCGGTTGCATCATTGACTGCCATATTGAGTAGTGTATATACCATCAGGGGAAAAGATGGTCCGTTTATTTACAAATATATAAAATATTGCCATGAACATGGCGTGAGCCCACTTTTAAAGACCTGAACTATCCCTTTACTACATGTTACAGTGAAGATTTCTTTCTGTTAGGGATGTAACAATATGAAAATTTTGTTTCACGGTTATCATTATTATCGCGGTATTGTTGCGGTTTGCTCAAGATGTTCATAAAGTACTTTAACACGGAATTGGAATCATTTAACCCCTTTAATATAATAATCATAACACTTCTTTTTGTCTTTTTTGTCGATAAATGCCCTTTGAGGACAATTTTTTACCCTTCTTTCATGAGAAATAAAAGTAAACAAGTCTAACAAGTATTTGTCATTATTATGTAATAAATGCTTACAAAGTGTGTAATTACAAGAAAAGAAAAAAACAGATATGAACTTTAAAAAGGATTCTCTTCATAAACAATTGTAAATGAACATGTTAAAAGTTTGAGACACCCAAAAATAAATGTAACCTATTTTGCACGCTCGCACATGTTAGTTTGCCTGCAGCATTACTGTCCATGTTACAGCTCGTTTATTGAACATGTTCAGGTCTTTTTATTTATTTATTTATTTTTTTACTGAAGATAGTTGTTGAAGCAGTTAGCCCCCTTTGTGACTCTCCTCTGGTCTCCCCTCTCCCTGACAGATCTCCTCGACATCTCCTTTAGTATTTTCAAATTACGATTGATTAAATCCACAAAACAAGAATTTTGATGGAAAAAAAACAATCTATGGCGAATACGCAGCAAAAGAACAGCAAGAACACATTCCAGAATGATCCTAATGCTGTTAATTACAGGATCATACATTATTTAGACAGAAAATACTGATAACCACCTGTTATTCACTCAGGTATGGTTCACTGAATCTTCTCTCTCTCTCTCTACCTCTACGGCTCGGTCAGTTTATTTACTCGAGGAGTTACGGCCGTTTTAACCACACACGTCTTTTTCTTTCGCCGCAGCTTTGTGTTTAGACAGGGTGACTGTCTTTTATCACTTTCCCCTCAGCATCTTTGTAAATTCCAAAATTCAACCTGACTTTAGAGTCCGTTTTGAGAGGAAAGGTCTCCACTGTGTCTCTAACTTCTCACCCTCAGAGTCAGAGGCCAAACAATGCAATCGTGCACCTCCCGTGAGGCTGCTTAGTCGAGGACAGATACATAGTCTAGGCTTTTCCAAAGAGCAACATCACCTCTGTACTGAGGCAGTGTGGTGATCAAACATGGTATAATGGTAATTTTAATAGGACACGGTTATGATTACTATGGGAAATTTTACCGCTTTTTACCATTTTACCGGTAACCATTACATCCCTACTTTCTGTACTTGCACTTTGATTTTTAAGTCTGTAAATTTACTCAGGTTATTTCCCAGGTAAATATTCTGTTTTTTTTTTTTTTTTACATTGCATTCAAGTGCTGTAATAGAAAGAAGGGGAAAGTGGGTCAAACCTTTCTATTGAGTGCTGTAGCAATACCAATTTTGTTTTCAGTACAGTACCAAATTTTAAGTACCATGATCTGCAGGAGTAACCACAGCTTGAACTGAAACAGTAGTGGTTTAATACTGGATACCTTATGGATCAGAGACAGAATGTACACAAGGGTTGGTCTCTTTTATAAAATTGCTGTGTATGGAAATAATAGTAAGATTTTAGTTAGATAGCACCTTCAAAAATAAAGATTTATGTAGTTTTGACATCAGTAAATCACAGGATAACCCAACAACATAAACAGTCAAACAAGAAAACAAACAAACAAAGGCTGTTGGAGACTTTATATGACAAAATTTTAACCGACAAATGAACCGACTAAAGCAACAAAAATACTACAAAAGTCTTTTTAAGCTTCATTATTAAAGCCCAGGAAATATAAGAATACAGTTCATACGTTAAAACCATGGAACCTCAGATTTAAACTGATATGAAAGAGTTAAGGGCATGTTATGAGGATACAATCATATCCTAACATGCACATAAAATCAATCAACAAGTTGTCTTGGTTGTTCCAGGTTATGGGTTTTGGTTTGTACCTGATGGATGGAAATGTGAGCAATATCTACAAACTAGATGCCAAGAAGAGGATCAACTTGAGCAAGATCGACAAGTTCTTCAAAGTAAGACTTTTGCCACCTCAGCAACTCTTGAATGTCATTTTCTTTGTGTTCATGACAACGCCATGAGCCCGTCTTTCTCCACTTTTTAGCTTCAAGTGGTGCCGCTCTTTGGAGACATGCAGATAGAGCTGTCCCGCTACATCGAGACCAGCGCTCACTATGAGGAAAACAAGTCCAAGTAAGAAGAAGTGTCCACAAACTATCTTTGTAATTTACTGAAATGGTTTGCTATTTTTCCCAAGACCATCTGGTCCCCTGCTCTTAACTCTCCATCTTCTTCCATTCTGTGCCCAGGTGGACGTGCACCCAGAGCAGCATCTCTCCTCAGTACAACCTGTGTGAGCAGATGGTCCAGATCAGGGAGGACCACATCCGTTTCATCTCGGAGCTGGCGCGCTACAGCAACAGCGAGGTGGTGACGGGCTCGGGCCTGGACAGCCAGAAGTCAGACGAGGAGTACAGAGAGCTGTTCGACCTGGCTCTGAGGGGGCTGCAGCTGCTGTCCAAGTGGAGCACGCACGTCATGGAAGTTGTGAGTGAAGCCGTGGACTGACGAAGTTTGTGTTGAGCCTTGGTTAAAAATAATGTGTCACAGGCAATAAACTCTGAGAATGTATAGACATGTATAAATTTACCATATTTTATAGTAGGTGTGCAGTTTTTTTCATGAACTGTCCTGGTGAACTTTTACTTTTTTGAGTTGTGCTTTGAAGCAACACATAAACTCCTGTATGATTCATTCCTGTGGAAGGTATTTTGCTTTGCTACTTTTTTTTTAAATGTATTTTTGAGCATTTCATGCCTTTATTGATAGGAGAGAGACAGTGGATAGGCTTGTGAAAGGGGGTGAGAGAGTAGGGGAAGACACTCTGCAAACTGGTTCCAGGTGGGATTCGAACCTGGACAGGCAGAAGCAAGTACATGGGGTGCCTGGTTGCTAACCACTCCACCAAACCAGCTCTCCTTGCTTTGCTACTTTTAACATAGCATTTGAATGCTGAAGGGGAAAAACAGTTTGAATGATTTAACAGTCTGATTTAATAGAAGCTTTCCATCATCTAGTGTTGATGTGATAATGAAGTTTTAACTTTCGTCATCGTAAAAAGTTTGGTTATTTACTCTGTTCTAAAAAAAAAAAAAAAATCAATCAAAACTGGAACAATACAGGTTTGATTCTTAATCCAAAGGAAGCTTCATACCAGTAATGGCAGGTAGCATATTTTTGCCCACATTTAACTCGGGTATTATTGCTATTTGCAGTTCATTAGTTTGAGATGTTTAGAATTTTAGTTGAACTCATGTTAAATTAAGAGAATTTTCTGTCAGCAGGTTGTTTTGAGGTCATAAAAAGATGAAACTTTGTTTTACTGCTGCTCCAGCTGTCAGGTATGCATTACCTAACAGTGCGAGCTGTCCTGTATTACATATATTGAAGGAGAATCAATCAAAGCATAGATCTTTACTTTTTTCCATACATAGGTATTGACTTCAGTTTGAATATCCATATATATATATATATATATATATATATATATATATATATATATATGTATTAGAGCTGCTTAAATATGTAAAAAGACAAAGCTTCAAGTATTTTGAGAGATACTGAAAAATAAAGAGTAAATCCATGAAAAAGTAGGTATAAAAAGAATGAAAATACCTCAAATTAATTAGAATGAAAAAAGCAGCTTACATGTACAACATGTCATGGAAAAAAAGAAACTTAATTATTCTGTTTATTTTGTTATTGTGGGAATAAAATGTAACATTTATTTAAATTATGTTCTTTATGCTTTTACTGAAATAGATTGATTGCATGTCGCTCTTGCTTGGTATTTAGTTCAATTCCATCAGAGTAACCTTAATTTTGTTTTTTGTTTTTGTTTTGTTTTTGCTTTTTTCTACCTCTGGTGTCAATTACCGTATAAACAATTGGTTTTACATAGACTTTGACTTTGATGTATTCATATCTTTCTTTTTGTCTATTTCAGTATTCATGGAAGCTGGTCCATCCCACAGATAAGTTCTGTAACAAAGACTGTCCCGGGACGGCAGAGGAGTATGAACGGGCCACGCGTTATAATTACACCAGTGAGGAGAAGTTTGCTCTGGTGGAGGTCATTGCCATGATCAAAGGGCTGCAGGTAAAACAACAGCAGCAGATGCTTGTATTTGTCTTCAAGGGTCAGTATAATGCTCTTTACTGTTTACCCTTCTGGAGTACTTTGTTTTTATGGACTGATATATTTAAATGTAGCCTAGTGATTAAGAAGCTGATGTCAGTAACTACCTCACATATTGATGTTATTGATCAGAGTCATTGTTTTGTAATTCCTAATAATTGTGTTTTAAATCGGCGAGACAGATTGTGGTAAGGCAACCTCCACTTCCTTTGAGCCTGCAAGTCAATTTCAACCTATACTTGCATCAATGAACCAAAAAAGGGACTGTAATGGTGTTTCTGTAGGTGGAAATTGATAGATACAATTCATTTATCTTACTTGTACAATTTTTTATGAAGTATACATTTGAATTACAGAATTGCAAGTAGATTATAGTTATGAACCTAAAGATATAATAATATTTATCTAAAAATGAAGCAGCATAAACTGTCTTGTATCCTGTATGTAGTAAATCCCTTCTGGTTACATTTGAGTTTATAAATGTATATTTGAATGTACTGAAGTTTGATTAAATCTGTACATGCCCCTTTCTTCATTTGAATTAGAGTTATCAAATTAATATTATCTTGCATTTTATAAAAAGCTGTTCCTCAGTAAAGGTGACCCCTCAATAAATAGTAGCGTCTTAAATGAGCCTCACAGAAGTGAAGATGATTGTTTTTAATCTCTGAGTATGTAAAACCAAGGCATTTTCCATGACAGTAAATTATTCTTTAAAAAGAAGGTTGATAACAATTATTTTAATAATAATAATTATAATGTTAATTATGTGACACTTTGTCTAACAAGGTTACAAAGTGCTTTGAGATGTGCAGAAACTTTCAGAACAATAAAGCAAAGGACCAGGTGAACCAAGATGGCCTGCAGTTCAAAGACCAAGGAGAGGATATTATTAAGGTGCTCTGTTATGAACTGTTCAGGTTCTGATGGGTCGGATGGAGTCAGTCTTCAACCAGGCCATCAGGAATACAATCTATGCAGCGCTGCAGGACTTTGCCCAGATGACCCTCAGAGAGCCTCTCCGCCAGGCTGTGCGCAAGAAGAAGAACGTCCTCATCAGGTACACGCGTCGGAATTCAGGAGAATTTATTTGACTGTTCTTTTACTTTTAATTTTCAAGACACCATCAAAATTCTGTTTTCTTGTTGATAGTGTTCTTCAGGCCATTCGAAAAACGGTCTGCGACTGGGAGGGGGCGAGGGAACCTCCGAATGACCCCTGTCTGAGGGGGGAGAAGGACCCCAAAGGTGGATTTGACATAAAAGTGCCACGCAGGGCTGTAGGACCCTCCAGCACACAGGTAAGACTAGAGACAAAATAGAACAAAACTTTCAATAATAACAGTTTATGAAAAGGGCAGGACAAGAGGCGGGTGAACATTAGCAACTTTAGACAGAACAGACCCAGACCCGTTAAACAAATGGCCAAGTTAATAGTGGCTTAATGCTCGATAGTTTGGTTCTGCTTATTACACAATGGCTCACGCTGCCTTTATTTTATCAGATTTAATAAAAAAGTTTAAGACTTGATAGATTACATACTAGATTAGTATATCAAATAACGACCTCTATGACAGCCCCCTACAAGCTCTGAATTCAGATGCCTCAGAGACTTGATTACAAGTCTGGATCCACATTCATATTTGGATTACCAAAGTCTAATCACTTGCTCCTTGTGCCTTGACCAACATTCCCTGAAATTTTTATTTTTGAACTTTTTGAGTTTCTATTGCTCAAATCAGGTGAACACACAGACTAGAAAAGCACTCAGAGAGTGCAGACCTCTGCCAAAATACAATTCTGGATCACTGCTCATGTCTGTCAATGTGGAAAACTCCTCCGCTGGCATTGCAAAGGAGACTAAGTAGTATAGTGACATAATCTTAAAAAACACTGACTTCAGTGTGCAAATTAACTACATTTCCCATAATGACGTAGAAAAGGTGGAACCTTCACAGCAGTCGATAAGAAATGAATGGGATTTGCCATTACAAACTTCAGGGTTTTTTGTGACATCAATCTGGATCTGATCCAGATGAAATTTACTGTGATGATAAAGTTAAATATACATATTACCCTATTAATCCATCAACTGATGTCACATATATGATTTTATAAAATGTAGCCCATGTCAAGTTATGGAATATTTCTCAAATTTTAGATTTTTTTTGCATCCAGACAAATATGCAGATCACCACCAAATACCATGGCTTCTTCTTTGAATCAAACCACCCCTCTGGTCAAGTTTTCATGTAAATCCATCCAGTTCTTTTTGTGTTATCTTGTCAAGAGACACACACACACAGAAACACACACACAGACAGACCCTGGTGAAAACATAACAACCATAGTAGAGGTGATAAAATGTTTTTCTTGCTTAGCATATGTTTCTAGCACAAATAAACTGTTAATTGGATAGGTCAATTGGAGTCAGAGGCTTTGACTCAAATGATGAAAAATGTCTATATTTGGGACAATGAGTTTGGAAATAATGACTTTACAGAGATCGTTTCTCATCTTTAATCAGACTTAATAAAATAGATGAAGATTTGATAGATTATATGGTAGATTAGTACATCAAATGATAACCACTTTGACAGCCCCTCTGAAGCTCTGAATTTAAATGCTGTAATGAATCAACCAAAAGTCTGGATCCACATCTGCATTTTAATCACCACCCAGATTTGATCACTTCTGCCATGAATACCATTCCCTGAAAGATTTACTTAAGTCCATCAAGAACTTTTCAAATTATCTTACCCACAGACAGAAACAAACAGTGGCAATGACACAACCTCCTTGGGAATAAAATGCGACTTTCCTGCTTTGATTGTTGATTGTTGTTCAGTGGAGGCTTTGTACTCTTGACAAAAAAACTCTATTGGTGATGATAAGTTCAGAAATACTTGCCTCATGATTGTCTAAAATCCAATACCGTGTATCTACATTTCTAAACAAATGATGTTTAGTAACACAAAATTTGACACAGACTGAGGGAGCAGAATGGTATTCAGTATGCATCCTATCTGGGCTTCTCTCTCTGGAAAAGGAGACAATAGTAGCGCATACATATGTAATTGTTATTTCTTCTTCTGTAACTTAAAGATAGAATTTGTGGGGCTTTCGATATGTACCCAATCATCTTCACAGTTACCCATTTTTGGAACTAAAAGAGCTTGTCCCCTCTCCTGTTGTTCTGCAGTTGTACATGGTTCGCACCATGCTTGAGTCGTTGATAGCAGATAAGAGCGGCTCAAAAAAGACTCTCCGCAGCAGTCTGGATGGACCCATAGTCACAGCGATAGAGGACTTCCACAAACATTCCTTCTTCTTTACACATCTGCTCAACTTCAGTGGTGAGTGGATCATATTGAAGATGCTCTTGTTAAAACAGTGTGTTTTCATCTGAAGTGCACCACCTTTAGATCTGAAGATATGTGAACTATTTCCCCTTCTGTGTCCTCTGTCCAGAGGCCCTGCAGCAGTGCTGTGACCTCTCTCAGCTGTGGTTCAGAGAGTTCTTCCTGGAGCTGACCATGGGCCGCAGGATCCAGTTTCCCATCGAGATGTCAATGCCCTGGATCCTTACCGACCATATCCTGGAGACCAAGGAGCCCTCCATGATGGAGTAAGAGATTTAATATAGCAATCTAATAATGTGTTTGTATTATGAAAATTGTATTTTAATATCTTTCTTCTTTCTTTCAGATATGTGTTATATCCTCTAGACCTGTATAATGACAGCGGCTACTACGCTCTCACTAAGTTCAAGAAACAGTTCCTTTATGATGAAATTGAAGCTGAGGTAATGTTTAATGCTTGTTATTTAAATTCTTAATAAACAGGTAGCCATTTAACAAGGTTAAGTCTTTAGTAACACTCCCCACATGTTTGTCTCGCTTTCAGGTGAACCTCTGTTTTGACCAGTTTGTCTACAAGTTAGCAGATCAGATATTTGCCTACTACAAAGCAATGGCTGGAAGGTAGGTCAAGTGACTTCTGATTTCCACATTTGAAAATTAAACACACCATTAATTTCACCAAAATAATGATTTAATAACTTCCATGTGTTTTGCAGTGTTCTACTTGACAAGCGCTTCCGAGCAGAGTGTAAAAACTATGGCGTGATCATCCCGTACCCTCCATCAAACCGCTACGAGACACTGCTCAAACAGAGACATGTACAGGTATGGGATCACGCTAAGATAGTTTAAGTCTATTTTTTACCAAAATACTCACCATAAATGAACAAGAAAACACCCTTCATATACAGTATATAATTGCGATAGTCAAATATAGCATTTTACAGAATGTAAAACAACTTTTTTCAGTAGTATGAGCCTTTTGTGTTGTATTAAAGGGATAGTTTAGGATTTTTTGAAGTGGGGTTGTATTTGGTACATGGCATTAGCCTGAACATAAGCTGTATCTGTAAAAAGACAATTGGCATTGAAGCAAGATCTATATATTACTACAGATAAGGACACCTATCTTTTTAAGTGAAAACAAGCCGAGATTACATGCTGTGTTAAACACATTTACAACAACTTACTTTTTCACTACCAGGCTGCTTTGTTTAGGCACTACTTTAGTACACAGCACAGCCAATGTATCCTTCAGCCTGAAGCGCACTGATCTAAATACTGCCTCACTCTCATTTTGCAGAGTACACTAAAATCCCTAAATCCAAAACAGAGAAAAGTTACATTAACAAATTCAAAAACTCCAGAAGTTTATCAAAGTCTGGCCAGGGCAGTGAATAATAGCAGGGTAGAGGGCATGCATGGGTTTATATATCAGTGTCTATGAAGGACACCTACTGGGGTTTTCTGAGGACAGGCCTGACTGTGCATGTAGTAGATGGACTGACACCAAATTTACCGGTTAAAGAAACATCATAATATCACCAGTGAGGTAAACAAAACTAAAGGTTCCTCCGAGCATTGATATCAAGAAAAGACAACTTCTGTGATAAAAAAACAAATATCCACCCTGTTATGTCTTTAGCAAAGGAACATATCCATAGCCCATAATAAAAAGAACAAATACAGAAACAGTTTGAATTATTCCCAACTTTTATCTTGTTCAAATTGTACAAATAATTTTGATGTTCTTAAATCTGGCAACCCTTAGGTTCCAAGTTGTATGACTTCTTTAACAAGTTTGCCATAATGTGTGGTTTACACTGTCATTGTAATAACTCTGTCTCACAGCTTTTAGGCCGCTCTATCGACCTTAACCGGCTGATTACTCAAAGGATCTCAGCAGCGATGTACAAGTCTCTTGACCACGCCATCAGCCGCTTTGAGAGCGAAGACCTCACTTCCATTGTGGTAAGATCATCCACAGTGTTACTGTTCCCTACAATTAACTCCAGTTTACAATATCTTCTGGTCCTTGACTGACTTTCCTACAAATGTATTCTTCTTCACAGGAGTTGGAGTGGCTGCTGGAGATCAACAGACTAACCCACCGGCTCCTGTCCAAGCACATGACCCTGGACAGTTTCGATGCCATGTTCCGTGAAGCCAACCACAACGTGTCGGCTCCTTATGGGCGAATCACACTCCATGTCTTCTGGGAACTAAACTTTGACTTCCTTCCTAACTACTGCTACAATGGCTCCACAAATCGGTCAGTTTGATGCTGTTTCTTGTAGGGATACATTTTTCCAGCCTGATATTTGTTCCTGTTTTGGTTTTAACTGAATTCTTTCTTTAGTTTTGTACGCACAGCCATTCCCTTCACCCAAGAGCCTCAAAGAGACAAGCCAGCCAATGTGCAGCCTTATTACCTGTATGGGTCCAAGGTAAGATGCTGCTTCAATCCACTTCTTTTGTGTAACTGTGAAGATTGTTCTTAATTCTTGAAGACACAAAAAGAAAGCCCCTTTTTCCTACAGCTCCAGATTGGCTCAGTTTGTCTGTTTCTCTCTCTTCTCAGCCTCTGAACATCGCCTACTCCCACATATACAGCTCCTACAGAAACTTTGTTGGCCCGCCTCACTTCAAGACCATCTGCCGTCTCCTTGGTTACCAAGGCATTGCAGTCGTGATGGAGGAGCTGCTGAAGATTGTCAAGAGCCTGGTATTTATCTTCATTTTCCATAGCATCCCTATAATCAGATCTCCCTCCCCCTCAGTGTTGAGCGTTCTGACAGGGAAATCTTTTGTTCCCTCTCTGTGCCCTCTCCTCCCCTCTCCTGCTGTGATCTATCTATCTTCCCTGTCACTTCGCAGTTGCAGGGCACCATACTGCAGTATGTGAAAACACTGATTGAAGTCATGCCCAAGATCTGCCGCCTACCGCGCCATGAGTACGGCTCCCCAGGTGAGCTTCCAGAGTTTACAACAACAGTGAATAAAGGGCATGTGAAGTTATATCTGAAGAATTCATACCTTTCACACCATCCATCTACATGACATTAATCTGTATTCTAGTGAATTTACATGCATAGAAAAGCAGAGGACTTCATGCCCAAATGAATTTAGTTTCTTAATGACCCAGATGTATTTTTGTGGTTGCAATCTGCAAAGTATTCAGAAAGTATGGCTGTGAGTGTTGAATACTCACTTTTGATGAGATAAAGGAACAAGTAATACTTTTAGTTTGTTTTAATCACAGAACATGCACTAAAAGACCATTGTAGTTAAACCACTATGGCTACAAAGCAATTTCATGCAACTCGCATAGCGGTATCCCTGCTTTCACATTGATGAAAAATAAGGACACCATCAATCCTTTGAATGTCTCAGTTTACTTTGAAATATTGTAAGAAGGCTCAATAGACAAATTACAAGTAATCTGCTCCCTTTGATGTCTTTACAAATGCCCTTCGACACCCCAGAAAACAAATATTTTTTCCCTAAAAATCAAAAGCCATGTTTGGATTTGGGCATGCCCATAAACTCTTCTGTTTCATTCCTGCCGCAAACTGGCGGTTTTGGTGTACCATATTATCTGGTGCATAGTCCACACTTGAAAAGCATTTTTTTTTCATCAAAATAGTTATCAACATTTAGATGTAACAATACCAAAATAAGATGCTAAGACATGCAATACTATGACAGCAAATTCAACAGCGTTTTACAGTCATTAACATTAAACACAACACAACACTCTTAAAAGTTCACTCTGTCTTATTGTAGCTACATGCAAGAAGCAGCTTCACTGTTAATAAAAGTACAGGGGACACAGAGCTGGCTGGAGTATTTCTCTGTCACTCAGTCAAGAACTTTCATTTAGATAAAGTGCTGCTATGCTGTGTTGCAAATTAACTTCATTCAGTTCTGATTAGTTTGAATAGACTCCTCAGTCAAGAATACTGGCCGTGGCTAATATACCAGTATGACCTACATTACGGGCTGTATTGTAAATCATTGAGCTGTTTCTGACCACTTTAGTCTCAAGAATGAAATGCAGCTTTGGCTTTCCTGTGCTGTGCTCTAATGCTTACTGTGGCTACAAAGGCATGCTCCATATTCTTTCTTAATGAGTCGGCTCCGAGCCAGTCAAAAATCTGGCGTTTCTCCCTCTTTGAGGCAGTGGTTTATTTCTGTATTTTTAGGGACAACTTTTACACAGACTTGCCAGAAGCACATTTTTCTAATGGTGAATGTGTTGGTGGATATGTCAAGGACACATAACTTCTTTAAAAAACATTAAAAGTTTATTTTGCACGTCACTTTTAACTGTATTCCTCACTGTTTACTCCATCAAGTTCTCTTTCCCCTGGTTAAGCTAATTTAAATAGCACCAATACGTTCCTGTTTTTCAAAAAGCAACTAAAATCTGAATACACAGTACAGTTCTCTTAGCAAGAGGCCGTACACATTACAAAATAAAAGTGTAACAATTATTTTGTGAAACCTAAAAAAACACAAATAGCATCAATTCAAATTATTATTATGTGACATTACTTTCTTATCCACCAAATGTGTGTTTAAAAGATAATGCTTGACCATTTTTGCTGCATTTCTGTGTGCACCACGGACAGAATGTCAGCATGTTATCCTGCTATGCTTAGAAAGTGGAGCTGTAAATGCTGTGTATGCTGAAAGCAGCATGCTAGCATAAAAACTGAACGTTGTTTAACCATTACCACTGAGCCATCAAAACCCAGCTGCATGGAAACGTTTTTTTCTCTTCATCACTTCAGGGATTCACTTTTATGATGATGAGCAATTAAGCATAGATTTTTGGGGAGTTGTATTTCAAACATTTCACTATGCTGTCCATTTTCTTTGAAAACACCAACTAAATTATCCTCTTGCAAAGCATTCTGGGTTTGTTTGTGTACATGTTAGTTTTTTTTTAAAGCAATAAGGACTTTAAAACATAAGAACATTACATTACTGGAACAAAATATCACTTGGAGCAGCTGTAACATTTGAAGCATTCAGCAGAGCAAAATGCTGACAACATTAAAAAGACTGCATCTCCAGAATGGAACAGCCTGCGGTTTAAGCACTTGTGGGGGTGTGAATGTGCTATTACGAGACAAAATGGAGAGAATAACAACTCCGCTTTTATGAAAATTAGATTTGGGATTGGCTGGTGTGTTAATTATAAATCAAACAAATACATAAAGACTTACAGATCTGTTTGTAAAGTGGTACTGAGACTGTTTACCTCAAGATAAAATGATGTTGAATTAGAACAGTGTATTGTATAAGTGTTAAAATACTCTACTTTTCTATCTACTTCTTTGCAGTTCTTGACTCGCTTCAGTCCTTTTCGGACAGATCTGTGTGTACAGATTAAGGCCTGTCAGCTGGTACAGCCTTATGAGGAGCGTTTACTTAATCTGTAGATTACTGATGTTCTGTACCCAGAGTTCTGTACCTGGCTTACTGCCTGTGGTCTTACGGTCAGCAGTTAATGATCCTCTCGTCGTCTGCTGCGAGGGGCTGATGCTAGGAGCAAATGTGGGTCAGGGCAGCTGGGCAGACATGCTGACTTCATCCTGATTCATCCAGGTGGCTGTAGATTATCAATGACATAATGAAGTACCAGAGGGCACTCACTTCCTCGCTGCACAGTGTGTCAGACTGCAGGGATGAGGAGGTGTTTAAATAGTAGACAATCTATGAGTCTTTCAGAAAAGTGGATTAGTCATCATGAGGTGAATAGTCAAGGCTGTGATTTTCCATTTCAGGTATCCTGGAGTTCTTCCATCATCAGCTCAAGGATATCATCGAGTATGCTGAGCTGAAGACAGATGTTTTCCAGAGTTTAAGAGAGGTCGGAAATGCCATCCTCTTCTGCCTGCTCATCGAGCAAGCTCTGGTAAGACATTCCTGTCTTTTGGTAGGGAAGCAATAGTAGATTTAGCCAGAATCCAATTAACATGCTGATACCCATTTGATATTAGTACATGTTAATAAAAAAAATCTGATAATCACTTTTGATCTAACAGAATGTTACAATGTGGCTAATGTGGATGAATTACTTGTGCAGGTTTCCAAAGTTCATATATTGTAAAATCAGTAGCCTGTAATTGATAATAAATGCGCGTACCTGTCAAACAATAAGACAAGACTAGATATAATTCTGGATCCCAATGCGCTCTGATATGACGGCCAAGTCTCTGCTCATGTCCTTCCATGTACAGAACTCCTCTGCTGGCTGTACAGGGAAGATGTAGCTGGGTCTTGTAGTGACATAGGCTTGAAAAAGGTTGATGTGAGTTTGTAATTCCCATAATGACATAAAGTGAGCGGAAACCTCACAGCAGTCAAGGAGAAATGATTGGGATTTGTCATTATAAACTTCAGTGTTTTTTGTGAAGTCAGCCTGGATTGGATCCAGACAAACTGACCGTGATGATGAACCTATATTATATATATTATCATAGCATATCATAGATTTGAAGCAAATCTATCGAGTGAGGTCAGAGATATGATTTTTTTTAAATGTGGCTCAATGTTAAGTAATGGGATTTTTGCAAATTTTGGGAATTTTTTGCATGCAGACATAAATGTGTATCACCACCAAAATGTAATGACTTTTTCCTTGGACCAAACCATGCCTCTGGTAAAAACTTTCATGTAAATCCACCCTGTAGTTTTTGCATAATCTTGCCAACAGACAAAAAACAAACACACACACAGAGACCCTGGCGAAAACAGAACCTCCTTGGCGGAGGTAATGATATAACTTTATTGAAATGAAGCTAACTGCAGGCAGAGAAGAGTTATTAAGAGAAGTAGAGACTGAGAGCAAGATCCCAAATTAACCAAAGTTGCCTGTAGTCTGACATCAAAATAATCAACAGCATGTTCATAGACCCAAAGGGTCTTTTTTGTAAATGAAGATTAGAAGTGACACCAAGTGAAACAGCTTTGCAGGTTTATTTATTCACTGGAAACGTTTATAGAACAACACAGTTTTGTATAAATGCCTGTACATGTATATATACATCAGCCATCTAACAAAATGCTAGATTTAGCAGAACTGTGCATCTTAAATGGGGTACACACAACCAACATTTGGGCCTGATTTCGGCTCAGATCTTCACGTCCGGTCAAACTCAGCAACAATGTCCTAAAGATTATCTTACCTAATTATCCTTTGGAGTTAGGTATAAGAGAAATGATATCCACTTGTAAAGAGTATCAGGGCTGCCCCACCTTGAAATCGAATAAGCCAGTTCTGTTGTGGTGTGCTATGTCTCTCTCTTTGTGCCACACCACACACTAAAGGGCAACAAAACTAGTGAACTTGACATTATCTGTCCTCATGTGAGAGCACTCTCACTGTTTCAAAATTGGTTAAGATGTCTGTAGCTCAAATTATACCTGCTGTTTCAAGTCATAACATTTCGTCTCCACTGCGGACATCCTGGAGACAGAGTGGGGGGAACTAATTGACCCTCTCGTTGTTCCATCTCCAGAGGTAGTAACAGAGGCATGATTGTACTGCAGCGTGAATTGATACAGATCTTACGGCCTTGCAGAATTAATGTGAATGTCTCTTGGCACTATGGCACTGTGAATTGGGTTTGATGTCAGTTCAACTCTGAACACAGAGCTCTGAACTTTAAGTGTCTGTAGAGAAAAAACAGATGTGAACATGCCTTCAGAGCGAACTCGGCACACGTTTCCTTCATTAGATGAAAATTGAATGCTCTGTTGCCTATTCACCAGAAATATCAGTGTGCTTAGTAGGTACATGGCAAAATCTTGATATGATGACAGTATTTTTCTGGCACGTGCAGTCTGATATCAGTCGCTCAAAATGTTGATGTTTATGTTTTTAAGAATACAGTTCCTTTATAAGTTTTCCGTTGATTTATCTCAGTGTTGTCATAACCTTAGGACTCCTCACTGTGGCATGTGTGAGACAGACAGGGTTCACTTGAGTGCATGTTCATAGGATGAATGAAATGTATTTTCCTCTTTCAATCTCAAAAAAGCTTAAAAGAAAAAAAAAACCTTCATGCTGCAACAAGAGAAGAGATAGAGCTTTACATAAACCAGTTGATTATTTCCTAAATATTAGTGTATTAATAGTATGTTTTTATAAGAAGAATTGTTTTAATACAAAGATATTTTTACAGTGGTATAAGTCTTTTCTTTACTTATCTGCCTTTGCCAGATTCTTTTAGAATTATACTAAAATGCTAAATAATTCCATTTATCTTACAGTGTAACTGAATGGAGCCATTTTAGATTTATCTGATTATAAGATATTGTGAAGTATTACTGTAAAATAGTCTTTCAGTATTGTTGTATTTTACTGTGAGCCACCTTCGAGTCTCAGCCCTTGTGTTTAGCACATTCAGCTACAAACACTGTTAATAAATTTTTATATACCTGCACATCCCAATAACACAATTATAGCTTTACCTTTTCTTAGTTTTTACCTTTCAATACAGATATTATGATGATGTCCATCCCCGTCTGTAAGCATGGATTTATCCTCAAACTGTTTCACTGTTTGATCTTTGTACTTTCCTTGACAAAGTGTTTTCTTTTGTTGCCCCTCTGCTCTCACAAGCTTCTTATTTGTTGAGTCCCTCTGAGGGTTATGTGTTGTCGTAATCATGGAGATGCTATTAAATACATTTTCTAAATGTGTTTTTTTTTAATCGAATGACCAATAACCCAGGGGCCAAGTACTGCCCTATTTGTACGGTTAATCTACATCCATATTGAAAACACACAGCCGTTCAGTCTGTGTGCTCCCTCAAGAATGTTTAATCTTTGATTTTTTCATTTTAAATACTGAAACAAAACTTTATTTTTCATTACACGCTGGCATCTACCACAGGTGGTAAGGATTTAGGCTTTGTTATTGCTATCACAGAGGCAGAATATGTCTTTTTCTCTCTTATTTCCTCTTGGTTCTGGACTGTTGTCTCTACTTTTTCTTTTGTTATTTACCATGTTGAGTTGGCACACACAACTTATCTCCAATAAACCACAGAAGCCAAAGGACTTTTACATAGTATGACTTTTACAAGGAATTAAGTTGGGGATGAACCACAAAACAAAGATAATACTACATCGACTTGAGCATTTAATTGGCTCGTTGTTAACGCTGTGAAAAGCACATTTAACTGCTGTTTTATAGTATTTTTTATGTCCATGGCTCCCATGGTAGAGCTGGAGAACATCTGTTGGTGTTGTGCTTAACTTGACATTTTCCTCCATATTCTCTTCTGGTTCTGGGAACATGTGATGCCTGTCTACGTGACACTTCTCAGCTGTTACTTTTTCTACCATTTCTGTCTGACTGCACTTGCCTGTGTGTGTGCATGTGTGTTGAGTTTGCACGTTTAGGTTTGGTGTGTTTTAGGTGATTTTTTTTCCCCTTGCATGCCTCCTGTTTCCATCCCTCACCCTTTAGTGTCAGGATGTTGTTTCTCCTTTAGTTTGATTTATGTGCATGTGTGTACTAACGGTCGCCACGGCAGCTCTTAAGCTCTCAGACTTGACAAAACACAAATACCTCTACACACCGGCACCTCACTCAGACTGATGAGAGTTTGTCGAGATTGTTGTAAACACGACCTCTCGCTGACAAACAAGATTACATGGGATGCTGTACTTAAGAGTGTGACAAATTCACCTGCTAATTGTGGCTTGTCTTTATGCCTTGTTAAACATAGAAACAGACAAATTCACTTATGTGTGCTTGTGCATAAGCTGGCTGTAATACTGAGTTACCCATCAATCCATCTCATGACTGTATTCGTTTAACTTTAACACTGATATGTTCCTAACTGTAGCACAACTTTGATTTTGTTACCAAGTTGAAGGAACTTGTCATGCTGCATCTTTTAATCACCATCCCTTCATGGACTCCTGCATGCTCTGTAAAGGTGTACCCAGCACACAGTGGGTGTTGACCTGTAAATGACCCTTTGTTGTGTTGTTCTTGATTTCATAGTCGCAGGAGGAAGTGTGTGACTTGCTCCATGCCGCTCCTTTCCAGAACATTCTGCCCCGAGTCTACATCAAAGGTAAAGGAAAAGGGTTACGGGCTCGAAATCAGAGGGAGGTGGTTAAACAAATTGGAATCAAGATCAAGAGAACCTCTCAAGTAGTGTCATATTCTCCCATGTTTGTCTTATTTTATCGAGTTTAAGATTGAAAAGTTTTCAATTTTTTATACTTTTCATTTGAAGTTTTCGGATTGAAATTACCAACAATTGTAGAAGTGACAAATGAATCCCAAGACATGACAAAAAGCTTACCTCCATGTTGACCTTAAATGCCTTCATTACTTAGAAGTGAACATTAGATAGGGGAAGATATTTCCTCCAGTTTGAGCTCTCTGTCTCTTCATCTCCCTCCTATATCTTTAAATATTTTTTTATGGGCTGAATGTAAAATAAAGACACAATTTGACATAAATATGATCATTTCTGAATGCTCAGCTTCTAAAACAGCTCTTGTAATATTATGGCAAACAGATGGTTAAGTAATTGTAAGGCCTGTGTATATTTTATTTATATTTATTTCCTAAGATGATTACACGAAGTATGCATAATTTTTTAGAATATTGGTAAAGGCAGATAGTTGCCTAAAAAGTTGGTTATCGGTACTGGCAGGTCTGGAAATTTTTGCAGAGGTTAAGGATTTGGGGGAGGGGGGTTGAAAACAACATAATTATTTAGGTCCGACTGGCATACATATATGTGGCTGTTTTAATTTTCCCCTTCTAGCCAAGTAACAGCCAAGTTCCAGCCAAATACTAGCCAATTACAAGCCAGCCCTTTAAATTCCAACCTGTACAAGCCTTTATTGGTTTAACATTTTGCTTTTTTGTTTGTCCATTTTTAGACATTTTTTTTTTACCTTAGAGAGATCAGTCCTCGTCACCCATACTGCTGCCAGTCACATGGGGCAATAAAGATATTTTGCCTTCTATTGTCTGAGGCTGTCACGATTTCCATCACTGTTTTAGACTCTTGATTGACTTGGTCCCCTTGTTAAATATTAGCTAATGATTGCTCTCTGGCACCAGATTGAAAATGAAGCCATTCCAGATAAAACTGTTTTGCTTCCAGTTGTTTTGGAGGTTCTAATCATAGTTACATAGTTATAAAGACTAAAATGCTAAAGACTTAAGAGTTATGGGGTCATACAAAAAACCTCAAAACCACAATAATCATTTGGCAAATGAAATACATTCTCAAGGGGTAGGACCCTGAGGTTGAAAATAGCTCTTCTGTGATTTATTTTTTTAAGTATTGTGTTTTTTTTTCTAAAAGATTTTCAAACTTTTCTCATTTCAGCCACATTTTCCCTAAAAGCTGCTTTGAGTGAATGACAGAAACCGCAGTCTGTACTGCAAAAAGTTAGTGGCTGAAGTATTGATTTGTGTGCAGTTTGAACAATCTCCACCATTTTGCTTTTAAATTTTGATCATTAAGAGAAACAATAATGAGGGACGAGAAGTTGCCTTGTTGTTTGCTGTTTTTAATAAACTAATATACTGATCCATGTTATGTAATTTTCCCATCCTGTGTTTGTGTGATCTGCAGAGGGAGAGCGTCTGGAGGTAAGAATGAAACGCCTGGAAGCAAAGTACGCTCCTCTCCATCTTGTGCCTCTGATCGAGAGGTTGGGAACCCCACAGGTGAGACTATTTATCCTCATGTTTTCCACCTTAAAGTCCTTTCCCACTCTCATGATATTTTAATAAAGCAGTCTCATTATAACGAGTATTGTAACTGTTCTTTATACCAGCAAATTGCAATTGCGCGTGAGGGGGACCTGCTGACCAAAGAGCGTCTGTGCTGCGGCCTCTCCATGTTTGAGGTCATCTTGACGCGCATCCGCAGTTTCCTTCAGGACGGGGTGTGGCGTGGACCCCCACCAACCAATGGTGTGATGCACGTCGATGAGTGTATGGAGTTCCACCGCCTGTGGAGTGCTATGCAGTTTGTCTACTGCATCCCCGTGGGCACACATGAGTTTACAGCAGAGTAAGTGGAGCCTGACGTGTTTGCAAAGGTCGCTCTGTCTCTTGAGTACTATATCAGGTATTAACTGCATCTGCAGCATGCACTTCAACTTAGAGTTAAGTCTTGGTGTGTCAGTACAGACTGCATATGTACTCTGAAAATAAGTAAAAAGGTCCCTCTAGCTGTTTCCCTGTGGAAGTTTATGTGCTTTATTGTTTTTTCTTTCCTTTTAAATGTGTAAAACAAGGGAAAACTCAGAGTTTTGCTCTTTAAGAAGCTGAATACTTCAATTCTTGGCTGAAGTGGAAAAGTGTTCTTTTGGAATTGTATATTTTTTTGCTCCCTTAGCAGGAGACAAAGCACTAAGTCATGCTCACGATGAGCCCTTTAGAGTAAAGTTAGGATGATCTTTTTTTGTAGGCAAACTCAGAAGTCAGTATTATGCAGGTGCCATTGACATAAAACCTGTTTATTTCTCAGTGGGCTGATTTGCAGTAATTAAGTCTGTTAAGAAAATATTCATGTCACTGATATGATTGTGAATACAGATAATCCTCACAAAGAAACACTATCTGATTTTTCAGGCTGTACAGGAGTTATATCACAGTGGGTTAACTTCACAACCACCACTATGCTTCTAACTTTTATTTCACACCTTGTGTCATCTGTTAATGAATTTCCTTTTCTTGTGTAACCTGATTATAGTTGTGGTCATAACTATGTATATTCTGTGCCCAACATTGGTCACAAAGTGGATCTGAAATGATGGCTTTTGATGTCATCAACAAACTCTGCAGTCTTTTTAGCTTATAGAAGGAAATGCTTTTAAAGAGGTAAAGAACTTTAAAATTGTACAGGAATGTTTTATAAGATATAAATAGTGTCATAGAAAAGTGTGATAAGCGTCTACCAATAACCCCATTTGGTAATCTGACACACTAGATGGACTGTTAAATATATACTTTATACATAATATATCTCACTAGTTCATCAGGGAAACAGCCCATAGAAAGTGTTTGGGGAGGGCAGAAACCTTTGAAAAGCATTTTCGGCAGGCAATTGAACAATTGTTCCATCGGTCACATTCATTACAGGCCTATCATCTAATGTGTTAGTGTCACAGCGTAAGGTGAAAAAGTAAGCCTGTATACAGAGCAAAGTTGAACCAAAACATGTCTAAAGTGAGCAAAGACAGGAGTTTTTTTTATCAGGAAATACTGAAGTGTTACTTGTTTTCCATTTGATAAAGAAATGCAGTCCAGGTCTGATACAACTGCTACTAAAGCTGTTAGCATCTATGCATCTGTACAAGTAGTCACTTCCTGCTGTCGTCTCACTTCCTGCTGTCGTGCCACTCCCACCTTCTCCGGCTATTAAGGACACTGACCAGACCATGCAGCTTTGGGCTGAACACAATAGTCTTTAGATGGAAACTTGGCAAGATGAATCTGCTTGATTACAGACATTGATCAGGTGGATCCAGCTACTGCGCAATATAACCTATTTGGGACATTTAAGCAAAACCTTGTTGAAAAAACTTGTATAAATTTGATGGTGAGAGCACTGGAAGTGCTGACATGCTGGTTCACTCCGGTGTCCTCATGCTCATCTCTACACCACTCTGCAGCGATGGATCCTAAATGACAGTCATTTTAAAACAGGACACATGACCACAGCTGAGTTGAAGTCTAAACAGTAATGGTTTCTACCTGCAAAAACGGATAAAACACAGGGGATCAGGCTTTCAGAACAGATTAGCTCATTTTTAAAGATCTTATTAAGTTTTGTCACATCCTTAAAAGGAGACATAACCCCTGTGTTTTTCTCGCCTTTCCTTCCAGGCAGTGCTTTGGGGATGGTTTGAACTGGGCTGGCTGTGCCATCATCGTGCTGTTAGGACAGCAGCGCCGCTTTGACCTCTTCGACTTCTGCTACCATCTGCTCAAAGTCCAAAGACAGGATGGCAAGGATGAGATCATCAAAAATGTGGTGGGTAGACTGTGCCACATGAACTCACACACCCTGCAACAAAAGACTTTGCTGATGTTGTTTGACTCATAAACAGAGATACAAAGGCACAACATTGTCTGTCTGGATAGTCTGACAACATCCTTCTATGTTGGTTAAGGCAGGTTCGCCCTCTGAGCTAAAACAAGTTGATGGGGAAGAAGGAGCTCTTTGTAGATGTTTAAGTTGTTTTGATTCATCTTTGTATGCTATGGTTTATAGACCCTTTCCAGACCAAGCTCTTTTACATCACATCATGAAATTCAGTGACACCCTGGAGGCTAACTTGAATTTCAGCCATAGCCTTGCAGAAAACACTAGAGTCTAGTACTGCTTTCACATTGGCCAAAAAACCTGTTTAAACCCGGCAACAGTTGGCTTCTGTCGGCAGTGGGAAAGGTCTAATCAGCATTTCCACCTAGGTCGACTGACCCTGCAAGCAACACAGCTTTTTATCAGCTTGTTTTGTCAACCTGCTAATTTACAGATGACGTCAGCATAATATCGTATATAACATCTCCGTCTGTAACTTACGTGACTCTTTGCCATCTCAGCAACAAATTCCATCTGCCTTTGTATTATCAGTGCAGAGTTTATACATTTTTTAAGAGGGACAAAAGTACAAAGGACAGAAAACAGTTGGCCACTTTTCCATTGTTTACATAATAATAATAATAATAGATTTTATTTATAACGCACTTTAAATTTGTGGGCAGATCTCGAAGCGCACAGTCTACATGGTCATGTTTCATTGCGTGGATGATGTCATTAACATGATGACATCAACTTGATGCACCAGATCAAAAAGAAACAGCCACCCAGCTCGCCTGCTGCCGATTAAACCTGGGTCTGCTGGCAGTGGGAAAGGAGCCGCTTACCAATTGTTACAGGGTTAACCTGCATTGAGAAAAAAACATGTTGATCCACTAATTTAGTGTGAAAGTGGGATAATTGTGTACATGATACATTATATGGATCAACAACATCCCATTAGTTGATGTGATTTTTGGTAGCCAGCCATCAATCAAAACATAAGCAAAAGGGATTTTAATACATTTGTCACAATACATTTATCATAACCAAAACCAGAAAAACAGCTCCCATTTTTAAGATAAAAAAATTGTGCCATTAAAAAAATGCTCTTTTGCAAATAGCAAATCTCTGCTCAGTTTTTGGGCTCTAATTTCATGGCGCAGCGCAGCTTGCGCCCCGCGCAGTGTTAATTTCATGCGGCGCACCGCTGTGCGCTGCCAATTTGACAATTTGGTAGACCGTCTGCGCAGAGATGGGTGTGACGGCGCACCAGGGGGAGGTGTCGGCAGATTCATGTTGGCGCAGTGACAATTTCGTGCCAAAAACAGTGCAGAAAGTGCGCTGAAAGCTCGCCAGCTCCAACCTGGTCTATTCTCAGCGCAAAGCGGAGCGCACCCTCCGCAGCGGTAATTTGGTGACAGGCGCACATGTGCTTCCACGTCAACAAAGCCTCAGAGGCAGGTTTCCAGAGTGTCAGGCACATTTTAATGCAATAAACAATCACAGCAACCACTATTTAATGTAACCGTCTGAACCAGCATATACATTTGTATCTATATTAACTGTCCCGTCACATCTGATGTCGGATTAAAGCCATTTGTCATAATGGAAACTTAACCTGACGGCAGCTGGAAGTTTGATGCACATCTTACAAGTCAACAATAAACAGCCTTAACATCTGATACTGAGTAAATATCTGGCTTCTCTCATTTCATTAAATTAAAAGAAAAGAGGGAGAAAAAAGACGAAGAAAAAGGAGAGAAAATAAATGTATGTCACTCAGGATTTACCCGTGATTTCCCATATTTCTCTACTTTTAGTCTTTATTTTTAACGTGATCTAAAAAGATGGAGTACATTGTTAGGAGGATGAGGCAGAGACACCGGGAGAGTGTACAGTATATCACTAAAGGCTCTGCTATTTGGCGATGACAAACCAGGAGTGCAGGTGGATCACAAGCATTATAAATGGATAAGCCATCTGCGGTGTAACTGTCTCTTAATTTTGTACTCCTATAATGACAAAGGAACAGATTACATCTGTCCTGGGAGCTGGCCCACACGGTGACGCGTAGACCGATGCGCGCCCCGATGGCCAGTCTGTTCTCCCAGCTGCTGAATGACAGCAGCTCTGACTGTCTCCAGCAGCGGGGATCATTCAGACCAATCAGACGCTGCACCTCGGCCGCAGCGCATTTGAAGGCGAGGAGAGGCGCTCATTTGATTGGTGAAGACAGCGATCGGCTGTGTTAATCCCACTCACGTCTATTCTCCTCCTACTCTGACATTTGCGCGGAAAGGCAGAGACGTGGGCGTGGACGCGCCCCGCTGCGCTCCTCTGTGCCTTGAGTGCGCCTCTCTTGGCACTGCAGGAAACTTGCAAAGTGCGCGGGTCACACCCTGTGCGCACGGCGAAGGCCAGCACAGGGCAGGTGCGCCTGCGCTTGCGCCTGGTCTACGAAATTAGAGCCCATAGTCTTAAAATAAGCTATCATTTTATCAAAACATTACCCTACATGTTTGTATGCTAACTTTGATCCTACTGCTTAATAGGATGTTTTGTGACTAAAAAGGCAGAAAAGCTGCTAGCTTCTTACCTGGGGGCTAATTTTCCCATTCATATCTGTTCACTTCACATAGCGCTGATGGTCCTCTTCCATCTGCTCAACTTGGCTCGACTACATGGTTTGGTTAATACCACTTCATATTTCATTGCAGTATAGACTTAGTTATATATCTTAAAGGCAGGCAGTGTCTTCATAGAGTGAATTGAAGAAATACTGTGGCAATAACAAAGGAGGACGCAGAGGTGATAAAGCTGCCAGCGTCTATGTGGCTTTTTCTTACAATAATGAGATGAACTTTGTTCCAAAGTTGGTTGCAAACAGCAAAACAACAAACTATCTAAGGCAGAGGAAAGTTTGGGAAGTCACAGCATCACAGAGCAGACAATGGGAGGCATTTTATTTCATTTCGGTGTCTTTGTTTTTGTTGTCTAAATAATTGCCATTATTAGCACTGACAGGGATTAAAATCTCAACATACAATTACCACACATGATTCATCAAAATCAGTTCAATAAAACAGTCTCCCAGCCCTCTTGTATTGGCTCACTAGACAGATTTACCACAATCAATATGGCATCAATATTAAGGTATAACAACACTGAGCCAACGCAGTCAGTCCTGTGTGTATGGGATTTCAATGATTTGACTAATTCAGTTTCATTCTGTTTCCTTGGCAGCCCCTGAAAAAGATGGCAGACCGCATCAGAAAGTACCAGATCCTGAACAACGAGATCTTTGCCATCCTGAACAAGTACATGAAGGCTGTGGAGACGGACAGTTCCACTGTGGAGCACGTTCGCTGTTTCCAGCCCCCTATACACCAATCTCTTGCAACCACCTGTTGAAAAAAGCCCTGCACATATAGTTTGCACACACACAAGCAAACACACATAGCTGTGGTACTTATTTCTGCCTCTCCCTGGTCTTGTACATTCGGCTTTAAGAATTCAAAGACAAATCTTAAGCTGTTCCTATATCTCAAAATGTGACCGTCTTTTTATTCTCAAAGCCAACAAAGAGTGGACCAGGCCAGAGGCAGAGGTGTAAATTCACATCTTTTCTTGTTTTATTTTATTATCTGTGTGGCGCTTGCTCAGACTGATGCATGTCTTTTCTCTCCCCCCGCCCTCCTTCTCACCTTTGGGTTTGATCACTGCCTCACTTGCCAAAAGAGTAACTCAATTCAGAATCAAGCCACTTGTCCCAGCTTAGAGGTCTTTTAGAATAAGTAGAATATGTGCTGAGACAACTGTGAATCTAAAAAAAATTATCAAATACTAAATATACCACTTATAGATTTCTAAGTTGTTCAAATATCTTGGAAGTTAAACATGGTGGCCAAAAATGCTGAAACTGTACAACACAGGCATCTGCCCCCCTGTTTATTATCATATATCATCTATTATGACCCAAATCTGTATGTGATCTACCAAAACAACTTAACTTATTTTTAAAATAATCTGGTTTACACTTATCCATGAAATATAACTCCTACCATGATGCATTTTAATGTCTTCCTTGATTTTCCATCAGCTGCTTGCTTCAAAGGAATGACTGCACATAGTGTTATTAATTTGCTTTTATTTATTTTGACCCTCCTGCTTCTGGTTTTCTTGCCTCCTGCTAAAACACATTTTAATTTGGTACCAGTCCCACTGTAAATTTCACTGTTGAACTAAGTAAAGTGTTGAGTGTTGTAATTGTTCTTGTTTTTAATTATTGATATTTTTAATTTACACATCCTTGGTATACTTGCCTCTCTACTACTGGCTGGAAACCTCATCAACTGTTTTTTTTGTCTGCTGGAAAGGTTTTTATATTCTGTAAATGAATACAGTGATATTATTTACAGTTTGGAGAAAAAAAATAACATCTTCATTCGGGTAAATGTGTTTGCTTTTTCAAGGGTTAAAAAACATAAAAAGAAGCAGGATTAGAAAATACCTCTAGGTTGTATAAAGACAGTGCTGTACTAGATTAACCTGTTTTGGGTGTGAGTGGATGATGTTGGTCTTGCAGACCTATACTGCACATAAAGAAAAATAAACATCACTAAAATGTCAGTTATAATTAAAGGGCAGTTTCCTTAATATAGTCAGTATTTACTATGTTTTTCTTTTCTTTAGAAATAGCAGTGTTTTCAAAATATGCAAAAATTTGTCCCTATTTTTTCTTATGAAGGAAACAAATGAATAACTAAGAAGTAACCCACCCTGAAGCCCTGTAATCTTTTATTTCTGCTCCCTTTTGGATGACAAAAGTTTCTTTTGTAACTCTGGTGTCTTTTTATCATATTTATTCAACTCTGACGTAATGTTCATTTAAAGATTAATCTCGTAAAACAGAAGGTACCCCTGTATCATCTCAAAATCTTAGCATGGCAAGTGTAATTTATTGTCAACAATGGCTCCATTTGTGACATGAGGCTTTGTTTATGATATTGTTGTACAAGTGACCATGTTTTGAAGTATAAAAAAAGAAAAATGGAGAAAAAGAATATAACATGTACAACAATGGTCCTGCAAAGGATTTGAAATTATGTTGTATTTCCATGAAATAAAATGTTTAACTGAAAAAGATTTCTGTTTATGAGTATGAGTTTTTATTTGTGAAGAAATACATTAATTGTTGTATATTTTGTGACCTTTTTACTCTTGAACTTTTAAATATGTAACAGGCAAAAGCAAGACAAAAAGGTTTGTGTATGTGTTTAATATACTCCAGTTATTTAACTATTTTACAGCTTGAGTTGTAGCCTATGGTTAGCTTGTTGTGGGTCACTTTTACAAAAGACAAGGGCTGTATAATATTGGGAAAACATTACTTTTTCCTGCATTATATATTTTGGAATTTTTAAGAGCAGTTAGAGTATTTAATATTCAATTAAGACGTGCATAATAAAGAGTAGTTTTTAAAAATTTGCTCAGAAGAGTTGGAGAATATCCTGCAAGTGCTCATACAGCACAAACCTCTGTTAGGCAAGTTGCTCAAAACTGCCTCATCTAAAACCGTGAACAAGCCCTTGAAAAAAGCCACATCTGGATTGCAGAAACCACCAAAATCGTAGCACTTCTCCCTTGTGCCATAAAGAACATTCCCTAAAAATTCATCGCTTAAAAAATGATACATTTTGATAGTTAGACCTTAGATATGAGTATGATTCCAAAAAGCCGTAGGCCAAAGGCCTGTTCATTTTTTAAGTGCAACATTCCAGAGGCAACACATAGAGGACATACGAAAGTTTGGGTTACCATTTTCAAAGTAATTTGCAAAACTTTTTTGTGATCCTTCCTACATCTCATGAAGTCACCATAATATTTTTGGAAAACAGCTTTTTTTAGAGCAAGGAGATGAGAAAAGAGAAAATATGACTGAACACCAGAAGCTGCTCCAAAGTCAATTAATGAAAATCAGCAGTGGTGTTTGGGTCTTGATCCATCAGACTTTGGCCAGACTCCATATGTAACATCTTTAGTGATCTTAAACATGTCATCATCTTTGGGCTGCTTCTGGTGTGCTGTCCATTTTTCTCTTTTTGCAACTGAACTTATGTCTAGCACCCATCATAGTTTTTTAGATGTGCTATTTTCTTTAACCATGTGAACAAGTAGATATGAATCTGGAGGTATCCTAAAACTGCTCATCTTGCCTGTAAATAAATGTAAAATGTATTAAAGTCTACACTGGGCCTCCATAGACTTCTACTTTTTTCTTTCCAGGCAAACATTGTTGATCCACAGACAATAGCTTAAAAACCAACTTTTGGTTCCCAGCCCTCCGAACTACAATAGATAATACTAGAGCTGTAGAGATAGCTCTGGATAATACAACATACATATTCGGGAATCTGTTACTGTTTCTTTTTTCTGCTGAATTTGAAGAAAAACGTATTACATTTATACATGCCTATTAAGAGTAAAAAATAGGGAGGACGTAAGTTCAAACCATAAAAGAAGCAGTAAAAAATACACAAGAATTTGGGTAAAGATCTAAATGGGGCGGGTGGGCTGACGTATTTCCGGAGTAGAGCCTCATTGGCCAAACGTGCGTGAACGTACGTATGACGTTATTTCAAAATTTCAGCGGTGAGCCTGTTTGTTATTGTGTGTCACTGTCGACGAGGCGCTGCACTGCAGCCTAATCCTCACGTTTGGTTATCCAGAATAACTTACATTCAGAAGACAGAAAATGTCGTTTTCAAGAGCTCCCCTGAGGAGGTTTAATGAACACATCGGTGAGTTTCTTTTAGAGTTGTTGCCTGTGGAGTTTGAAGCTTTCCTTTCTCTGCTTTGACGGTAACGGCGTTAGCTTATAAAGGTTAGCCGGGTAAAGTGATTACGAGCAGGTTATGGCGGAGTAAGAACTTCTAAAACAGTTTTATGCACGGTTTCTCTTAAATATATCGGCATTATTTGAGCTATTCTTGTATTTAAAACAGACAACAATGAAGAGACGTCATTAAATTTTCCAACACTGACTGTGCTGTTTTCCTATTAGGATGTGCCCCTGCACCGGGAACCTACGAGGTCAAGCCCGGAGACCTGAAGGGAGCGGCCTCCTTCGACAGGTCTGACCGATTCAGAGCTGTCAGGGAAGGTGGGTGACTACGAGAGGCACGGAACAAGGAGACACAGCACAACATCCCAAGATTCCCCTCACGTAGACATTTGGTGGGCTTCAATATTTACGCCCCCAAGCACATTTTCCTACTATACTCCAATAAAATGACTAAAAGTCTGTACTTAACCACCACTTGGACTCAAACAGGGTGTCCATTATTGTACAGACACTGCTGTGACTGCAGTGTGCATTAATTAAGAATCTTGTATGCATAGTTGATTTTTGCAGATACTATATCAGTATTTTTTCTGTCATTAGCCCCTCTACCAATATTGCATAAGCCCTCTCCAAGACACCTAATGCTCTTTAACGTATTATTCTTTAAAATAATAAAAGTGAGTTCAGTTATTATGAGGTAGACCTTAAGAATAAGTTTCCACAGTCTGACAATACTTCATACTTTGTTAGCAATATATGGTCAATATGAGCATCCGATGTATCAGAATAATACTGGCCAAAATACTCAAATCTGCCAATGCTGATAATCCAACTTTTGACAGTTAGCTGCTGATACTGATATAGCTCCAATAAAATGTGCATCCCTGATAAAAGTAAAGCTTAGTGAACTATTGTTTAAAATGCCAGTTTGACTTTTTTCTGTACTCCAGCGTACTCCTATAAAAGCAGAGATATATTGCCTAAACAGGCCCACACAGCGTCTGCCCAGTTGCACCTACGCAGTAACTTGGAGTGTTTTTTTTGAAAGCATGTTATGTTATTGAAAGACCTTTCAGACAGATAACCAATGAACATTATTTAATAGAGTCCAGCAGATTCTCAAAAAGTCTCCTTTAATTTACCTTTCATGGGTAATATGGGCAGAACATTGAGTAGAACCATCTTTATCAAACATATATTTTTAAAATAAAGTTCTATTCACCTGTCCTCCTGAAGGCTGCAGTCTGACATCTGTTGACAGGTTTTTTTCCATGTCTGTGACCCTGATGGAATAAAGGCTTCTTGTCATCTACTTTTCTTAACTTTTCAGACCTTTCAGTGTAGTTTAGCTTTTTCAATGGCTGTATTAAAAAGCACTATAGTAACAGTGTGACACTTGTACAGCCAGGAGCAGGGCTGGGTCATAGAGCCGTAAAATATCATCCCTTTTCTTTATTTAAGTCAGGCATTTACATTGGTGCTTAATTACATTACAAAATATTAACATAGAATCCTTTTATCAGTATTTAACTTTTAAATAAAAAATAGAAGCCTACAAATAAACCTACACACAAAAAAAACTGTCTGGGAAACTATTGTGAAAGCTGTACATTTTCAGTTGTTTTTATTCTTCAGACAATTCCACAACATACTTACTGTTATTGTGTCTCTGTTAGAAGGGAACTGGGAAAAGGGTTTTAACTCTGGGGGGCAAAATAAGTGATACATTGAGTGCAGTAAAAATATTTATCAATTTCTTTAAATCTAATGCATCAAAAATGAATCACTTGATATATCAGCCATGCCTGACGCAGAGTAAAGCATTTCTTGTCTGCCTGCATGCAAACTGTCTTTAATAACTGCCCTTTCCACCCTCTTGAGAGAACAGTGCACATGTGTATCATTTTATTAGATCAATTTACATCTCCGATAGTTGAGACATTTTTCTAAAACACAGTTTCACTTCACCAAATCATTATTTTGGTTCTTAATACAGTACAATACGTTTACATATATCCCAATTGTGTTGATTGCCATTTGTTGTGCAATGCAAAGATAGTATTTACTTTTCAGTTTGAGTCTAACATTTGTTTTTTAGTGTATCAGAACCCTGGTTAAAAGAGCAAAAACACGCCTGAACAAATCGCACAGGATAGAGCAGGACAACACTTGGCACTAGAGCCCATGTTTTTTACACCTACTTCTTTTGTCTGTGTTCTCAGCTGCCTTGCCATCGCCATCGCCCTCCAAAGTTCTGATGTCCCCTTTTCGCAGGACTATGTCAGTTGATGGTCTGGTAAGTTTTTCAGTGTATTGCAGTATCACTAAAACAATCTTTTGTTCCTTATATAAAATCAGTCATCTTTTGTTCTGTGCAAATCTAGGTTGAAGGTTCAAGTGCAAGTAAAGAGAAGAGTATCCTGACTATGGAGAAGAAACAACAGAAACTTTTGGAGAAAGAGGTACAACCTAACACAGAAGAATGTGTGCGACAGTTTTCTCCTTTACAAAAAAAAGAGAAGAAAAAATCTGAAATCCGAGGCTTTCTATTCAGTTGAAATAAAGACAATGATAACCAATGCTAAAATCCTATTATGTGAATAACCACTGAAAAGAAAGTTGTAACATGAGCAATTTTGTCTTCAGATAAGGTCCCTAGTTCAGCAGCGAGGAGAGCAAGATCGACGCTTACTGACCCTGGAGGAAGAGTTGAAGAAGGTGGAGGCCAAGCTGCTGGCTGCAGTCAGGGAGAAGACAGGCCTTGCTGCCAATGTCACCACCCTTGAAAGACAGCGGACTGAGCTCAAGAAAGTCAACGAGCTCTTAAAAAACAAAGTGAGTGTGGTTTACATGATAGATTTTCTGTTTACTTGATATTATGTGTTGACTATACCCAAATGCAATGTTTCTGAGCATTACTGAATTCTAGGGCTGGGTATCGATTCAGATTTTCTGGATCGATTGGATTTGATATTAAGAGGTCTCAAATCGATTCAATTCACAATTCCAAATTTGTTCAGTCTGGGTTATCTCAGTAAAAATAATGCTGTAAATGACTCCTTGACCTGGTACATTATTAAAACTGTTTTTATATTAAGAAGTGAACCCAAAGCAGTTACTTTAATCATATATTAATGATATGAATATTCTGCAAGTTACTTGTTTTTTGTCCAACTTGTCTTTTCTTTCATGCTTGTTAAATCTGAAAAATGTCCAAACGTCAACTATTAAACTCTCCAGTGGTGCCCCTATAGTGCAACTCGCTTCCGCCATGTTTTTTTGACTGCTTGCAGTAACATCTCATGAGATCTTCTTCAGTTGAAAGCAGAGCTAAACGCGAGACTAGCAGAGCTGATACCACAGGCTGCTTCTCGGACTGTCCAATGAAGAAAAAAATACCCACGTTAAAAGACTGATCTTGGGTTTCATGGATCGATTATGAACCACTTAAAGGGAAATCAATTAAAATTGATTAAATTTATGTTTTTAACCCAGCCCCACTTAATTCTGCATTTTCTTTATTATTTTCATAAAGGTTTCGGCTGACACCACAAAGAAGAGGATCATTTCTGTCACAACTGAGTTAATGGAGGCCAGGAAAACTTTGGATGCCAAAAACAAGGTGCAGCTTGTGGTTGAATAATTTACTTTAAGACAAAGTAGTCAGCTAATGGTTCTGGTCAGTTGAGGTTTTTTTTGCAGAACTCTGATTTTGTTACATGTGTCCAGGAGCTGAGTGTTCTGCATGTCAACACTGAGGGTCAACTGAAGGTGCTGGAAACTGACCTGAAAGCTGCTAAAGCTACAGTCACCACTCTTCAGGACAGAAATAAAGACTTGGGTAAGACTGTTTTTCAGCAGATAGTGCTGGTTGAAAAGCACCAGTGAATTAATCAGTGCTGCACTGTTTGGACTTTTGACAGAGGACCTGCATCAAGTCACCAAAACCTTGAATGAAGAGCTGGAGAATGAGAATGCTAAACTGCAGGGTGAGTCCGCCAAATAATTCTCAATCAGGTTTCCTACAGACGCTGCAAAAGTCTTTAGTTGGATCTTGATAATTCAGACTTTAATCCTTTAATGTAGTTTTCATGTTTTTTTTAATTTTCTACCTGAAACATCTTAAGTTATAGATTGCACATTGGCTTAGACTGTCCTCATAAAATTAGTTTTGGTCATTTGGGGCTGCTTATGATAATGCAAGAAAAAAACAAATGTGGCAGAACCATGACACCTATACAGCAGACACTGAAGACATTTTGGTCCTTAGGAATACATGACCTCTCATCTCTGCATTTCTTTTTTCTCATCCAGGAGAGGGAGAAGCATTTGCAGTACATCACAATTTGAAATCAGTATCAAGAACCCCTACTTGCAAAGTTCGAGTGAAATAACCTTGCTTTAACAAAATAACAGTTTGGCACATATAAATTGTGTGTCATATGCACCACATTGGTCACACTCGTCTGTCGTAAGAAGTCCTGAACTTGATGTTACATTTCACAGGTTGTCAAAATAGAAGTGTTACTGTTTTTTAGGCCTCAAGTCAGTTTGTGCTGTGCAACTCTATTTGCGAAGCACAAACTGATTGCGATGTTGATAGTGACTCCTACATCTGAGTGTTGTGACTGTTTCAAAGAGGATGGATATATATTACAGCAGTTTACTGACATGTTGCTCACCATTCTGTTTTATTTGGCTCTTAATATTGGGTTGTCTATTACTTGTTCGAGTCCTGTCACACAGTGCCATGCATTTCTGTCAAAACTTGCCCTTTTGATGAATTTGAGCTTGTTCCTGAGTCAGTGTGACAAATCTGTGTCAAAGCTTTCTTCAGTAATAGAACACCTAACTGTCTGGGCCAAGAAAAGGTGGGGAAAAAATGAAACTAAAATAACACACATAAGAATCAGAATTTAAAACAAGATATACCAGCTACTGACATATACTTCCGACTACAGCTGAGTACAATGCTGGCAGCACTCATACGTCTATTTCCCAAACCTCTGGACATAATGCTGGGCATGTGCACTCAACTTCTGTGGTAGACCATTGCAAGGCCTGTTCTGAGTGGAACCTTACCTGTCACCACTCCAAAAAACACACCTCCATGACAACCACTGCCTTGCTGAAGAAGCTGAGGGTAAAGGTGATGGACTGGCCAAACATGTCTTCAAACCTGAACCCTATTAAGCATCTGTGGGGCTTCCTTATAAGGAACGTGGAGGAGCACAAGGTCGCTAACATCCACCAGCTCACAACCTTTGAAGCTCTAGTGAACTCCATCCCCAAGAGGGTTAAGGCAGTGCTGAAAAATAATGGTGGCAAACAGAATATTGACACTTTTGGCCCCATTTGGACTCGTTAACAGGTGTCCTCACTTGTTGCCAGCAGTTTAGACATTAGTGGCTGTATGTTGAGTTATTTTGAGGAGACACTAAATTAACACTGTTATACAAGCTGTACACTCACTACTGTACTTTGCGAGGGTAGTACTCACTTTGAGATACTGTAATTTTCGCTTTATGCAGTCAACAGGCTCAAATATGTGGCCTCAGTGGTCCAGGGTTCTTCATTCATCTGTGCAGGTGATGGAGGGATGATCAGTGCATGTAGGGGGCGGGTCTCCATTCCCCTGCAGTTAGCAGTGTGCTATGTGCATTTGATTGAGGAAAAGTATTGATGTTCTGAAGAATACTTGTATAAAATCTGTTTCAGTCAAGGTTATACAGAAATATATTTGACCCAACACCTTAAAAATTTCTGTTGAGGACCAACCTTCATTTGTTAAAATTCCAGGTCTATTCATGTTCATTCTCATAATTTCCTGTGAATTACCATGGAAGGTTTCCAGCTTTGTAAAATCATAGAATTTTGCAGCCCTACTAATGTTATCAATGTACCTTAAATAAAAATTGTTGGTATTTTACAGTAGCAATTTTTCCTTTTCACATTAGACTTGGCAGATACAAACAGCATCATGTGTAACCAGTACAAACATTACAAAACACCAGAGGTCACGTGCGTGTCCCAAACTACTTAATAAAAGTTTTATTTTTGCAGTTGGTGTAAAATCAAAAAACGTTACATGTTCCTCATAGTGTTCGCGTTTTATTTCCCCAGCTTTGGTACGGGAGCTGAGGGAGGAGATCAGCGTCATACAGGGTTACCTGGATACAGCCAATGAAGAGATCCAGGTATATGCTTGGCTTACAAGCAAAATCCTCAAAAATGGAAAATCTTCTACCTTGTCAAAAGTTGTTGGAGCACATGCTTGACCTGTTTGACATAATTGTTTCTATAGGATCTCCGCTCAAAGCTGAAAGAGCAGACGCATGACAAGGCTGTTGCTGAGGTGGACAAAATAAAGTAAGCAAATCCCATTTGGGCTAATCCAAGAAACTCAAATATTATCTGTTAGTGTTCTTCCCTTACTTACTTAATAGTTTAATTTTAAAAAACGTGGATATGATACTAAAGACAAACCAACAATAACAATTCCTGTTTCAAAACCACATCTAAAAATTAGGTCCAGGCAAATTATGCCATCTAATCTCTTGTTTTAAGTAAACACCTGCAAAATATTGAATTTGAACAATATCTTGCAACAATTTGGTACAGGGCATTGCCACCGGATGTTCTAGTTAAGTATGTGTACAGGATTCTACATAGAGTATTTGAAAGGTTTGTTCCTCCTAAATGTAGCCTTTTATGTTGTTTTTTTATTTTTATACTTTTCATCAGATTTTGGATTAAAGATATAAAAATTCTATGTACCACTTCTTCCATTTTAATGAACAAGGCGGGTGGCACAGTGGTAGTGGGTAGTGGGCAGGTAGTGCTCGTGCCTCACAGCCAGAAGGTCGTCGCTTCAGGTGTGAAGTTTGCATGTTCTTCCAGTGCATGTGTAGGTTCTCTCCAGGCACTCTGGCTCCCTCAGACCAAAAACAAGCTCATTAGGTTAATTGGTGACTCTGAATTGCCCTTAGGTATGAGTGTAAGTGTGAATGGTTGTCTGTCTCTATGTGAGCCTGCGATCGACTGGCGACCAGTTCAGGGTGTAGCCCGCTTCTCTCCCAATGACAGCTGGGATAGGCTCCAGCTGGCCCACGACCGCAAAAGGATAAGCGGTATCGAAACTGAATGAATGAGACCACAGCCTCAGACCTTTTGACAGAGATTCATGGTTGTTTCAAGGTCAAGACTGAAACTGGTGGTGCTTTTGAAGGACCTTTCCATCCCTCCACAACCCTTTTGAATATTATAATATAGAGGATTATATAATTTTAAAACGTGTGGTATTAAGAAGTTTCTAACATTTCAAAAACTGGAACTTGTATACCATTAAATTGACAGTGCATATGTTAATGTTTTTCTTTAATTTATAGGGAACTGGAGACTAAACTTCAGCAGCACACCACTGAATTAGACACTATTCAGAAAGAGCTGAGGAACAAAGAAGAGGAGGCTCAAAAGTGTATGCAAGAGCTGCAGGACTCAAAGGATGCTCTCGCAGAAGCTGAGAAAAAGTTGAAGGACCAAGAGCTCGAGCTCAGGTCTTCACTTAAGTCAGTGAGTGACATGGAGAATCAAATAGAGTCAGCCAATCTTGAAGTTCAAGAGTCTCAAGCAACAGTTCGACAGCAGGAGGCAGAGCTGGCGAGGCTGAGGGAGGTGCTCAGGAGGACAGAGAAGGAGCTGGATGAGAGGGTGGCACACCTGGAGCAGAGGTGTCTTTTCTCTGAAGAAGAGAGAAGTAAGTCTAAAGTAGTCCTGTTGAGGGTTTTTTATCTGTAAGGTTAACGTTTTTGAAAAAGGGGTTATGCACATCTCTTATAGGTCTCAAAATGTATGAATATAACTTTTTTTAACATCTGAAAAGGCCTTGATAGTTCTGTTTTTGTCAATTGAAGATCTAAATTATTGAGGGAGTTTGAGGCATTTATCAAATCTGCACTGTGGTGTTTGAACAACTTTATCAACATACCTTTGATTTGGCTCTTCAACTAACAATTGCTGTCACACTGCTTCAGAGTATTTTGTTAGCATTCAGAAACTGCTCATTGAAGAAAAAATTACATTTGAAATCAAGGAAATTTGGCTTTTAAGATGGAAAATGTAGTTAAATTGTTGTTTAACAAAAGTGATGGGCCAATATATTCAGGTGATCACAGTAGAAATCAAAATCATTCAGTCCCACTGACTAAACAAGGAATGTCACTACATTAAGAAATAGTTTTTTTCCTTTTTCAGGTCTTAGAATGTCTCAAATCTGATGTAAAAAAAAAAGTGATGCTGGAAAAGCAAACTCAACACCTGACTTTTTCCAACTAACCTTGGGTTGGGTATTTCCAGTAACCTCGCATATGTATAACAATATATGTAATTTGTGGGCACTGACTTTACCTTTAACAGAATTCTTGATAACTTCTGACCTGTTTCGTGGGTGTAAAAGGGCAAGGAGAAGCTATAAAGGAATCTACAACTCAAGACACCTAAATCTCAGGTCCTTAAAGACCTGTAAAGAAAGTTAAGGTTTTGAAAGTGCACTGCATTAGGCAGTTTGGCTTTTACTGCAATCTTTTGAACAGCACCATTAATAACATAACCCAAGGTGTATTCATTCCAGATTCTGAAGAATCTGTATTGATAAATGTATTGGCAAGAAGTATAAGATGATATTTTGCCCTATCAGTTTTTGAGGACAGCTTTACCTTCAGCTGAACTTTTATTTTATCATCTTAGACTGTTTTCACTATTTTTGTACCCTTTTTAAGTTTCTGTCTTATTTTTTTAGTGTCTTTTCATTCTATATTAGCATAAAATTATGATTTGTCATTTATTATGTTTACTTTTTCCCCCAGCATATTTGACTAAATCGTTTTAGTGCTTCACCTTGTTGAAGCATGTTTTAACTTAAGTGTATTATTATTGTTTTCACTAATTTGAATTTTCGTATTTTATTTGTTGTATTACTTTTTCCCTCTGCTAATTATTTTTTGTCTTATTTTTCCCATCTTGATTTCTTAGATTGTAGCCTCATCTCCAGAGTTTTCTCATTATGTTGTGGAGATAGCACTTCCTCAGTCCTTAGCATTTGTTGCTACATTGTTTTGTTTGACAAATTACTCACATGCAGTTAAATTGATGATATTTTTTCTTTACAGGCAAAACTCAAGAAGAGGGGCTAAGAAGAGTGGAGGAGCTGAAAACTGAGCTTAACTCGCTGAAAGAGGCTAAAAAGAATGAGAGCAATAGACTGATTCAGCTTGAGGAAGAGCACGCTTCACTGTCTCAGGAGCTGATAAAAGAAAGGGTAAAAAAAAAAAAACGGGTTTTGATTTTGGCCATGTGTAAACATAAAATCAGCATCTAGTACGGGCATTCAGATACCAAGTGATAATCTGTAAGGCTCTGTGTGAATACCTTCCAGCACTTTCCGAAAACAGTTTGATATCTGTCAGTTCAGACTACGTGCAACGGTGATCTGGGAAGCCTTCGTCTGGATTTATCTAGTCATGAAAACTAATTACGCACTGACTCACATTAAAGACCTCTCAGTAATTTAAATAATCTGTAGTAGGACTGAACGATTTTAGAAAATAATCTAATTGCGATTTTTTTTTTTCTCCCAATATTGAGGTTTACTCTGCAATTGTTTTAATGTTCCTCATCTTATGTATTCTTAAACAAACATAAGCAGTGGATCGTTTTATAGTAAAACCAATATGACATTAAATTAATCTAAGGATAAAAGATTTGAGAAAAAGTGGAGAAGTGAAGAACAGAATCAAAATAGGTATGAAATTGTAAAAACTGGGTAAAAATGGTACGAAAGCAGAAAAGGGTTCATAAATGGATGCAAGATAGGTATGAAACAAAAAAAGGGGGGGGGGGGGATTGGCAAAAAAAAAAAATCCAAAAGTGACTTAGTAGAATTGACTATGGCAGTAAAATTAGGAATTAAATTTGAAATTCAATTTCAAAAACCATATAAAAATTCCAAAACTGGTCCTGACAGTGGACAAAAAAGATGAATCGGGGCAAAATAGGCATAAAGTTGTAAAAACGGGGTTAAAAAAAGGTAAAAATGGTCCAAAAGTGGGAAAACAGTGTATGAATAGAGGTATAAAAAATAGGCATGAAATTGCAGAAAAAACTGCATCACAATGCCAAAATGTTCAACACATTTTGGGCTAAAAATCATGAACCTTCTGCGATTTAAAAATTGCAACAAGCCATATTGCGATGTAATCTAACTTGCAATTAATTGTTCAGCCCTAATCTGTAGTAGTCAACCATAAAACAAAAATGAAGCAGAAAGAGTGGTCTATTTACATCTGTTCCATGAACACGGTGATGAAGAATTCCTCTGTTATTTATAGATCTGTTTTTTTTCTTCTTCTTGTTTCAGCTCAACTCGGTTATAAGAGCTGGTCTTTCAGCCTCCACCTACTCATCATTTGGTGCCCTCTTGGCTTTGTCATGTTTATTGAAAAAATGAATTTATTACTTAAAAGACATTTAAAACGCTGGCCAATGCATGTAATTCTCACAAACATATCACCATTCACTTGTCACTTTTCCCCCTATGTTGACATTTCAATGTACCCCATAAGATTTATTAATTTTTTCCAATTAAATACAATGTTGTTCTTCAAGGCCTGCTTTTTGACAAAAAAGAGGGATAATGCTGTTGGCCATGTCTATTTCACTCCTTTGTTTAGGGGGCCAGGCAAATAAGCTGTGATCACATCCCTGAAGACGTGTCATCGTTCGTCACACAGTAAACCTGGTATCCAAATGCCCAAAACAAACCGAGCCATAGCTAGAAAGATTTAATGTGGAAATATCCCTCTGCTCTTTTCAGGCACTTGTAGACTCGCTGACAGTGTTGGTGGAGCAGGAGAGGGAAGAGTCAGAGGAGCGGTCCAGACAGCTCAAGGAGGAGATGGAGGAGGTGCTAGGAGAGATTGCTGCTTTGGAAAAACAAGAGGAGGAGAGGAAGGAGAAGCTCCAGAGGCTAAAGGAAGAAAAAGAGGGGCTGCAGAGAGAGCTGAGTGATACCTGGGCCTTGTCAGAGAGGTGAGAAACAAACAAACAAAAACGAGAGCTGACAGAGAAGAGGTTAAAAGTCAGCTTCTGTGATGCTATTTAGAGGAGCAGGCGCACACAAGCACGTTTCAGCATACAGTGATCAATGGAGGAAAATAATTGACAGGTTGGCACTTGTTTTGATGCAGACTGTTGGGCAGCTGGCTTTCTGTGTCTGACCTTTTATCAGTTTTGCAAGACACATCACAATCTCATCTGTTGACTTTTGAGGAAAGCATGTTTTTCTCTTTCCTATTATTTCAGGGAGTACAAGACAGAGCTAAGACAGAGAGGAAAAAAGACCAGGATAGAACACTTTATTTTGCTCATGTCCAAATATGCCCTTGAGTTCTTTGGTTGCTATCTTGATTACTGTCTTGATTTCAGTTTCAGTTAATGTAACATTCTACTTCATTCCACATTCACATTAAAGATTTGAAGTAGTTATCTTGTGGTCAGTAGTCACGGGGCTGTCAGTGGTTCTTACTGTAAACATTTCCTTGACTGAACACATGATCTTTTTTTTTTCTTGTTGACAAACTGTATTGATTGAAAATGTATTCTCACTTAACACGGAGAGGGACTGTGTCACTGGGGTTAGCTTGATTGCAGAAAAAAAAGATTCTTATTTTAACAGGGTAAAAGTTGAATCCTTGTCCTCTTTTGCTTTGTCCATCAGAACAAACATGTTTCCATTATTGTATTTAAAAAAAAAGACATAACTTGAGACTAGGGATGTAATGGTTACCGGTAAAATGGTAAAAATTCCCACGGTAAACATTACCGCCTCCAATAAAAATTGCCGTTATACCGTGTTTGATAACATTGCGTCAAAAACGGTGATGCTGCTCTTTACCTGGAAATGCTGAAACTATGATTCTCTTCCTGGATGAAGCAGCCTCATGGGAAGCAGTTTATATTGTTTGGCCTCAGCGAAAGTTAGAGACAGCTGAGATTTTCCTCTGGAAATGGACTCTTAGGTCTGGTTAAACTTTGGATTTTACAAGGATGCCAAGGGGAAACTGATAGAAGACAGTCACCCTGTCTTAACACGAAGCTGCGGCGAAAGAAAAAGACGTGCACGGTTAAAACTGCCAAACTCTTCAAGTTAATAAGCTGACCGAGCCATAGAGGTAGAGAGACAGAGAGAGAGAAAAGATTCAATGAGCCATGCCTGAGTGAATTACAGGTGGTTTGTCAGTATTCTCTGTCTAAATAATGAATAAATCTTGTAAATAACAGTATTAGTATCATTCTGGAGTGTATTCTTTCTGTTCTTTTGCCGTGTATTCGCCGTATTTTGAAATTGATTGTCTTTTTCCATCAAAGCTTTTGCTTTATGGATTTAATTGTTTGTACTCTGGAAAGATTAGAGGAGAAAATATCGAGGATATCTGCCATGGAGAGGGGAGACCAGAGGAGAGTCATGAAGGGGGCTGACTGCTACAGGGACTATTGTTAGTTAAAAAAAAAAAAAAAAAGGCCTGGACATGGTCTAATATGACGAGCTATAACATGGACACTAATGCTGCAGGCAAACAAAAATCTGTGAGTGTATGTAAAATAGGTTATTTGTTGTTCATTTTCAATTGTTTATGAAGAGAATCCTGTTAAAAGCTCAAATCTGTTTTCTTTTCTTGTAATTACATACTGTTCAAGCATTTAAAACATAGTAATGACAAGTACTTGCTAGAATTGTTCACTTTTATTTCTAATGAAAGAAGGGTGAAAAAATGTACTCAAAGTACAAGTCTTGACACATTTATTGACAAAAAAGAACTGTTAAAATTATATTAAAGGGGTTAATGATTTCAATTTTGTTTTAAAGTACATTTTGAGCACACTGCAACAATACCGCGATGATAATGATAACCGTGATAATTTTTCTCACAATAACCGTGATACAAAATTTTCATATCGTTACATCCCTATTTGAGACATTGATTAAAAAAGACAGTGTTTTGCAAATCATAATGTCTGGACAGCAAGCTGTTGTTCCTTGAGGACAAGACTCTTCAGACCATAGCACACTTTAATTCTTTATATCAGTCCATTTCAGATGGATGCATGTTAAAAGTTTTAACACTTTGCACTTATGGTTGCTGTTTTGAAGTTTGCCTGAGCTGAGTCCACGTGGTAACATCCTCCACAGAATGATGTTGGCTATAAATGCAGTGCAACCTAAGGGATTGAGGGTCACAGGCATTCAGTGGTGGTTTTTCGGCCTGACTGTTTACATGCAGAAATTTCTCTGGAATTCTTTGAATCTTTCGGTGATACAACGGACTGAAGGTGAAATCTCTTAAATATTTGCAGTTGTAAACCTCACCACATTCTTGTTTGTGAATGACTGAACCTTTAGTGGTTGCTGCTGTTAGACTCAATTATGACACTCAGCTGTTTTGAATGAACCTATTAACCTGTAAAATGTTCCAAACAGTTGTTTTTTGAGCTTTCCTCACCTTTCCCAGCTCTTTTGTTGCCTCTGTCCCACCTTTTTGGAACAAGTTACAGGCATCAAATTCAGAATGATTAAATATTTGCCACGAAACAATGAGGTTTATCAATGTGAATAATAAATGTCTTTTAGATAATTGAATACAAGTCGCAAAAGATTTGCAAACTATTTTATTCTGTTTTTATTTACATTCTAATGTATTTTAAGCTTAGTCCCTTCCTTATCTGAATTGTTTTCTTAAGTAGAATTTTAATTATAAAATCAGGTAACAGTGACATTTTGACAACTTCAAGAAAATGTGGTATATTTACTCAATTTCATTTCATTTCTTTTTGACATTTCACAGAACCCAAGGTTACCTCTCAGATATTTTTTGTTTCTTACACTGGTCACTAAGCTTTCCACCTCCTTACCCAAAGTGTCGTTAAAGACGTTCTCTGTTTAACAGTTCACATTAAACAGACTGGACTGATTCTGAAGGGACTAATTTGTCAATAAAAATAACTGTATGAAGCTGTGAATGTTTCCTTTAACCCTTGTCAGTGTTTTTCTGCTGGTTATAGGTTTGAGGCATTGATCTGAAAGTAAGCTGTTCCCCAGTCACAGGTTAAACTCTTCACTTGCATTGGTGAAATGTGTTTTTCAATTTGTTAACAAGTGAAAACTCTAAAACTTGCTTGTCCATAGGCTGGGTCCTGACATTGCTCATATTCACAATGTATAATATGAACCATTCTGACCCCCACAGACAGTTGTGCTTTTCTCTTGAAGTGGTGTCAGGCTGAATTTTGGGCCACCAGCCCAAATTAACAGTGGAGATAAAGTTGCTTTCAAACATTCCATATAATTAAGGAAAACAAAATGAAAAAATAAATTGCTGAGTTATCCTGCAGGGATAACCAAGTGGAATTATTGTTCGTGGACATTGTGACAATGTGTTTATCTATATCTATTTCCCCTCCTTATTTCTAGTAAAAGTAATGATGTTGAGGCCTTAAAAGAGGAACATTCAGCTGTGAAAAGAGAACTCCAACAGGCACTCACAAACTCACTGAGCAAGATGGCAGATGTTGTCTCAGAGCTGGAAAGGTAAGCTGTAAAAAAGATCAGTAAGGTTTTGGTCTGTTTTTTTATGTTGGTTTCAACTTCAATTGTCTGGCAGCATAAAAAGTCAGCCGTTTGTCTTGCTTTTCAGCACCAAAGACGCTCTAAGGGGAGCAGAGGGGAGGCAAAAGGATGAGTTGGACAGATTAATCAAGCAGATGAGAGAGGAGATGACTAAGGTGGTTCAAGAAAAGGATGAGGAGATCAACAAGGTGAAGGAGAGCTTTGAAGAACACCAAGAGAAACAGTTAGCTGAAGCCAGGGAGGAGAATTCAAGGTATTCTTAAATCTCCCCATCTGTGTTTAAACAGCTGCATCATTTTCAGTGTAACATTTTCTTTTCTTTGTCTTTGTAGACTGCTGCTTGAGATGGAGACTTCTCTTGCTCAAAAACAGGTGGAATTAAAGGCAATGGAGACCAGCCATGCTGCTCTGATCAGTGATCTAAAACTGCAGACAAAAGAGAGAGAGGAGGCAGTTGAGCAGCTGGAGTTACAGAAAGGTCAGATGGTGAAAACCCAGGAACTGCTCGAGAAAATCTGCCAGGAAAAAGAGGAAATAATAGAGCAGCTTCAACAAGAAAAGCAAGAGAGAGTTACAATCCAGACAGCCCTTCAGGAGGAGAGGGCAGCACTGAACGCTGAACGGAAAGATCACCAGCATGTCAGGTCAGAGGTGCTCAGACTGCAGACGGAGTTTGAGAGAGCAGACAAGGAAGTGAAGACTCTGCAGTCCGAGGTGGAACTCAAAGAGCAGTCCAGACTCAACCTCGAAAATCAGTTGAACATGGCGGAGCAGGATCGAAATCGACTTCAGTCTCACCTGGACGAGGTTGTGCAAGGTGGTGGGAGCTTCCAGGCCCAATTAGAGCTCACGGAGGAGAAGATGCAGATGCTCCAGTGTAAGCTGGAAGAACAAGAACGTGACAGACGAGCTCTGCAGGAGCAGGTCGAAGTGCTGACCCAGGAAAAGGTTACTCTTCAGTGGGAGATAGAGGAGCAGAAAAGGTGAGAACAGATGTGCTTTGGTGTGAGTGTGTTTGGCAGCACAAGGGCGGGAAATAAACATGGCTCAGATAAAAACATCTGTCTGCACAAACTTCCTATCTCTGTTTTTGTAGGATTTTCTTATTTTTTAAATAGTACTTTTGGTCACTTCCCATGTTGGTGAGTTTTAAAAACTTTAAACCAAAGTAAAGAATGGAAAAACTTGTAATATAAGTACAACATTATATTCTTTCATGCAGTTTTTCATTTCCTGAAAAGTAACAATTTTGATTTTTGGAGGTTTGTGCCTGACTGCAGTAATATGTTGCATATAATTAGTCATTTTTGTCATTTTTTACACCTGAAGTGAAAATATAGTACATACAGATTCTTAGGCATGATGGAATAAAACACTCACTGTCAAAAGCCTAAAAAATGATTAAAGAAGCTTATTCTTCTCCAACAGAATCTGCTTACTTGTGGAAAACAAACAACTGATCATTCTGTCAGTATGTTAATCCAGAATAAAGATGAGTTATTTGCTTATAAAATCTACTTTTGGTCTTTCAAGTACATCTTCATTTTTGTAAGTCATTCCATGAAAGGTTAAGTTTGTGGCTTTTTTCATAGCCATGTTTAGATTATGCAGCTGACTGTTGGTGCTTGTTTAACATTTGGCTTATATTCACTTGACCTTGAGCTGACTTTGTTCATTTCTTTAACCAGGGGGAAAATGTAGAGAAACATTCTGCCAAAAAGAAAAATGATATACAACTAACCCATGTGAACAGGTTTGATAATTATCTTTTTGTTTTTTGTCCATAAGCTCTCAAAACTCAGAGACCGAACACTGGAGGAGACAGTTTGAGGAGCTGTTTTCAAAAGTCAAGCCATTCCAGGTCAGTCATTTCCAAATACTTTGAACCCATTTCATCTTCTACGAACTTGAACTAATTAATTATTTTTGTTAATTTGCGATTTGGAAAAATGTATTGACAAAGCCATCAGTGGTAGAAGCCAGTCTCTACTTTTCCAGTTAGTTTCATGTAGAATTGAATTAGTAAGCCACTTCTGTATGCTAAACTGAAACAAACATTCACATCCTCAATAATCCTACATTTTCTGGATTTTAAAAGTCTACCTAAGTTTTCTTGTTCCTTTCTTTTTGACATGATGATTTATTGTTTCCGAATTTAAAGAAAACTCAACATCCAGGGAAAGAGTTTATTTTACCTTGAGATAACAAAATTCAGCAAAACAACTTCATGACAGTCTGGAGCAGATGATAGTAGGTTGGTCACTACAGAGAACAGATCGTACCACACACATGTCTTTTAGCCGTAGAGATTCTTGAAAATTAAGTCACAATTTTAAGGATACAATTGAAAGCTACTTGATTTTGTGGAACCATAAATAGAAAAGTACAGATGTATTCCAGCACAGGGTACATACTTCACAAGCTGTGACTCTTTTAAATGAGTCTTATCAATAAGACCAGAAAACATAATTCACACAACTGTGACCATTCAATGTTTATGTTTGGTGTGTCCACAGGAACAGCTCAATGCATTTGCAGCAGAAAGAAAGGCTCTACTCAATGAAAATGGAGCCAACCAGGAAGAGCTGAACAAGTTGTCTGATGCTTATGCTCGTCTGCTGGGCAACCAAAACCAAAAGCAGAAGATCAAACACGTGATGAAGCTGAAAGATGAGAATATCTCTCTGAAACAGGTGATACAAATAATCACAACTTGTGCTTCTTCAGTGTTCATGTCTGCCCCAACCTCAAGCACCCATACATTGTCGTTCTATTCTTGCTTTGCATGTATGTGAGTAGGAGATATCCAAGCTTCGGTCCCAGGTGAATCGGCAGAAGATAGATCTGGAGCAACTTAAGTCAAGTCTTCCTGGAGCCCCTCGTCGCAGGTTTGATCCCAGCAAAGCTTTCCAACATGACAAAGAGAATCGGCACACTGAGACAGCTGAACCTCTCAGAGAAGGTGAGACCTAAGCTACTAACTTCAACAACAATAGAACCTTAAAGATGTTATTATAGGGTTCTTACAGAGCCTACTTTGGGCTCTGTAAGAACCCTACAGAGTTGTAGCATGTTCAGAGTTGTTAGCGTTAGAGCATGTTCCATTTTCACCCGTAAAAAGAAGCTGAAAACCACTTTCACATTCATAAAACTTGTATCATAATATAACGATTCCTGGAACTTTAATGCTAAAACTCCTTTTCCTAAGCTCAAATACTGCTAGGGATGGGAATCGAAAACCAATTCCAGTTGAGAATCGTTAACAGCTCCATCAAAGAATCGATATCATTAATCTTTTTGCTTATCAATTCCCTTATCAATTCCTTCCACTGACAGGGTTCAGAAGCACCAGAATTGTAGCTTAATTTTCATTGCACCTACTACACAACCTTAAGTGAGTGGAAACACCAGCAGCTTACAGAAGCATATATCTATGCTGTGATGTCTTTGACATTGTTGCCACTGAAAATCAGACCAACTTGCAAAATCTGCAGGAATTGATAAGGGATTCGTTAAAGAATTGGATCGATTAGCAGGATCGTTAACAGCATTGGTATTGATAAAATCTTACCAATTCCCATCCCTAAATACTGCTGGGACCTAAATGAAATTCCCACATTTTGTGGCACTTTTAATAAAACACCAACCCATTGAAGCACCAACTGCGGTTAGCAGTGTTAGCTCATAACCAACAGAAATAGCATGCTACAATATGATTTTGTGCAAAAGTCAACATCATAATATGTACACGTGTAGACGGTGGACAATGAAATCTATGAGATTGATTTCAATGCATGAGAAAAACTTTTAGTCATTATTTCAGGTAATAAAGCAGTTCTAACACGCTGAGCACTGTGTTGACAAATTCTGTGAAGGTTTCCCGAGTTTCATGGCACTGAGCCGCGTCAACCAGTCAGAGCAAACTGGTCCCATGAGGAAAGGGATGTTAAAGTGAAAGAAGCTCTAAAGCCTCGTTCACACCAAACACGACTTGGCGACTGAAATCTCGTCACCTGGCCATAAATACCTCATTTGGTCACCATCACTCAGCAATGTCACACCTGCTTGAGTATCACTGCGATCATATATCATATGAAAGGATGTATTAGCTGACATTATTCCACTGTATCCTTTTCACTCACCTACCAACCACAGAACACTGCAGCTGATGGCCCTGCAGCAGCATCGTCTGCCAGCTGCACCTCGGGTAGGGAGTTCTCCGCAGTTCTGTCTGGTCCTAATGTCCTCACTAACTTAATGTTCCCACATGGACATGGATTATCACTGTAAACCAGAATATAAACTGTGTTGCTGCACAGCCACACACAATGTTCCCGAATAATTCAACTTTGGTGACTGAGAGGACCAAGAGTCACCTAGATCAAATCTATCGAATTGCAAGAGGGTAAACCCCAGTTTGTTGACTTTACATGGAGAGTGGTAACCAAGGTTGCCCAAGTCGCATTTGGTTTGATCGCACCTTGAGCAGAGACAGAATACAGGTAGATCAGGGGCATCTCATATACGAAAACCAGATGATGTTAAGAACATTGGTGATTGTGAGTCAGCCGTCACAATTCAATACATGAACCTGAGTTAAGGCCACATGTGACCTTTGTTCATATTCATATTTCTTTCAAGCCTTTGTCTCTTTCCCTTCAAGAGAATGCTCTGCTTTGGCATATCTGCACATAACTAGAAGAACCCAAACAAACATACACAAATGTGTTTATTGATGTTTGTACTGCAGTGCAAATTTGTCAAAATGTTTTTCAAGTCACAAATGTAACTCTTTTTATTAAGTGCCTTAAAAAGTCTTAAAGGGCACAAATATAATGTCACTTCTTTTCATGACTTTCCTGTCCTGAAAGCCTTGCTCTAAATAATTCAACTGAAATCTAATTCTGTTTGTTTTGACAGGAAATCATCATTCATAATGGAGGCTCCTCTACCAGGCAAGAACAGACAACCAACTGGCTGCCAAATTAAATTTTCATTGTATGGTCTTTTAATGTTGTACTGGGATTTTTTTAGTTGCAGAGAACAGGACACCAGTAATGCTGTTATTTGTTTTAAATGTTTGTTCATTTTACGTCTGTTATTTCTTTTAAACAGCCTTGTGTCATAGTAATTTCATGTGGGGTAGGTCTGTATGTCTTTTCAATGTAAATAAAGACAAAGAAATAGCACTGACATTTATTTCCTCTCCAAATGGAAAAAGTGTTTGCACAAAGCCCTTCTATGTGAAACCCTTTTGGCCATGTCTGTCCTCAGCCAGCAGGGAGCACTCTAGGACTGTGGCCACATTTTGGAGCGCAGGAAAGGCCACATTACCCCAGATACAGAGAAAAATGAAATCACATCTTTGCAAAGAGGATCCTGTGGTTATGAGTCATGAGGCTTTATTTCCTTCAGTTGATTAGACAAAGCGAGCACTATTTGGTGAGAAGTGGACTTTCACATGTATGGAGCAAAGGGGCCAATCAGTCGCAGTATCCCTCAAGGTGGTAAATGCTGCACGGCCTATGGCAGCACTGCTCCACGATGCCTCTTTTTACTTTCGGCTCGTCAGTTGCCTTCATCAGCTGTCGATCCTGTCTGGCTCTTTGGGACAGGTACCCTTTGAAGTGAAAAAGTAGAATAAAGTCACGTGTTTGTCCCGTGTTATTCTAGTTTGCCAAACTATTGATATGGTTCACACTTTGAACATTCTTAATGGTCCAGTAACCTGATCAGTACTCCCTGTTTAGTCTTGTTACTTTTTACTTCAAGAGGAAATACAGCCATGCTCCAGCAGAGGCATAGCTAACACTTCTGAAGCTGGCTTCAAAACCTCCGTAGACTGTTTGAGGTGGATGATTCAAATAAATATGTTTAGGGAATGTAGTAAAGATCAACTTGGGGATTTCTTAAGATTCATGATCAGTAGATTTGTCGCATCATAGATGTTGAAAGCGACAATGGGACACCAAACGGCCGGCCACGCCACTGGATTCAAAGAGCAGCTTTGCACACTAATGATGGCTCGGACAAACATATAGGTTTATCTCAGGGAGGTTCACTGTGTTGTCTGTAAACATTTTCCTCCTCCAGCTACAATCCAAATTGGCATTCTCATTACACTGAGTTTAAACTTTGAACATTGTGGGCAGAAACACAAAGCCAACCCTGACTCTCGGGGCAATGTCATGCTGCTCCTTTCTGAACTCGTGGTATCAAGGGGACAATTAAAACTTATTTTGCACAAGTCAGACCAGAGAAGTCGAACTGTTCACCAAGGCAGCACAGTCTTACCAAGCAAATGATCTAGGTCCCGCTTGTAGGGTCGGTTTTGGCTGAAGAAAAAGCCCCTCTCTCCACACACAAAGTACAAGGCATCAACCAGGTGAGAGCCGCACAGGTGCTTGGTGGGGACAGTTGACCCCATTGGAGGGTGGAACACCAGTAGCAACAGCATAGACACCACCCATGGTATCCTTGCCATGGGAGGGGGACTCTGCTGGAGCACAAAAAGAGAAATAGCATTCCTATGATTAAACTGGGTTTCAAAGTCAACATGTAAAGTAAATCCACCCATCAATTCTTAATACCTCAAGGCCAGACAGTTAAAGCTTGAGGATAAAGTGGTGTTCAAATTTGATCAGATCGTTCTTGACAACACTTGGACTTCACAAAGACCATTTTCTTTTAATAACTTTTGATACAGATATTTTGTGATGCCCCCGACCCCATCGCCTCAGGCCCTCTGAGTTTGGTATCTCAGAAAAAACAGCAATCCAACAACTGAAAATAAGAGCTTTGCGCCGAGGAAAAAGAACAAAATCGATTGTGGCATTGTTAACAAAGGCAAAGATGAAATGCTGCACAACAATGCTTTTAGAAGAATCTTTGATTAAAATTTGCACCAGTCTCAAAAAAAGCAAAGTCCAAGAAATTGATTTTAAAAGAATGACATACAGGGGTGGGCTTGGATGTGTACAGATCCACCCATGTTGACCCAACCAATTTGTCAAAAATAATATATGACTAAATGAAAACCTGAAATTTCTTTCATTTAAACTTTTTGTTATTCTTAAAATGGAGCTGCTTTAAGCAATTAATATTTAGAATCTCCTCTCTTAAGTGAAAAGATCTGTTATTTTGATAATGATACGATATTTAGTAAATGCACATCTAAAGAACAACATGATGGAAATGGAATTTATCATTTAAAACGGTTCAGCTGAAAAGAAACTGAGGCCCATTCAGATACTCTCAGGCTCACCCTCTAATAATATTCTTTATCTGCCACTACTTACATTTTTCTAGTGTTCAAAACATTTCTAAGGTTATTTCCAAAATATTTTAAGTTATCAGACTAAAAGTTGTTTCACTATATGGATTATATCCTGCCAAATGATCTCATTTGTTGAGTTGTGTCATTCACCTTCTTAGAATGTCCACTGGCAGCAGGAATCCTGGAGGTTATATGTTGTGGGGAAAATACGTTTTTACAGCCTAAACATATCGGCTGCCTGCTTCAGCAATTGATATCTGATTTGGCGCCCATGTTTCTTTCATTAAAGATACCTGGTTTTGGAAATAAGTGATATGATAGACATAGCAACTGGTTTGCTCAGAGTTGCTGTTGGTAAGCCAGCCCCAAAGTGGACACTCAAGTTCTACATGTTTTGACACTTCCCACAGGTCTCCATTTACACCCCTGGAGGTTGCTGCTTGGATTGCACAGTGCTGCTTTTGGTTAGACAGCCCTGAGTCACATTCACAACATTGTAAAGACTCCATAAGCAAATGGCAGATGCCATATGGCTTCATCTAATTCTCTCTATGGTCTGTAGTCTTTCACAGCAGGAACCCTGCCATTCCAAAATGGTTGTCAACTTAACAGTAGCAACTCATGGGGACAAGATAAGTTGTTGAAAACACATTCATGTTTGCAAAGTAAAAGGTTGATGTTTCAGGTGAAATGTTAACTTGATAAGCTGTTAAAGAGAAAACATTGACAGCTGTCAGGGGTATTTTGTGGTGTAACCTGGATGCTAGCATTGCACTGATTTCCTTGACAAAAAACAGGGATTTTTACCTCCACCAAGGAGGTTATGTTTCCGGGAGAGTTTGTTTGTCCGTCCATTTGTCTGTGAACAAAATAACTCAAAAAGTAATGGATGGATTTGTATGAAATTTTTAGGAAATGTTCAGCATGGGAAAAATAAGAACTGATTCGATTTTGGTGTTGATCCGGATCAGCATCTGGCCGCCATGATGAAAAATGTGATTTTTTTGAACAACTACTGAATTAAAATAGATATCATTATGAATCCAATTGCTAATTGTATGTTTTCATGGTCAAGGTATCTAAATATTTTGATGAAACAAAGGTAGGACTAATACTTATGGTGAAAATCACAATATGGGTGAGGACTAAGTGGCACTGGCGGAGGTCTGCGCTCTCCGAGTGCTTTTCTAGTTTTTAACTGGTTAGAGCTTGATGAGTGGAACTTAAAGCAGAATTTCAGGAGCGGATCACACCTCAACCATGCCTTTTCCTGTGTTCCTATAAATTCTAATCTGACATTCCCTCCCTTTGTTTTGCTCACTTGACGCACCCCTCCCTCCCACTCTTCTTTGAACTTCTTCCTTTCTTCTTTCTTCTTTTCCACTTTCCTCTGGGCCTTATAAAGGGGGTTCATCATGCCCAGAAGATACAACGGATTCCCCAAGAAGTTTCCCCAAACCGCCATTGGCTTCACGTATCTGCTATGTTGCTTATTATCCACTATTTGTAATAAAATTACCGTCAAATTGATCCTGTTGTTGGTGTGGTCCTTACCCATGAATACTGGCATAATGGCAGTATTGATTGGAATGCATAATCAATGTTCCAAAGTCTCCTTTGAAAAACTGCTGATGTTCTATGGTTGGTGCTCATGACTGTGTTGACTGAGTGTTTTTTTTTTTTTTTTTTTATGAAAGATTAAAAGATTTTTCACATTTAGGGTCCACAGTAGTTCTTGTGTTCCTTGGAAGCAGTGTGCTGGCAGCTGTCCTTTTCAAGACACAAAACTCTTAAAAAAAATCTGATAAACTTGAAGACTAGGGAAATGGAGTGCAAATATGGTGACTTAATTTCAAATTGTAGAAGCTGTTACAGCACCACACTGTTGGCGACCTGATGATGATGCATAATTGCTTATAATTGTGGGTTCCATTTTGACAGGCATGCCTTCAGTTTTTGTTGACTATTTGTTTATATTGACATGTTTTATCTGTAAAGAAAGAAAAGGAGTGACTGAATAATGTACTTGTGATAAAGGGGATGATAAAAACTACATCAAGGAAACAGAATTTCAGCTCAAAGACAGATTGTGGAAAAAATTTCCCAGTCTCTGAGTTCAAATAAGGGCAAGATTATGACAGTTATGATCCTTTACTGCTCGTAAAAGCAAGTTTTTATGATATCAGGAGTTTGAAGAAAGTGGTTACACTTTGTGTAATTTAAAATTGATTTAAATCCCAGACAGCTCTCAAGTAGTTGAACAGTGGTTTTCAGTATCTGTAAGTTGGGGGGTTGAGACAGCTTAGGAGGGTACCAAGCAAACCCTTTAGAGAACAAAGGTTTTAAAAATGGGTTTATTGAAACTTACACCAGACATTATACAATGACTATCTGCCATCACTGTCCTGGTCCCCCCTTTTCCTCTGCACCATAAATTTTGATGCAATGATTTTCTGACACCTTTCTATCATAACAGCATTAACTTCTTCAGCAGTTTGGATACAGCTAGCTTCCTCACATGCATCAATGAGCTTTGGCCACCCATGACCCTATCAGTTCACCTCTGTGAGATGATCAGTGTTGCTCACTTCAGCTGTCATAAAATTATTCCCAATCAGTCAGTGTATAGTGGGCAGTGATGGTTGATATTTGATTTTATGAAGTTCACAACTTATGAAAAAGAGAATCGTTTATCAACCCACAGAGGAAGAAATCAGGTCATGAGGCATATTCTGTTTCTTTTCTGATTCATATTCTTTTCTTTTTTTTTTTTAGCCAGGATTAAAGGAGGAAAATGTTATCCATCATCATTTCCCTTTCTCTGTCATGTTTTTGTTATCTATCTTTATTGTGAGAATCCTGTTTTTTTCTGTATTGAGCTAAATAAGTAACCTGGCAGTGCAGCTGGATTAGCTTGATGCAGTGGAATCAGATCCATCTTGCCAAGCTCCACTCTACAATGATTGTTAATGACCCAAAGAAGGATGGCAGAATCAGCGTCTTTTAGAGCTGGGAGCTATGGGGGAGACGACAGCAGGAAGTGATTGCTCATGGCAAGAGTAGCATAGATGCTAACAGCTTCAGTAACAGTTTTGTCAGACCTGGGCCACAGGTCTTTTAAAAATGAAACACAAAACACAACAAACTTCGTAACAGAAAGGATATTTTCACTCCACTTTCAACTTATTTTGCACAGTCTGTTTTACAGTGTGGTTCACATTTTCTCCTTTTCGCTGGAGCAGAAGCACCTGCCTACTACATTATCTGTCTGGCCTGTAATATATGTGATTGGCAGAGAGATTGTCCAGTTATCTGCTTGATATGCATATGGAAAGGTTCTACCCATTCTCAAACACTATGGGCTCTTTCCCAAAAGGACAAGTGATGTTTCGAACTTCCATCTGTCGTGTCAGGTTAAAAAACTAAGGCCCAGTTTACACAGCAACATCTCGAGCTGAAACGATCAAGTTATGTTAGATTTTGTTTATTATAACAACGTCTTATCGGGCCTTCTTGGCCAGTGGGACTCTGGAAGCAGCTGACAGGTACCGGCTGGCCAAGCGGAATGCGGCTTCAGCGGTCGCCAAAGCAAAAATGGGAGGAATTCGGAGAGGCCATGGAGAACGACTTCCGTACGGCTTTGAAGAGATTCTGGACCACCATCCGGGGTCTCAGGAGGGGGAAGCAGTGTGCTGTCAACACTGTCTATGGTGGGGATGGTGCGCTGCTGACCTCAACTCGGGACGGTCTGGATCGGTGGAAAGAATACTTCGAAGACCTCCTCAATCCCACCAGCACGTTTTCCAATGCGGAAGCAGACCTGGGGGACTCTGTGGTGGGTTCCTCTATCTCTGGGGCTGAAGTTGCCGAGGTGGTCAAGAAGCTTCTCGGTGGCAGGGCCCCGGGGGTAGATGAGAGCCGCCCGGAGTCCCTCAAGGCGCTGGATGTTGTAGGGCTGTCATGGTTGACACATCTTTGCAACATCGCGTGGACATCGGGGGCAGTGCCACTGGATTGGCAGACCGGGGTGGTGGTTCCCCTTTTCAAGAAGGGGGATCGGAGGGTGTGTTCCGACTACAGGGGGATCACACTCCTCAGCCTCCCCGGGAAGGTCTATTTGGGGGTACCGGAGAGGAGGGTCCGTCGGACTGTCGAACCTCGGATCCAGGGGGAGCAATGTGGTTGTTGTCCTGGTCGTGGAACTGCGGACCAGCTCTTTACCCTCCGCGGGGTGCTTGAGGGTGCATGGGAGTTTGCCCAACCAGTCCACATGTATGGGGTAGCAGGCTCCCGGACACGGGCCGTCCGTTCCCTGTACGACCGGTGTCAGAGTCTGGTTCGTATTGCAGGCAGTACATCTGAGCCGTTTCCGGTGGGGTTGGACTCCGCCAGGACTGCCTTTGTCACCGATTCTGTTCATTACTTTTATGGTCAGAATTTCTAGGCGCAGCCAGGGCGTTGAGGGGTTCCGATTTGGTGACCTGGTGAGGTGTTCCGGGCACGTCCCACCGGTAGCCGACCTCGGGGAAGACCCAGGACACGCTGGAGAGACTATGTGTCCCAGCTGGCCTGGGAACGCCTCGGGATCTCCCGGGAAAGGCTGGACGAGGTGGCCGGGGAGAGGGAAGTCTGGGCTTCCCTGCTTAGGCTGCTGCCCCCGCGACCCGACCACGGATAAGCGGGAGAAGACGGTACGGTACGGTACAATGCCGTTATTTTTGGGTGCAAGAAAACAGGTTCCAGAGTGCAAAGTTCTATTAATGGCACTATCTCTGTTGCCAAGTAGAATACTTGAGCAAAAGTGGATGTTCTGAAAAAGGGGACTCCTTGCACATGTGCACTATGTTTTCCTACAACAGCTTTGCATGATCACATTACTTTACTAGTTTGGCAGAGTGGCAGCGTAAAGACCAATCTATGATCCTTACTTGTATTGCTCATTCTTTTGAATTTCACTGCGCCTCTTCAACAAAATGTGGATTTTCTGCACTTCACTTTGGTGAATCCTGTCTTCGTCTCACAGACAACTGCTGGCCTGGCAAATTCTGTTTCCTTTTGGTAGTCGTAAGTTAGTAACTGTATACATGAGGGACTGCTAAAATGCTGTTATCTGAATATATATATTTACATATTGACATTCTCAGAGGATTGTTGTGTAAACAAGACTCCAATGTGACGAATGGAACCAACCTTGAAATATTTCTCATGACCTTATTTTCATGTCATGTAGGATAACATGGAATATCTCCAGAGTCTCTATTTGGATATTTAGTTTTAATAGTTTAATGTTTGATGCCTCATGAGGAATTCTAAAACTTTGGCTTCAAAGGTTTTATACTGGCTGACAGAGCTGCTTTATTAAGGCAAAAACCATAATTGCGATGATTTTAATAGATAATGATCATGAGCATAAATGATTACTCATTGATTTTACAATGTGCAACACTTCCAATCATCTAACTTAAATTCTTTCAACAGTCATTCAGAAAGTTTTAAAACAAGTTATTAAAGGTGCTATGAGGAGGATTTATTTCCGGGGACATAAAGACTCTGCTTCCCATGAGCACACGCGGGGACTGTCGTAATGCTGCTTTCCAGTAACCTCGGAACTGGGAGTGACATCATCTCCGACTTATCGGCGTTCCAGTTGAAGTCGGAAAAAAACATGCCGATCTACCAGGCTATTGTTAGCTGTTGTTAGCACGCCCTGTGTTGTTGTATGAAGAATGTGATTTTCACTATGGCAGCATTTTTGTAAATATAAGTCTAACAATACTATGTATACAGCTGATCTAGAGCGACACACCTCAGTTAGAAGTGCAAATAAATTGATTATTACAGGAGCTAAATAACTGTTCACACTGGGGGCATCCATCTTCCATTGTCAACTCGGGGGTGGCGAGGTTTCACCGACTTCCCAGTAGGAAATTCCGACTTCTGGGAATGTTCCACTTGGAGTTTCCTACTTGGAAACTCAGAAATTCCTACTTCTGACTACAACTGGAACGCACCAAAAGATGTGACCGAAGGTACACAGCGGTAGTTTTTGATGTGTGACAACAAGCAATTTTTGGAAAACTTAGTATCGTAGTTTTGTAGCTGGCTATATATCGCTACTTACAGCCCGGTGCTCTAAGACGTGTCCGAATAATATAAATTTGCTCTAGGTTTAATTGTCTTATTCCCGAAGTTTAGTATCCAGGCCAGTCCAGCCCTGTCCGACCCAACCACTTAGCTAAGGAATAGCATTATAGATTACCTATTTTGATGCTATAAAACTCATCTTAAAGTGCATATTTCGATCAGGCATATATCTAAAAGTGAGACTTTTTTGTAATTACTTAGAAACTCCTCATAGCATCTTTAAAGAAAATAAATGACCTGAAAGTATTTAGAGATGAAAAAAGACAAAACAAGCGCAACATATCACGAGGCACTTTAATCTTAATCTTCAATACGCGATTTTTACAATTGTGTGAGACAGTTATTGAAACTTGATTAGATTAAAAGTGTATCTGCTGAGGATTACAAAAGCTCTCAAAGAAGGAATTTTACCTATTTGTGTGACTTTTTTGTGCATAGAGGTTCAGTCTGATTCAAAACATGTCAGTTTCCAAAATATCAACAGAATGTTTTCCTGATGAATTTACCGTGACATGATTATCAACCCATTACGCTTCATACATCATTAAAATGACAACATTGGCAACCACGGTGGTCCTGAAGCTGTCTCCCACAGAAGTGATGAAAAAGTGCCTCCAAACTCCTCCAAGAATGGACAGTTTTTAAAGTAAAGACCTTGCTTCCCGTGAACATTTTATAGTTCATAAAAACAAACATTTTAGAGTTCAGATATCCCAAGGTTATATTTAATATTAGTTCTTTACAGCAGCGATTGAAGTAAATTGAAAATTGATTTTGTTCTGATTTCTTTTGCTTTACTCCCATCCCCAGGTGAGTCTTATTTTATCAGAGCGCCGTCTTTTACAAGATAGAAAGAACTTCTGTGTCCCTGGATCATCATGGTTGATTCTGTCAGCGCATCCTCAAGGTCAGTCCTCACAATGCTGTCAACTTTACCGGCTCCAGTGCTCAACAACCTAAGATTTTTATTAGTTTCATTAGTTAAATCCTATTTTTGATGGATACTCTCCTGGGGCAGAAGCTCAGCTCAAGTTTCAAGGTGAGAAACATATTTAGCAGTCATTTAGAAACTATACAGACCTTTTGTGAACATCTTGTAGTGAACTGCAGATTATTGGATCGAAAATGAATCATTTTAAGAGTGTCTTTAACAATGCACCTGTGCCAGGCATTACAACTTTGGCAGAGCTCTCTATCTGGCCCACCACTCCTATCACTTTTGGCTTCAAGCCAGGCTGCTTGGCACAGAAGATGCTTGAATTATAGATCCTGCTGGTGCTACTCTTTACTTTCATCCCTGGTTATTATACACATAAATCTAAAAAGTTGAAATCCTGAAGGAATAATGAGAGACTTGCTTACCTGCTTGTGAGGCCTCTGAGCGGCTGGTAGTCACAGATGAGATGGGCCTCAGCCTTAAGTGCTATACAGCTACAAAGAACATCTCCACTTGGCTACCTTTCCCCTTTGTACGTCCTTATCTCCACCTGGCCTTTGTTAGCCTCTGTGGAGAACACTGTGGTCTTCTCATTAACGCACCCTGACCCGTAAGCCTGTTTATCCCCTCTTGAGTGGCACTAAGTCAGTTAACTGAGTGTGTACCAACAGAAGAGTTGAGATAGAGTTGAGAAGGCCGTCACCCAGTGAGAAACTCAATTCAACCCCTGCTGTTAGAGGGCCTGTCTGACACAGTTTACTCACTGATGGACAAACACCATATGTCACGTTCTGGCAACTAAGTGTAGATTAGAGGACAACAGGGCATCAGCGACCACTAGTGGAGAGTTTAGGGCAAAGCTGTGGGAAAAGATGATGAGGAGAAACCACAAAAAAGTTTTAGTTATAGTATCATTAAAGAGCATTGCATTTTTAAGCATCAAGCACTGAGGTGACTCAATAATGTTGTGCAAAATCTAAAAGTTAACAGGGTGTTTCCTATTTTGTTTGTTTTTCTCCAAAGGTTTTTATAACAAAGACAATTATGCCCTTCTATGTAGTGACAGTCTGACACTGGCCTCTTCAGCTTGTTTTAAATGTAAAAAAGTCTGCTCTAAATAAATTTGACTGTAAGTCTGTTTTTTTTCTGAGAATTTTCTTGTCTAAATCTCGACAAGCTCTAGCTCTGTATGTTAGATGTTATAGTCTTTATTCTCTAATATTCTAATTCAAATGTAGATTTTAAAGTTCGAAAAAGAATAATGCCTCTTAAAAACTTCTACTGCTATCTCCAATAAAAATGACAATAATAATGATGATAATCAATCAATCAATCAATCAAAATTTATTTATATAGCACTTTTCATACAAATAAAATGTAGCACAAAGTCTCATAATTGTCTGAGTCTGTACATTCCTCACATCTGATCATGTACTAAAGAATAAATACCACGACACAATGTCACGTTCAAGCAAAAACCTCCTATCTTCAAATTGATACTTTACATGAAATACAAAAAACTGTATTTTCCAAGGGCAAAGTTTAGTTTTACATGGGAAAAGTATCTGGAAAAACACATGTATACCATCAAAAACACAGCACATCAACTAATTCATTTAACCTTTATGTATAGATATTACGTCACACCGTATGAGCACTTCAGAATAAAGCTCATCGATAACCCAAACTGTAATAAATTAAGATTGAATGCTGTTGGTACATACTTCCATATGATTTCAAATGCCCCACAGTTGTCCATCTTTGGTCCAAAATCACTAAATGTCTAGAAAACATGCTACAACTATTAATTAATGATGAATCTATCCTCGAGGCAATACTTGTTTGATTGCTAGAAAATTGTATTTGCAAGTAAAACAAATCCAAAAAGACCATAATTCACTCCTGGTTTTTAGCTAACCCACCAAAAATAAAAGAATGGTTTTATTATGTTCGAGATATCTCCGTTGGCTGTAATTGACAGAGCCCGAGCTCCCACAGTACAAACCTCAGTTTCTCTGATAACTACTACTACAGGTGCAATCGCCAACCCATAACTGGATGCTGCACATAAACACACACACACACACATTTTTTTGAAAAGTATAATTTTTGTTCATATTCTTATTCTTATTCTCATATTATTTAACATGTATATTTATTTTCATGCTGATATTTTGTACATAGTCTGTGTTTATACTTGTAATTTGTTTAAACATGTACTAAAAAGTAGGGGTGAAACGAAATTTTGTGCCACAAAATTTCGCGAAATAAAAAACGCTGAAATAAAATTCAAAGGTGCACAAAATAAAAGCAAGAAATAAAAAATGCAAAGGGGCGCTCACACAACTGGTGATGGTTACCCTCCTCGTCTACTTTAGCAAAACACTCGCTTCAATGTGGAGGAAGACGAAGTGGAGGAATTAGCTGACGCTCCTTCGTCAAATAAATCTGTTGTGTGGACCTATTTTGGCTTCCCATGTAAAAGACGAGAGAGCGGTGAGAAGATTGCGGACAAAACAACAACCATGTGCAAAATATGCCGCGACAGTTCGCCGTATACGGCGATAGTACAACTACCAACTACTAACTACCTTGAACTGGAGACAGGCAGCAACTATATGTTTGTGTAAGTCTGCATAAAAAAATATTTTATTTTTGCATCTACTGTTGAGTTGACAGAATTTGATCATACTTGAAGATCAGAAGTATATGCACTGTTCTAGGCCAAATATTATAGTTCACAGTTCAGACATTTATAGGTCTAAACTGCAGCTCTGAGGACTGCTGTTTGTTTTCCTTTTCATTCAAGAATGTACTTATCCTGATTGTTACAACAACAAAGCACATTTTATTGAGATTTTATGTTTGTATTTGCACTGTAGTCTAAATAAGGGGAAAAATCTATGATTTCCTTTTTTATCAAAGAGCATTTATTTTGTACTGATGCAGCAATATTTTTGTATGTCTGCATTATGAAGAAAATACAGAAAATGAGATTTTTGCTCAAGTTCCTACTGTTGGGGGATTTTCTATAATCTTTATTTTGTATCGTGAGTATTTTGTATCGTGAGCCCTGTTTCTTATTTCGTACCGTTTCGTGAGTTGACCATTTTGTTGTACCCCTACTAAAAAGTATACCAAAAAGATTCTTCTACTGAATGAATAAATAGTGTGTTATCCTTATAACAAATTGGTTTATTTGTACTTTTCATATGTTTAAAAGTCTAGTACAACCCACTCATGGACATGGAAGGTGACCAATAACACTTTTTATTGAAAAAAAGTAAATATAGGAAACAGAGATAAAGGGTTTGTGTTTGACAGCAATTATACAAAACCCAAAACCAGTAAAGTTGGCACGTTGTGTAAATCATACATAAAAACAGAATACAATGATTTGCAAATCCTTTTCAACTTATATTCAACTGAATACACTGCAAAGACAAGATATTTAAAGTTCAAACTGAGAAACTTCATTTGCTTTTGCAAATAATCATCAACTTAGAATTTAATGGCAGCAACACATTGAAAAAAGTTGGCACAGGGGCATTCTTACCAATGTGTTACATCGCCTTTCCTTTTAACAACACACAGTAAACATTTGAGAACTGAGGAGACCAATTTTTGAAGCTCTTCAGGTGGAATTCTTTCCCATTCTTGCTTGATGTACAGCTTACGCTGTTCAACAGTCCGGGGTCTCCGTTGCTGTATTTTACGCTTCATAATGCGCCACACATTTTCAATGGGGGACAGGTCTGGACTACAGGCAGGCCAGTCTAGTACCTGCACTCTTTTACTACGAAGCCACGCTGTTGTAACACTTGCAGAATGTGGCTTGGCATTGTCTTGCTGAAATAAGCAGGGGCGTCCATGAAAAAGACGTTGCTTGGATGGAAACATATGTTGCTCCAAAACCTGTATGTACCTTTCAGCATTAATGGTGCCTTCACAGATGTGTAAGTTACCCATGCCTTGGGCACTAACACACCCCCATACCATCACATATGCTGGTTTTTGACCTTTGCGCCTATAACAGTCCAGCTGGTTCTTTTCCTCTTTGGTCCGGAGGACACGACGACCACAGTTTCCAAAAACAATTTGAAATGTGGACTCGTCAGACTACAGAACACTTTTCCACTTTGCATCAGTCCATCTTAGATGAGCTCGGGCCCAGCGAAGCCGGTGGCGTTTCTGGGTGTTGTTGATAAATGGCTTTGGCTTTGCATAGTAGAGTTTTAACTTGCACTTACAGATGTAGCAATGAACTGTAGTTACTGACAGTGGTTTTCTGAAGTGTTCCTGAGCCCATGTGGTGATATCCTTTACACAGTGATGCCGGTTTTTGATGCAGTACCGCCTGAGGGATCGAAGGTCACAGGCAGACAATGTTGGTTTTTGGCCTTGCTGCTTACGTGCAGTAATTTCTCCAGATTCTCTGAACCTTTTGATGATATTACGGACCGTAGATGATGAAATCCCTAAATTCCTTGCAATAGCTCATTGAGAAATGCTGTTCTTAAACTGTTCGAAGATTTGCTCACGCATTTGTTCACAGTGGTGACCCTCGCCCCATCCTTGATTGTGAATGACTGAGCATTTCAGGGAAGCTGCTTTTATACCCAATCATGGCACCCACCTGCTCCCAATTAGCCTGTTCACCTGTGGGATGTTCCAAATAAGTGTTTGATGAGCATTCCTCAACTTTCTCAGTCTTTTTTGCCACTTGTGCCAGCTTTTTTGAAACATGCTGCCATTAAATTCCAAATTAGCTAATATTTGCAAAAAATAACACAGTTTACCAGTTCGAACGTTAAGTATCTTGTCTTTGCCGTGTATTCAATTGAATATAGGTTGAAAGGGATTTGGAAATCATTGTATTCTGTTTTTATTTACGATTTACACAACGTGCCAACTTCACTGGTTTTGGGTTTTGTATATTCTACATGTTTGTTTAGTTGCATGTGTATATGATAAACCCCCCAACTAAACTCTGCAGGCCGTTTTGCGCCTTCTTTTAAGCACACGTCCTCCACCAAAGCCCTGTGAGCAATTGCAGGTTGGGGACCCTTTGAATCAGTTTGTGGAAAAATAACCTTGCCCCATCAGTAAGATTTGCCTGATTTAATGTTTGTAATCAGGCAGATCCGTTTGCCAATCAACAGCGATTGTGAGCAGCCCAAGGCAGCAAGGCCTAATCACTCAAACTGAGCTGAAACTTTCTAGCTTTAGGCTTTGCAAGATCAGTCTGCTGGACATAAGCCAGATCCAGCATCTCTGCACTGTTAGCTTGACAAAGAGAGATTGATTGGTTAATTGAGTGACTTCAAGTGATTTAGGATGAAGACTGTACAATTAAAGTATGCTTGAGCCAAGACTGAACAGATATTGATTCAAAATTTGGATTTCAGTGACAAAGTGGCAGGGGCAGATGTCCAAGTAGAACAGAAAATGAGGTATTGCCTAGAAGTCTGTGAAACTGTTCTGCCAAGTCTGGTGTCTGTCAAATTGTGATAGACGATGACTGTTAAGAAGTCTAAGATCTTTGAAAACCTAAAATAAAGGGGGCAAATCATATTATTTAAACCAGCAGGTTAAAATGCTGCTCTATGGTTAAACCCATTATGATGCAGAAAGCTACTGACGTCCAAAAGGAATCATGAGACAACAGTTCAAAACCAAAGCTCAGTCAGCATGTCCAACAGGAAGATTGCTCTGGAATATCAGTTTAAGAAAAGTTTAACATGTGGTGCACCTCAGTTGGATTTATGATTGACTGCAGATCAAACATAAATCCAACTGATGAGGCCCTTTCAGGACAAAAAAAAGGTTAAAAGGTCACTGCGGGAGACTCCTCTGAGTAAAAAATGTATTTTTCATGAAGTTATCACATGACAGACAGAGTCATTTATCTCTTTTTACCTTCTGCTATAGCTGTGTTTTATTGCACACTTTGTCATGTGCAGCAGCTGTTCCTTTTAGTTTTAGTGTGCCTACAGTGTCTGGGGGTGGGCCAAATTTAGATGAGAGGTGACACGCTGTATAATTTTATATCAAGTGATGACTCAACTGTCAGACCCTCAGGAAGAAGCACAGCTCGATAACATCACCTCTTTGTCTCTGTGGGATAATTTTACCTCAATATTTATAATTGAAAGTAGTGTTGATATAACAGCCATAGACAGATTATGATCAAGGTATAGTAAATGAACAGTTTGATGTCAGCAGTTGGGTGATTGTGGATTTGCTTGATTTCTTCTTGTTATCAAACATAGGTAAAAAATTTGGGACCTCAACCACAGACATGCGGATCTAAATTTATAGAAACTATCCATTTTCAGTATGATGAATAATCTGAAGCTTTAAACATGCTTGACACACACTGTGCTTCACTTTGGGAGCCAAACTTAAAGGTGAACAAATCCTTTACCTATTAATAACATCATATTTCAGTGACTTTCATGGGTCACTTTTACAGTTTTAGCTTTAGGAAATAGAGGAGAATGATCAAGAGTTTTAGCTGAACTCTCCTGGAGGCAGGAGTGATAGTGTATGAAAATGTGTCACATTCCCAATTTGGTTGTCATTGCTGCCCTCAGTCTAAATGTATTTTTACTCTGCAGCTCACTTTGAAAAAGATCAAGAGGTCAATAATTCAGAGTATGAATATAACAGATTAAAAAAAACATAAAGAGAATATTATAGAAAAGGATAAAACTATTAATTTTAAGAGACTGCTATATAAGCTATAGCTGCTATATAAGCTGACATCAGCCAAGTGGACTTATTGTACAATAATGAACCCTGCAATTTTAATCTCTTTAAGCTATTTACTGTATCTTATTTTTATAGCTCCTTCACTTTTTCTTATTTATTTTTATATTGCTCCATTCTGATTTCCATCTTGTTTTTACCATGTGTATATGGAAACAGGTTGAAAAACAACAATAAAGGAACTTGAATCTTAAGTCATCGGTTCCATCCCTGGGTAAGGTGGAGCCTTTTTGTATGGAGTTTGCATGTTCTTCCTGTGCATGCATGGGTTCTCTACGGGCACTCTGCCTTCCACACACCTAAATCATGCTCATTAGGTTGATTTGTGACTCCAAATTGCCTTTAGGCATGAGTGTGAAAGTGAAAGATTGTCTGTTTCTATGTGATCCTAAAATCAGCTGGCAACCCATTTAGGGTGTACCCCACCTCTCGCCCAATGTTCACCTGGACAGGCTCCAATTAGAAGTATGGATCAACTGCTGCCTGTTTTGTCAAATATTGTGTACTTCTGTAATGCTCTTATCCGAGTCTCATTTGAATGGATTTCTGTGACTAAGCAGTCTTGCAAACTGCAATGAATGCTGAAAAAATGGGTTTGAATTGGCCTTGCTGGGCTTGTACACACACATCCATGGGCTAGAGTACAGTTGGACAGACTTTTTTGAGCCTAATCAAGACTCTAATTTTCAGTATTATTATCTATATTTCCACGGTCTCATACAATATATGCAGTTCAAATAGTCCTGTTCCTGTGTTCTCTTGCTGCTCTCTGTTGCTTGCTATACCTGATAGAAAATTTATGCTGAAACAGTCTGTTTCAAAAAATAAACAAAAAAAAACTCCCCCAGATGTTGATCCCACAATAGAAGGAACATTTGGACGTATGTCTGTTCACTGACAGTAAACAATAGATCACAGTGCTGGGGAGGTGAAGCCCACCATTGTAGCATAGGCAGGGTTTGTTTGTATTTTTATGAACATGAAATCATACAAATAATGACATACAACACATTGTTTTTCAGTACAAACAATCCAGCTGAACTCGCCTAAAAGCTCTAGTCTTGCTTCCAGTTGACGAGTTTACTCTTAACAACATGAAGTGTATAAGCAGCAGTTGCAGTAGTAATAACTGCAGGAAAATGACAAAGAACTCCTTGAAAGGTGCTATGAGGACAATCTATTTGCGGCAACATAAAGACTCTGCTACCCATGAGCACCCGCAGTTCTGTCATGATGCTGCATTCCAGTAACTGGAAGTGACATCATCTGAAGTCGGAAAAACACATGCCCGTCTACCAGGCTATTGTTAGCTACTGTTAGCACGCCATGTGTTGTTGTTCACAGATATCACATGAAGAATGTGATTATCACTATAGCAGCATTTTTGTAAATATAAGTCTAACAATACTATGTATACAGCTGATCTAGAGCAACACACTCCAGTCAGAAGTGCAAATAAATTGATTATTACAGGAGCTAAATAACTGTTCACACTGGGGGCATCCATCTTTGATTGTCAACTCGGGGGTGGCGAGGTTTCACCGAGTTCCCAGTAGGAAATTCCGACTTCGGGGGACGTTCCAGTTGCAGTTTCCTACTTGGAACCCGGAAATTTCTACTTCTGACTACAACTGGAACGCACCAAAAGATGTGACCCAAACTAAATTGTGTGTTTGTTGTGATAAATGCAGCTCAGATCTTCCTCAGAACTCTGCATTGCTTTACAACTTCTTTTTTCAACAACTTACAGGATGCAAAACGACGAGGTAATGTACCTCTTTCTAGTTACGTGGCGGTAGTTTTTGATGTATGACAACAAGCAATTTTTTGAAAAAGTATCGTAGTTTTGTAGCTGGCTATATACAGTATCTCTACTTACAGCCCGGTGCTCTAAGACGTGTCCGAATAATATAAATTTGCTCTAGGTTTAATTGTCTTGTTCCCGAAGTTGAGTATCCAGGCCAGTCCAGCCCTGTCCGACCCGACCGGAAGGCTAAGGAATAGCATTTATAGATAACCTATTTTGATGCTATAGTATAAAACTCATCTTAAAGTGTGTATTTCGATCAGGCATATATCTAAAAGTGAGACTTTTTTGTAATTACTTAGAAACTCCTCACAGTCCCTTTAAGTTACCAGACTCCAAGTTGTACCAGAAAACTTCAGTCACAGCAGCACTGACTGTGAAGTATTGACGTGAGGGCAGCAGAGGCCTTTTGTGGAACTCAACATAGACCCACCCACTTCAAAACACTGCCCTGAGAACATGAAATGATCCGAGGGAAATGTTCAAATTTTTAGTGTTAAGCTATAGGAACTAAAAGCCAACTTTAACTGTGCATGTAACATGACTACCAAACCTCAGTAGCCTAGTTGTGTCACTAAAAAGGCACAGCATCACGTAAAGTACCTCTGGGCAAAAAGAGGCCAGCACTACAAGAGGAAACTTTCATCAGTGCTATCCAGCGTCTCAAATGGTGGGCTTTCATTGACAACTGAATTTCTGTGACTGGCAGTTCCACTCATTGAGTAGCAAGAAGCATAATATTTTATATATAAATTTTTTGGGGGGTAAATTAGCTTTTATTGTTAGGAGAGTGAGTGACAGGGGATAGTTGTGTACAAGGGGTGAGTAAGAATGAGACAATCTGCAAACTGGCCACAGGCACTTAAAGAAGAACTTACAGTAAATATGCTGTTGAAAAGAAACGGTGAACACATTAACTCACCTGAAAAGTTTCAGAGCCATAAAGTTTCCTCTAATATGCAGCATTTCTAGTGTGAGCTATGGGATGAAGCCCTGTTGAGACAATTATAACTCTGTATCAGTGTGATATTTTTGTTTATCCTCGGTGAGATCGATGCTCCAAGGCTTTCCCTGGGCATACTGTTTTAGCATCCATTTAACCGTTGTTTCCTCCCATTTGTTTTTAATGTGGCACATGAACAGGTCGAACAAATCCATTTCATGATAAATAGCATAAATAATTGGCCAAACATGAGTCATATCAAATCATTGAATCAATTTGTGTTCAATTTGTGGACTTAACTTTTAAAACTGGCTTATTGCCAAATCAGCCGTGGTAATTGGACTCTTCTGGGTTTCATGTTTCTACAAGCATGGAAATTTTACACTGTTTTCTCAGTGCCACATCTTTAAGATATTGATGTTTGATTTTATGAAAAAAGAAAAACAAAAAAACGCTGAAGACTAGACAGGGAGAAGAGGGGTTCACATTCATCACTAGCTGAGGGTACGATTGGTGATATAGTTACTGCTGAACCAAGGCCTCATCTTCATCACAAAAAAGACATTACGGCTCCAAATGTTTTAATAAAATTAGCTAAATATCTTTACTGGTGAACATATCAGTTGAATCAAACTTCCCTCTGATAATTTGTTAATTTTTGCTTGTTGATTCTCAGTGAGGGACATTTCACTCACTTATACTGACTGTTAGATCTTTTGTAAACTCTGTGTTATTTCTGTCTTCCAGCTTAATTTGTGTTTGCCTCATCCAGCATTCAGCTTAAGATCCTCGGGGCAGTGGGAGCTCTTCAACTTTGGAACATTCTGCCTGTGAGGAGAGCATGTGGAATTACTTGCATCTTTAAATCCCTTCTTGAAAATCACTTTTATTTAATTGCTTTTATATTGTTCTATCTTTACTACCTCTGCAAAAGCAGTGTTTTTCCAGGGTTTGTCTGCCGCCCATCTGTAAGAAGGATAACTATTAATGTTCTCAACAGCTTGTGGTAAAATTGGCAAGAAGAAAAAGTGGTTACATTTTAGAGGTGATTCAAATCTGGATGTGGCTCCAGGAATTTTTAATGGGTTTGTTACTATTGCAACATAGAACAGTTTTTCACTGTTGCGGGGTATGTAATTCATGCTAGAAGGGAGAAGTGATTACATTTTGGTGACAATAGGACACTTTTCCTGCTTACTAAGGACTGCATGTTCATTATTGTCGTTGAGTCGACTGAACACACATCCCTCACAGTTTGTCTCTTTGACTGTTCAAAACTCTGACTGAAGAAAGAAGTTATTTTCCGTTTCTGATTCCATATTCTGTTCCTTCTTTGAAAGCGATATTGGGTGTGTTTCAGTGCTATCGCTATCTTTTCATACTCATTGACACATGCAAGTACCACTCATGTTGAGCAGAATTATAAAGTCATGGATGGTGGACCAATACATTCAGTGAAGCATCTATCCAGGAAAGTCTCCTTTTTGAAGAGCTGGTTGATTATTTTATAAACTATGTGGCAAAGTAGGAAGGACAAAGCGTTGGTGGGTGATCTATTTTGGCTTTACTTAGAGTGAATGCTTTACTTAGAGCACAGCATTGCCTGTCTTGAAGAGCTGGTGTAATCATGAATAAGGACTGTTAGGATTTTCCCTTTAAAGTCCTAAGATTGCTCAGTAGCACTTTCAATGTTCTTACAAACACCTGAAATACTTCAGAATAAAGATGACGAGAAGCAGCTGGATGCAATCAAGTGGAATTTTACTTGCAGCAAGGAGAACAACAATACAGAGTGTCAAACAGTCTGAGATGTTGAACTGAAGCTAATACAAAGTCTTATCTCTTTTATAAGAAAGTGTGTGTATGTAATATGCGGGGGGTGTGAGATGGAGTGACCGTCACACAGGCTCCTCTTCCTGTGCCGGTAAGAAGCTGGTCTTGAAGATGCAACAAGTAATGCACACAGGTGATAAGAGGGAACGAGGAGTGGGCTGCGCAAGGTCATGAAATTGTGTCTGTGTGGCAGAAGAATACAGTTTCTCAGCAATGATTATACATGACTAGGATAGAGATGTTCAGATACATGAAAAGACTATATACAAGATGAATAAAGGTCAAATTATTCTTAACAGACTGGCTCAGATTTTTTATGATGTTACATCTCTTCTCCAAAGGGCTTGGAAGACTTTTGGAGAAGAGGTGAAATGTTTTAAGGATTTGAACCAGTCCAGATGCCACTTTGATCAGCATTAGACAACCATGACCTAGATGACTGAGAACTGTCACAGACATCTTGAAGGAAAAATGAACACACTGTTCTGATATTCTTTTACCGTTAGCTATGTGAAGCTAGGGTCCCTACGCTTACTGTCTAAGTACTTAAACAGTACTTAGTTATAGACTACTGTTTGCTGGAAGCAGTGTAGCTCAGTATGTAACGGCTTGAGCTGGGAGCCCAAGAATGGCAGGTTCAAGTTCCAACTGAACCATGCTTTGCCATGGGGCGTCAGTGGTGCTTTGGGATAGTGCGTTTGGTCAGTGATCGGGAGGTTGCAGGTTCAAGCCCAGTGTCCTTGTGTCCTTGAGCAAGACAGTTAACCCCAAGTTGCTTCCACTGCTGCGCAGTGGCGTGTAAATGGGCATGAAAGGGCGTGGATGTGTTAGAGATAGAAATACTGATGGATAACTAACAGAAACTCAGAACCATCAGTAAGTGAATGTGAGAGCGAATGGGTGTGAATGGGTAAGTGTGACCTGCGGTGTAAAGCAGCTTTGAGTAGTCAGAGACGAGAAAAGCGCTATATAAGCTCAAGTCCATTTAACCATTTAAAGTTGGTTTGGTAGTTAGTGTGATGCAAGCTGACATCCTATGGGCACTGCCGCTGGTAACAGCAGTTGATAACACAGCTGTAGGAGTTGGCATCCCCTACCTCTGGAGCCTCAGGATTTAGGGTTTGCACCCTTTGGTTGTTAAACTTGATTGCACATAAACACCTACAAATAATGGTGATGTGCCCATTCACAATGTGCTCCTAAACTTGATCTGCTTGTGAAGAAAATTACATGCTTGAAAGTGCATGAGGGGCTGTCCACAGAAGAGAGGAAATGAGGTGTATCCACACAAGTTTTTACATTGTACAAGCATTTTGTTCACATGGATGCAACGTTACAGTTGCCCAAGACATTTATTTATCCAGAATGGATACATCTGAAAATGCCAGCCTTGAATTTCCATGCAAACAAGAAATACAGATAGTTTCAGAAACAATAACATCAAAATCCCAACCCTCCTTTAAACCACATGTGCTGGCCCTGACAACAACAGACACAATGCTGGGATACAGTGCTGTCTTAATGCTGCAGAAGCCACTGAGCTTGTTATGGCTTTAAGAGTGAAATCTGATACTCCTCTATTATCACTATGAGCAGTAAGTTGATTTGGAGAACATAATACACCAATGTTTGTTTACATTGAACATGTTTCCTCTGCATGCTTCATGTTTTCTTCTATGGATTTGGTGTATATCTCTTGTGGCGTTACAGCACCACTTACAGGCCTGACATGTATACTACAGAGTTTTCTGTGTTTTCATGTGGATGGACACAATTCTTGAAATGATGTCATGTTTACAGATGATGTAATAAAAGCAAAAATGCACCATGGTTCCTTCTCTGGTTTTGGTGTATGTCTGCAGCAGCGTTACAGCTTCACCTACAGACCTGGCATGCATACTCCAGTGTATTAGATAACTCCATGCAGATGGACACATTTCTTGAAATTATGCTGCGTTTGCAAAGAAATTTCTGAAAATGAAAATGTTCTGAGTTCCAGGTGGACAGGGCCTAAAAAAGCTCCAGGAGTGTGGGGGTGGGGTCTGGATTTTTCTGACCAAGGTGCTCTAATAGAGCTCCAACTTAATCAAGGGCTGAAAGAAGTTTGTGGGCACAGCCACAAAGAATTGTTATTTAATTACCTGAATTGTACCAGCAGCTGGTACAATTAGACTAAAATTATATTTTTTGAGTGGGGTGCATATTTTGCCTCATAATGTGAAGGCACTTTTAAAACCAAAAAAGAAGTGGGCAGTCCTGACGTAAAAAGGGTGACTGATTTTTTTTTTTTCTCAATGCAGCACAATCCCATTTAATGCAGCACTTTGTTGCACTTTGGCTTTAATAAAGATGTAAACTGTCTTGACTGAAAGGCTCAATCAACTTGCTGTTGTGTCTGCTCTTCCTATTTTATAGAGAGCTGTTCAATAAAAACAAAGTGTATCCACTCTGTAAACATTCCCTGGTAAAATGTCAGAAGTGGTGCCTGTCAAAAAAAATGCTTTTAATTTCTGGTGTGTGTTTTCTTTCATAATGCGTATTTATCTTTTGAAAAGCAAATATGTAAATAAGCTGTTATCTTAACATTTCAGATTTGAAATATCAAAGTGGTTTCTGCCAAAGCTGTAAAAAGCTACAACCCAAGTTATAAGGATTCCAAATCTGAATAATATCAGATATCTTGTTTTAAGTAAATTTTATATATCAAAGAGTTGTTTCTCTGAACTTAACACCCAGTGTTTGCTTATGCTGTATTTAGAACAGCCTCAGTTGCTTGTTGCCTGATAGAGGATGAAAAGGTATGAACATCATAATTTTGACAAAAGTTCAACAAACACAGTAATGTCTGTGCTCTACTTCAGACAACTTGAGCTTCACAGTTTTCACACCAAATATACATCATTGTTCAATCACACAACAAACAAGTAGAGGTCTATTTAAGCAGAAAGGTTTGTGGTTGATTTTCCCAGCTTTTCCAGCTCTGCCTTGAATCAGTATGGCACTTTTACTTTTAACCCTCCACCACGGTCGCATTCACCTCTTATTCCACGCTCTTATTTTCTTTTTAAAAGACTTTGGCACATATAACAAGATAATTAGCCAGAGTTTTGTCTTTGGTCCATACTTTAACCAAAGTCAGCAAAGGCCCGATTATTTTGTGGCCCCAAAGGTAAACTTTTCAGGTTATCCTGTGGTGTGAGGTGATGTAAAAGTCATTACAACCAGGGGTCACAGGATAAAGCTGAAAATTGTAGGCGGAGCTTGAGCAACAGAATGCAGTTAAAGAAAAATCATGGCTCCTCAAAGAATGCAGAACAAAACATGAATAACCCTTTAACTCCCAACTCAACTGTTTGGCAGAGGTCATTAAATTCAGGATAGTTAATCTGTAAAAAAACATAACACATCATTGTTTTTTTTCTGTCAATGTTTTAGGATACAAAAAAGGCAAACAAGGCAAAGGAACAGATATTTGCTTTGTTAAAGAATTAAAGGTTTAAAAAGCAAAAAGCTATTATTCTTATTATTACCATCATTTTTATTCAATACTTAACCATTTACTGATATGAGGATTCATATATATGTGATTCATCAAAAACAATTATTATGTGTGTTTGCCGAACTTAACATAATCAATCTTAACCTATTTTTGATTGATATTTTATTTACCAAACTTTTTGCCTTTACTGATTGATTTTGTGCATTTTTATGTCACCACTTATTTAACTGTTCACTTTTTAAACCTTCAAATCCAGCATCAAGAAAATATCTTTTTTTGTTTGTTTGTTCATAGTTTTCTCTGTTCCATGAAACATTAACATGAACAATACTTTAATTTGTTCTGTTTTTTAAAACAATAAATATCCCTGAATTAATTTATGACCTTTGCTAAACAGTTGGCCTGGCAGTTAAAGGGATAAGATATGATTTCTGCAAAGATGCTGCAACAAAGCTCTGCTATCATGTATTCATACAATCATGAACTTTTTCAGCCACTGAGCAACAGTAGCACATCTGTTTGATTGGATCATATGAACCAACCTTCGTTCTCCATGTTCATCAATGTACCTTGGCCCGCCCATGTCCTTGTTCCTGGTTCACCACTGTTCCCTCCTTATGCTGCGTTCACACCGCAAATGACCCAGCTACCAAAATCGCATCACCCACTGACGTAGTGTCGCGCATCCATAAATACTTCATTTTGGTAACCGCTACCGTCGGCCGTCGCTCGGTGACGTCACGTCCGCTCGAGTTTCATTGAGATCATATCATATATCTTATATTAGGATGTTTAAGCAGACATTATTCCAGCTGTGTCCTTTTCATTCACTTATCAACCACAAAAAACTGCAGCTGATGCCCTGCAGCAGCATTATACAATACACCCATCATGAGTTTTTCAAAAATAAAGCTCTCTTGTGAAAAGTGAACTCCTGTGAAAAGAAAATTTATATTTTTTTCAGTTCAGATATATATATAAAAACGCTGCTGTCTGTCTGTTGCCGCACACGCTGATATCGCCTGAATAGATCAACTTTTTATCATTTTTTGCGCGCCGTGAAGTGATCGCCTTTGAAGCTGTCACATCGCGGGAGATTTAGCCCCGCCCCATTGTGGCTGTACATTGACTTTGAATGGAGAGTGATTGCCGAGGTAGTATAAGTAGCGTCCGATGTGAACGCACCATTAGACCCCTTACTGATCACTATCAACCTTGAACACCCAATAAGAGCTGTAGTTTTGGAGATGTTCTGACCCAGTCAGCAAGCCATCACACTTTGGCCCTCAAGGATGTCAAAGAGCAGTGTTTCAAGAGTCATGAACACCATGTAAAAGACTGCTGTGTGGACTGTTTCTATATTTCACTCAGCTGCAACCAGCCTGGAGTTCCTTCAAAAGAGCAGTGTCTTCAAAGTGCTTGTTTCTCCTTTTCACTATGCCAGACTAGGATGCCTGTAAAGCATTTCTGCCCTCAGTACAAGTCTTTTAGTTCCTTCATTGCCCCACAAAAGCATTCTCAAATTCCTCATTTTAGGCCATTATCCAGGTCTCATTGAAACGCTCAAAACTGAGGATGACCTAAAGTTACCTCGCAATGTCACAGCCCTTTGTGCTCTGACTGGACAGTTCTATCGGGCGCTGAGGCAGCCCTGTCCTTCTTCTTCTACTGTATTTTCCGGCAGGCTCAAAGCAGCGACCGCGAATTGAGTCCCCCTACAGGCCAGAGCTGGTAATGAGTGAGTGTGAGCAAGGGATCTATAAACCCTTGCTGGACGGATGTGTTCCTCGGTGATGGTTTTGTGGCTAATGGACATCACAGAGGAGGTAGTGTTTTATCAGATTACTCCAATAAAAAGAAAGGTACCTCGTGATGTCACGACGTTTGAAATCTCGCGGACATCTCGCAATGACCTATTTTCAGAGGCATCAAATCTCGTTCTAGGATATCAGAAAAAATACAATATCTCATTTTTGAAAATTAAAGGGGTGTAAGGTCTTGTTTTCAAATTTATTATATTATATGTAAGTATTAAATCATGCATCAGCATGATATGTCTCCTTTAACGATTTGAATAAATTTAACTGATGTCAGTGAAAGAGATTATGTGTTAATGAGGAGAAGTTCTGTTTACTCTTGTTGAGACAAAAAAGGGAGTGGAGATGGTCTTAGCAACTACTTATCAGTAGAGGTCAAGGTGAGGGGGAGGGCTGTATACTTCTAGGAACAATGCTAGGGACAAATGTAAAAAGTCTGTACATATGAGAATATAGTTTAGAAAAACATTTCTTTAGCCTGTATTTAAACCAAAGACAGCTATAAATCCTCAAGCCGTTATGTTGCCTTCCACTTTAGCTAAAATTTGTGAGATATTTGAAGCCAGAAGAAAATCCCCCACACAGAACCTTTGCAAAGGAGCATGTCTGTCACGATGGCTGTGTGGATGTGTCAAGCATAAAACAACCATGACAAATGAACTGCCTAGTGTATTCAATCAACTAACAGGTGCCATGATGAAGAGATGATCAGTGTTATTCACTTAACCTGTCAGTGGTCATAATATGTCAAACTCCATTAATTCTATATACTAAGTCATTTTGTTACATATTCAAACATTTCAGTTTTAAGATTTTAAAAGATCAACATAATGTATTTTTAAAGAATTGACTTTTATCAAGACTTTCAGCTTGAGGATGAGAACTTACATGTGGTTTTGCAGTTGAACTGTCTGTTAATCCAATGTTTTGTAATTGAATGCAGAAACAAGTCAGGGGAAACAGAGCAAATGAAACCCAACGCTAGTCTTAGTTTTTCATTTATTTTTCACAAAGGGAATAGGATATATTTCTAATGAGTTGACGGCAAAGCTCTTGAAACCTAAAAGCATTTTTGTTGTATAATAAAAGACATAATCAAGCCATCATGATCAAACATCCTTTTAAAGTAAGAAAATTAACATTACATTACAGGAATAGCACTGAAGCAGATGTTCATTTGCTTGAAATGACACGTTTCAGCTAAATGACAGCAGAGGGAGGGCAGGGCTTTGCTAATGAGAGGAAGTCTATGGAGGGATGATAAAAGGCAGAGAGGAAAGAAAAGCTATGGAGCACCTTGGCACTGCGATTTGAAAAGGCGTTAAATGTAGAACCAGCGAAGGTCCAACTTTGCCACACTTTCAAAGTCGCTTCTCGGGGGAACGGAGCAAAAGCGGCAAAGAGCTGCGAACAACAGGCACATTCTCCTCTCCCCGGTCGTTCTGCTGCTTCAAACAGGCACATCAAATAGCAGCGAGGACTAGCAGACGCCCTAGACATGCAGAGACAGACAGAAGTTGGGTGGAAAGTCAGCTGGGTCCCTAAGGTAGGGGTTGCATAACTCGTCTTCTCTTCTTCAGCGTTTGAGGAGATAAAAGGGAGTGAGGAGTTCAGCCCAGAGAGATGTTGTTAATCTGCTCTGATAGTGAGCCTTTTTTACTCCCATAATTATCCCTGACTTTCTGAGGATGGAAACTGAAGAGGCTCAGAACTTTAGAATAAAGAGAAAGAAATCGTTGACTTGCTCCATACAACAGAAACAGCTTGGATCATTATATTTTTATTAGAGAGTTTGAACCATAAGAAGACAGAAGTAATAAGACAGTTTTATAGAAGTAAATCCTTCAGAAGTTAATACAGAACGAGGCCTGCGGATACATAAAGATTTATCTTCAGAGGCTCAGAAAATATTAGAATATTAAATATTTGGCCTGTGAAATTCACATCAATTGTCTTTTCAAACTTTTACAACTCCGAAAATTTCCGTAAATTTCTAAGTTGAGCTGCACATGTTAACACAAACAGCATTATTTCAACACTCTTACTATCTCAAAGTTTTCCTGCCTAAAGCCCGCTGCAGTGAGAATCAGGTCAGATTAGGTTTGGGAGCACATGCTGGGTCAGCACTCTGCCATTCATTTCCAATTACACATCTGCGCCCACTAAAGCCTATGTGATTTTCATACTTCTGGATTGTTGCTGATAATGAGCTCTGTGGAGGACGACAAATCATGCAACCAACATCTTCTATTCTTTGTGACGATCTTAAGACACAAACCCACTTTGGTAAATGGCAAATGGACTAGATCTTATATAGCGCTTTTCTAGTCTTTGACTTCTCAAAGCTGCTTTACACCGCAGGTCACACCTACCCATTCACACCCATTCGCTCTCACATTCACTCACTGATGTTTTTTTTTTTTTTTATGTCTATGTTATGTATCCATCAGTATCTCTAACACATTCACGCACTTTCATGCCCATTTACACGCCACTGACGCAGCAGTGGGAGCCCAAGGACACATCGCCATGTGTCGCCCGGAGCTGGGCTTGAACCTGCAACCTCCTGATCACTGACCAAGCGCACTATCCAACTACGCCACTGACACCCCTACTTTGCACAATGTCTTCAGCTTAAACATAATTGTTGATAGTGAAAAGCTACTGTTTTTGCTACTAATGCACTACAACATGGCTGTTAAACTTTAAAGCAACAATACTTTTACTGCATAGTAACTAATAGCAACTTCTTGTTTAAAAGTATCGTAGTAACTGAGTGACCTGAATAAGAAAATCCTCATGGCTTAAGATTTTATTGACACCAGTGTCATTACCAATTATGCCTTTATGTGACTCTTAAACCACTCCTTTATAGATTCCTGTGGATTTACTGTGTGGACACAAGTTGGCCTCCAAAGGTTTTCAGCGGCCAAAAATGTCAACCACATGACATTCCTGGTATTCAATGTGTGCTGTGTGGACAGATGCTTCTGCAAATTCCAACCAGGTTACCGGGTTTTTCTCATTTCTGAAAAGAGCCCTTGAGTGATAATGTCAGCTTGAGAGCAGCTTGATTTTTACAGTGCTACCATGCTTTCATCTCAAGAACGAAACGGGAAGTGAATAGCCTTCATATTTCCAAACACAATGACCCCAGACTTCCAAAATGTCCACACTGTTTGACACACCATAAGTCAACACCCTACACCAGGGGTGTCCAAATGTTTTACATCAAGGGCTGCATAAAGAGGAATGCATGGGCAGATGAGCCACTTGCTCTACCTCACTTTTAGAGTATTTAAGTCAAAGTTCTAGGGTTTAGGAGTGAGTTATCATCTCTCAAGGGCTATCACTGGATAACGCAGAGTCAGGATGAGAATGACCTTCTGAGTAGCAGAGATGGGGACACTGATGGCTTATCTTCACTGCCAGACACAAAACAAGAGCAAATTGCAAGAATGTTGGTGCTTGAAGATGAATATTGCAAGCTTCTTTGTAAATGAGATCTTGTGACAAAGTAAAATACAGAAGAATATGTGCATATTTGATGGTATTTGCTGCTGTAATTCATAGTTTGGACACCCCTGCCCTACACTTTCAGTGCACAGCATGGAGAAGCAACAACAGACAGCTCGGGCAAAAGACATGCACAGCATTAAATATTGTAAGCTATCTGTGTGATAGAACAATGAAAAACGAACACAAACAGTAATTTAAATAATTGTTGACACACATTTAAGTCCCTCCTGACTGAATTAATTATATTTTAGATGGATATGGAGCAAAGCCAAGTTATTAGATAAAAACATGTGTATTACAATCCCATTATGATGGACTGGCAGAGACATTAATGCCATCTTAAGACAGTCAAAAACTGCACTTTTGAGGTGAATTGAAGAAAGTCCTTTTCTCCTCCCTCTGATATCAACCATTAGATGTTGTTCTATGCCACTCAGCATATGGAACTGCTAGTTTGGTGCACAAATTCAATGCATACTGTCTATACTCATTTGTTCGTTTATGAATACTTCCAGCATTTAGCATTACCGTAAAACTAAAAGATTTCGAATCAAAGCCTGTACATCAACTGCTTCATCATCCAATTCCATCTTATCCTTTTCAGATCATGTCCTGCCTCCTGAAACCTTCTTGCCTAGAATATCCCCTGTTATGAACCACATCTATTGTCAGACAGGTCATACGGATTTCAAGGGCAAGCAGCCCTGAATTTTTAAAATAATTTTCATGAGTGAATGTCAAGAGAAAATACATCAAAAAGTGTCACAAAAGTTAAGGATTCCTTTCATAATAATTGAAAATTTTCTGCAAGGTCAAACTCTGGCTTTGTGGCAGGTAAACCGTCCTTGTCATATTCAGGCATTGTTCTCATGTCTGCACAACCATGAGAGACAGACTGGACACATCTGCCTGTTCCTGAAACTGACCTCCATGTGTGTCATGGCCCTCTAGCTCAGCTCCGTGACAGGATCTGAAGTATTTCCTGCAAGAAACTGTGTGTGACTGTGAATGAGAGTTAGAGAGCAGCCCTGGTGTCTGCACCCTCCTGTCTGACCAGTGACAGTCGCTAATGCAGTACTAACCTCTGTCACGACCTGCTCTGCTGTCTGGATCCTTACAGAACACACACAGTAATGAATAATGGAAATCTCTTTGTCTAAGGACATTTTATTAAAGCAGCCGTAAAGATATGTCAAGAGTTTGACCCTTGAACAATCATACTGTGTATGTAGGAATGAGACTGCATAAAGCCCTAACAAGTCTGAGTGACTGCATTAATGAAATGAACTGTTTATTTAGTTTAGTTTCAGGTTTTTAGGGGCAGGACCAAATGGGGGGCTTAGTAACTCAATTGAATCCCTAATGTATTAGTGATAGTCAGTGTTGGGAGTAACGGCGCTAGAAATAATCTCAGTAACGGGTAATCTAATTAATTACTTTTTCATGCGTTACCGTTACTGACAGTGAAATGTGGCGCATAACTCTGCACTGATGTCACGCAGTTGTTACCCGACCTGCCTCACTCAACCAGACACAGTTAGCAGCTGTGCCGCAAACAGACAGACGAGAAAACTCGATGCCAGAGTTGCCAGGTCCGCTTATTATAAACGAATTTTGGCTTCTTCTTTTTCTAACTTGCATGTGTATATTGGGAGTTGTAGGTTGCAGTTTTTTGGGCTTGTTCCAATAGTGCAATTGTTCATTTGAACTTGTTGTGTCCCCAAACCCAGGAGGAATCTGGTGCATGATCTACCATCAATATAAACCCAATTCAGAAGTTATTAAAATTGTTTTATCCCACCCTAACACAAATTTAAAATTATGGTAAAAGGTGTTTCCACCTAAAATAAATCCTTATAGCCAGATTTAAATTGATTTCTAATGTTTCTACTACTGTTTTCACCATAATAAAAATGTAGTTAAGATAAAACTTAGATAAAAACCTGAGATGTCTTTTTGGTTACAAAAATCAAGGTTAGACAGATTGTTTACCAAAACTGAGTTATAAATAACAGCGGCCCCTTCCTTCACCTCTTTATAAAGAAAAAGATGTTCCACCTCCAAACAAAAGGATGTTTAATAAGTAAATTCATAGACAAAAAAAACTAAAAATATGACTTTGAAATTGAAATCTAAGGTGGATAAAAATTAAAACACGCTTCATGTAGGTTTTTCCTCTTTAAAAAAGCTTATTTCAATCACAAAATCTGGCAACACGGCTAGCTGCAGCAACAGCAAGTCTGGAGCATCTGTGGAATTAAAACTGGTGTTTTCAGGATGGAAGTACAAGAAGTAAAAGGCAAGAACACACATGTGAAGTGTACTTTATGTCCTAAAGCAAAGTGTTTGTCTGTTGTTAGTGAATCTAAAATCTAGTGACCAAAAACATCGAGAACTGCGCTGATGACGTCAGCGCTGCTGCAGCAGGTAACAACAAGGAAGGACACAGAGATGGAGCCACACAGTTCAAGCAGCGAAAGCTTTTTCAAAAAAGTAACACATCAATTACTTTCCATGATTACTAATTACATTTATGAAGGTGTTATTTTGTTAGTAATTCAATTATTTTTTGGGGAAAGTAACACACACACACATAAATAATTATAATATTTTTTTTCATTTTTGAAAATATATCGTCCTCTCAGTGAAAGGAGCGATGCTCTCTACTCAGTCAGTCAGCCATACGAGAGAATCCAAAATTTCCACAAACATAACATGAGTAGGATTTATTTGACATCAGCATAGAAGCAACTTGATTTAGGATCTTTTTGTCTTTGTCTCATGTAACACAAAATAACATCTTAACATGCATGATGATGTGCATCATTCAATTTCACTTTTTGAGTCCTGGATGATAAAAACAAGTTTATTGCAATAAATATTGTAAATAAATGTGCATGTTCATAGACACATTGTCTTTTCCAACAGCAGCATCATAATAAATGTCCTCACCTCTTATGTTCATACAAAACGATTATTTTTATGGGAAAACACTGGATTACAGGTTGGACTGTACTCAGTAGACACAACAAAACCCAGGTGTTCGGAAAAACATCCGCAAGAAATCTTGAATCACACAGAAATTCAAGATAAATGTGTTGATGTTCAGGATGCTAAAATTAAACTTTTCTTTTTTAGTATTAAACCATTTGTCTGCCATGTGATGAATGTGATTTTATCTCTGATGTCTTGAACATGTAGGACTGACAGGTCCAACAGAGATGACTGATAAAAAAACTGTAATTTATTTGGTTAGCACATATTGTTAATACCAAGAATTAGATTAGATCACATGAGATTATGTTAGGTTAGATTAGATTAGATTAGATTAGATTAGATTAGATTAGATTAGATTAGATTAGATTAGATTAGATTAGATTGGATTAGACTAGATTAGATTAGATTAGATAGAACTTTATAAATCCCTTTAGCAATCTCCCTCAGGAAAATGTTTATGAAAGACAGATCTAAAAAAATATCAGTAAATATAAAACAAATCTAAATTAAAATAAAAGTAAAAAATAAAAAAATATGGCTACTGAATGACTACTGCTCCTTCCCATCTTCTGTCTTCCTGTTACTCCCCCCCCCAGTGAGGAATTGTACATTCTGATGGCCTGAGGGACAGAAAAGTTTCTGAGTGTGTTGGTGCTGCATTTGGGAGCAGTCTTGGGCTTAACAGGCTCCTCTGGTTGCTGATGATGGTGTGCAGAGGGTGACTGGCATCATCCATAATGTTGATGCTGTATTCTCGTGATTTGGAGGATTATGCTTCAATAAACTTTCTTTGCACTACTGAAACTTGGCTTCCTGGTTTAAACACTTAAGATGAATTGATTTGAATGGCCTAAGGGACATTACATTTTAAATTGTACAACAATCTGAATGGGAAAAAAATAAATGAACAAATAAAGCAAATAAAAGCTTTCATAAAAATATGTTTGTACCTAACAGAAAAATGCATTTCTTTATTACCCAGTGTGCATCTGATGTCAATTCAACATCAATATGACATCAAACACTTACATCAAATTGTCATCATAATTTGGTCAAACACATAAATCAACATGACATCAGTCCTTTGACAGACATCAAATCAACGTCAATTTGATTTCAGGTTTTGTGCAGAAATGTTGTTTTGATGTCAAATATATTGATTAACAATGTACAATGCAGTGATTGGATGTGAGATTGATTCCTCGGTTGGACCTTTTTACAACCATAAGGAGGTCAAAGCTTGTAGGCTATTTATCATGGTAGTCAAAGTCTTGACCAATCTTCAACGTCAAATTGGTGTCACAGTGCCCGCTGGGTAGATTGATAGGATTATAGCTAATTGAAATGCAAATATCTTAGCTACGTAACTGGAAAGAGATACATTACCTTGTCGCTTTGCATCCTGTAAGTTGTTGAAAAAAGAAGTTGTAAAGCAATGCAGAGTTCTGAGGAAGGTCCGAGCTGCATTCATGAGCAACAAAACAACAAACACAAGCTTTGGCTTGGGTCATGTCTTTTGGTGTGTTCCAATTGTAGTCAGAAGTAAGAATTTTTGGGGTTCTGAGTAGGAAACTGCAACTGGAACATCCCCAGAAGTCTAAATTTCCTACTGGGAACTCGGTGAAACCTCGCCACCCCCGAGTTGACAATCGAAGATGGATGCCCCCAGTGTGAACAGTTATTTAGCCCCTGTAATAATCAATTTATTTGCACTTCTGACTGGGGTGTGTCGCTCTAGATCAGCTGTATACATCGTTTTGTTAGACTTATATTTACAAAAATGCTGCCATAGTTATAATCACATTCTTCATGTGATATTTGTGAACAACAACGGAGGGCGTGCTAACAACAGCTAACAGCAGCCTGGTAGATCGGCATGTTTTTTTCCGACTTTAACTAGAACACCAATAAGTCGGGGATGATGTCACTCCCAGTCCCGAGGTTACTGGAATGCAGCATTATGACAGTCGCCGCGCATGCTCATGGGTAGCAGAGTCTTTATGTCTTTGGAAATAGATTCTCCTCATAGCACCTTTAAGTAAAACTGTTTCTCTTCCTTATCCAAAAATGTGTTGGCGTTGTAAATGGTGTTGAAATGGTGTCAGAAAATGCATACAGTGTAGAGTCTTTTGGCCAAATAAGGATACAAAGATAGCTAGTCTGATTGGGCAGCAGAGCCTGAAAAAGGCCTCGTTTGACAGCTGAGAAAATGACTTCATGTTATAAATGTGACATATTCCCAGGAGAGGGAGGTAAATCTGGACAATATGATGGCCAGTTTGATTTTCAGACAAGAAAATGGATTTCTACTTAAACTCTCATGTGACTGGACCTTTACGAGCATCACAAGAGGATTCAATTTGGAATTGCCGTTTTAGCGTCTTCCAGTTTGATGGATTGATAAAAGTGATCCTTGCTCACTTGCCTTTTTTTTTTTTTTTTTTTTTTTACAGCATATCCGAAGAGAAGAGGATGTTGTGCTCATTCCACCTGGGTATTATGACCCCTGATTCCCCCAATGAGCTGTAGTAACAGCTTGAAATATGCTTGAGCTTCTCAATCTCACATGGGAATCAGGTGTTGATTCACTCAAGCCTGGGACTGGCATGAAACAGTCCTCATCTGTTGGTGCTGGCAGCTTTGTGCTCCATCCCTGTTCAAAAAGGTCTTGTTTTAACATGTAAGTCTGTAAAAAACACTATTTCTGGCTATACTGAAAATGTTGAAGTCTATGGTGACATCATCTATGTGCATGCTGTCTCTTGTAAGCCTGGTGTTATTCTGTGTGCCATGAAGCATTTGATTTTCATCTTGCACTGCCTCTTGGCTTTTTGGTAGACTGACCACCACTTCCACACACAACTTCATTTGCACATTTTTGTGTACAAAGTCATGCTGGGAAAACTCCCATCATAAGCATGCAAATTCTTTCCCCAGACCTCGAGCAGTTTCAACCACGTTTCACCAGGTTTCAAGGGTTTTGCACTGAGCTGTGAAAAAAATGACCTTTTTCAATTTTCCAATTTTGCACACTGGACTTTGAAAAAATATGAAGAATATTTCATATTCATATCAGCTTCCCTTGGAAAGTCTGAGGCTGTCTTGAGATTATTCTAACTGATGGATCCAGTTTTTGCCTATTCTGGCTGCTCTGAGTCTTTTAAGCGTGCACTCGGTAGTTTCCATTTATTAAGTTTGAATATTGTTTCATACTGGCGTATACTATACATCTGTGTTTTCTTTGTGTTGTGATCTTGCTGCTGTGTCCATCTTTCTAATGCACTCTGTACACATCAGAAACCCCCTGTGCCACAGATTTTAGACCATGACTTTAGGCACATTTGTTTTTGGCTACCACCCCTGACCATTGCCCATTTTTAGACAATTACACCCTGGGCTGCTAACAACGGCGTTTGCTCTTTTTTGTTCAAACAATGTGAGCATGTGGCATAAAAATGACAACACTGTCAGGTAAATAAAAGGAAAGACACCTGCACTTCACACTTAAAGGCCAGACATAAAATAAGGTGAAAGCAACTTGCTATGTAAAACTAATCTGACATGCCAGATGAACAGTTCCACATTGGAAATATTTCACTAATCCATCTGGGAAGGAAACCTGCAAAAATGTTTTCAGGGGCAGAACCTTCAAAAACAACAGTAGCTTGTGATTGGATGATCATTCGGCTCATCACACTCATCACAGACCAATCAGTGTCAAGTAGCGCTGCTATGATGCATATGTAGCAGCTAAACGTAGCAGCTAACAACAGTTAGCCATTAGCCGCTACAGCAAGTGGCTTAAAAGGGCAAACAACAGTCAATGGCCATAAGCCGCTACGGCAAACAGTTGTCAACTGTTGTTTGCCCCTGTTAGCCATTAGCCATAGTGGCAAACGGCTGTTAGCCTTTAGCTTAACTACCTTAAGACTATTGTTTCACATTAAATTATACCGTATAGATGTATCATTTAGCACTTATATGTGACATGAACCTCATCAAAGACAATCTCTACAAATTAATCTTATGAGGAGAGTTTATTTTTCCAAGTATCACTGAGGAACCATGATGACCAAAGGTAAACCGGCATTGGCTGCCATTATTTGTACAACAGGAAGTGGCTTGATTTCCTGTCAAGTCACTTTGTCAGCCTGAGTTAATGTTTGACAGATCAATCTTGCCAAGTTCCATGCAACATGCATTTTTTTGTCCCTAGCCTAAAGAGATATATATAACTCCTGAAGAAAACAGTTTCTGTTAGATTTTTAAAATATTTTATTTAAATAACATATTATTTCAGCTATCACACTATTTGGAGCCATCAGCTTGGTAATATTTGCTTTTTAATCAATAATTTAGAACCACAACCACAACAAAAGTGTTTGTCCCCACAGTCATTGATGGAGAGAAAGTGCTATGTTTTTCTAAAGAAAAATACAAAAATGTATAAATAACTATTAAATGCTTATAGAAAGGTTCTACCACAGTCAATCTCGTTTGACAAGTTAAATGTTTGAAGCCCCACCTGCTGCTGCAACATAGACATGAGGCAATTTCATTAGACAACTTTACTATTTACCTCTCCTGAGGCCACACTGGTGGACCACATGCTCCTGCATAAGAATTTTGCAAAGGCATTTTTTCACACCTTTTACACCTCGTCAGATGGAGCTGAGATGAGTGTATTATGGCCGGGTCCTGCTGGGACCACCCTGTGTTGGATCGGATGGTTCACTGTCCTATAGACACCCTGATGTTCTGCAATACTGTAAACTTTCCATTTGAATGTTTATTTACAGCTTTAGTATAATTTTTTACCCATATCCTGGAGTGAATATTCAAAATATGAGTTTACAGTGCCATCCCTAATGCATGATGAAACTTATACCAAATTACCTGCAAACTAGTGATGTAAGTAAAAAGTATTCATATCAAAATTATTTGGTATGGGACGTTCAGTTTAGTATAGATGTTTGCAGATTAAATACAGGCATAGTTGCATAAATGTGAAATGCAGCTACAACTCAGTTTTCTACACAGATCTGTAAAGTGCAGCATTCCACAATTGCTAAATTCTGGGAAGTCCTGGAGTTTTGCCATCAAAATTATAGAATAGAAGAATAAACCTTTATTCGTCCCACACAGGGAAATTCAAATAATAACTGACTGACACATTGCAAAAAAATCCATTTGCAATATTCTCAATCTGCAGTGTTTCTCTGTGTTTCATTTAAGTGCATTGAGCCGGTAGGGAAGTTAACAGAGTAAGTATCTTAGAGCAATGATTTAGAAGGTGGTGGCACAATTAACCAAAATGAAATTAATATTTCAGACTCTATCATCCATGATTATAGAGTACACTTTTTAAAGATCTATTTGTATGGAAATTAAACAGTTTTATGTTTAAAAATCAAAAGTAATAACTCAGTTGCTCAGCCATGGTTGGCACATGGCCAACACAGCTTTCCAAAAGCCAAATACATTGACCTTGTTTTAAATCATGTTGGCACATGAAAAATAAAAGTTTGTTTTGGTTGATTACATTTATGGAACACTTTTTCTGCAGACAATAACTGCTGAAAGGTCAAATGACTATTTACATCTGGACTCTGTGTGGGGAGCACCTGTGGTGGCCAATCAGGTTTAGGGATGGCTCTCTTGGCCACCCATCTGGCCCTGCCCATTGCCAGTGCTACAGCTCCACACAGTTATCAACATCTTTTTGCCCTTCAGCTCTTTGTGCTGGTCACATGACTATTACTGATCGTGGCTGGTACCAAAACAAACCAGTCCAATCCCAACATATTGAAGCTTTAGGAATTTTTTTAAGTTATCACAACCCGAGAGAGGTGGACGTGATCATTTAAGTCCCTTTTAAATGCCACTCTGTCACATAGTGAAGGTATTTCAGTGAGACTAATCCATACTGCTACCTTGAGTGCTGCTAGCATGGCCATATCAGTGCCTTCCCAGGAAAGTGTGGTTAGCAAGATATTATAGCTGGTTATTTGGTTTCAATGTGTATATATTATCCCCAAGAAATCTGCTTGAAAATTTCCAGGAAAAACTTTCTAGGTTTGGTGTAGAATTGATGGAGTTAAATCTTGAGGATTATAGCAAATCTGTCCACAGCCACCTGCTGAAGGAATACAAGTGTTGGTGTGTGTGTTTGTGAATGTGTGTTCTTGTTTGGGTACAAATCGATAGGGCTGGTATCACCCCCCTGAGTCCATCTCCCCCTGCTCTCAGAGATTAAGTAGAAGAAGGAGACCTACAGCCAGACGTATGAGTGGGATTAACAGCAGGTACTTATTTGCAGGAAGAAAAGAGGCAAAAGCTGGAGATTGAGAGATTTCAGTGCCTTTTCATTATTTTGTGGAGAATGTGTACAGCAGGTACTGTCAGTGAAAATGTCACAATCAATCAATCCAATGTTCTCTGCCAACCTGCCTCAAATTGCATATTGACTCAGCCCTCCAAACTGCTGGATTAGATGCATGTTGACAGCTTGAATGCTGCAGGAGAGCTTTTCCAGAGGAGTGTCTATGTGTCGTTATTTGTGTATATCGGAGGGTTTGAGTGGATGTTACTAAGCCTCGGCTGTTCGTCTCACTCCTTCCTGCGCTCTCACTCCTTCTCAGAAACTTTCTCCTATATTGTACAGGTGTAAATGCGAACGAGAGAGGTGTTGGCAGTTATGGAGTGGAATGCCAAACATCTTTTCGTGTACGTGCGTGTAGAGCTGACACCCTCGAGGTATCTCGATCTGTAACTGTCTGCTATCTGCAGAAGCTGTCGGGCGATATATTTAAGTGGCATGTTGTCACACAGAGGGGATGTAGGTTGCCTTGTTGGCTCCCTCTGAGTTCGCATATAGCATGTTGAACAGGAGGCAGTGCAGCTTTGATATGTTGATGAGAACGTTTAATGTCTTGGGGAGAGTGTGTGCGTCTTTGCCTGTGTTTTACTCTTTTTGCTGGAAAGCAGAAGGGAGACGCTTCAGATGTCTTGTCCTTTCATTCTAGCGTCCTCCTTTGAGAAACCAGGATCCCAGAGAAACTTAACATCTCATTGTGTCTCGCTGTAGATAGAGATTGAATTATCTTGTGTTCTCCTTAAGTCCCCATTCAATTTTTTCTTAACAGGGATGAAAGATTTTTGCCTGGGACGCCCGAGGAGCTGTGTACCCTGCTGTTTGGTATTATCTGACATTAATTCCTCCACCCCTCTCGCCTGTTCCCAAACAATTCAAGGGCAGTGTTAGATCCTTAAATTGAGAATTTACTGGAAGGTCTTTCGCACCACATCCACATAGTGTTTCTGTTAAGCATAATTCTATTTATCATTACCCTGTCCCTGTATAAAGTAGCTTGTATTGGCCAAACAACAAACTATATGTGACGCTCAATCACAAGGGTTGTTACCCGTTAATGGAAGTAGATTTGTGCTCAGTGTTTGAGAGAAAAAGAGAGGGAAGGAGAGAAGTCTTTGAAGTGAAAGCAGAAAACTCCCCTCTGAGTTCCACAAAGAAGAACTTCAAGGAACAGAAGGCAGGGTGGGAATGCAGAGAGGTGAAAACAGATTTCTTTTTATTTTTTGATACTGCAGAAGAATACTTCATTCTCTCCAACTTTCTTCATAATTCAGCAGGAAGTGGACCCGAGCTTCTCTTCTGCAGCACACATACATTCTCCCTGCACACTGAGTGAGTGGCCTTTGACCTGGCCTAGAACATGGCTGTCTTGGGATGCGAGTCCTTCTGAATGCAGATTTGGCATCACAGTCTTTATTTAACATTCAAATGTAACAAAATGAAGGCATGGCAAATAGATTGTGGCAGTGATACCGTCGACAAGGTTAAGTTGGGCCTCCTTTAAACCTGTTATCCTTGACAAGGTCTCTTATGTTTGAGCTCGAAGTTTACTGCTAGGTCTGTAGAAGTTTTCTGACAGAAGTAAAATAATAAAAAAAAACCTTTCTCTCTGTTTCGTTCTCTTTAAAGTACAAATAAAAAAACAGAACATTTTTCTTTACAACCACATACTTCAGGTCGAATTTCTTTAACAGATGTTGGACAAAAGCTCACTGATTGTGTCCACTCCTTATAGGGCCTCTGGATGCATGATAGGGCTGTCACTTAGTCCAAAAATCATTTGTATTTCACACCATGGCATTGCACCTGTGTACCACATTATCTGATTAGCCGATAATGAATACTATTCATAGGACAATTGTCTCATCACCTGCTGGATACTGAAAGTGTCTGCCCATGCCAAAACAGTATGGACAGGACTGCGGTTTTCAAAAAAATAAAAAACAAACAAACCAAAACCCAAAAAGCTTAGAGCTGGCAAAGGTCAACGTGTTGTTGTCTAAAGGATTGATCTGTAGGAAGGTGAACATTGGTAATTATCGTTGATTGCCTAAGGTGATTTCAAAGAGATCAAATCAGAGATCTGAGAGATCTTGAAATGTTAAAGCTGACCCTGTAATCCACCTGCTAATCTGCTTATCCATGGTAGGTTGTCAAGGGCAAGAGGTGGAGAAGATCCAATAAATAATTGAAAATCATTTTTTTTATATACAAACTTAATTTTATACATATAAAAACATGTGTTTGTTCACACCCATTATGTTAATATAGAAGATGACATCTGTCATCTAAAATGTGGAAATTAATGTATTGGAGTGACTTAAAAGAATAAGAGAGTGTGCCAAGACAAGTTACTCTTTTCATATCTTTATATAAGGATTCAAAAGATGGTTGTACAGACAATAAAAACATAGCATGATTAAAGAACCTTTCCTACCTCACAGAGTTTATCAAATAAAGCATTAGCCTTTCAAAATCATTTGGTCTGATTTTAAAGAAACCTGAACAACAGAAACCAATCAGGTTAAATTATGCTATGTACATTATAGATATGAGTTATTTTCCAAAATGCTATAAAAGCCAAAATTAAAAAAATATTACTCAGTGCTATTCTTTTGCATACCTATTGTACTACCTGCCCTATCAGTATTTAATGCCAGAAAGCTATTTATTCCTGTTAAGCTGTATTTCAAAGTTCAGTTCCACAGCCAACCCAATGAAGTGTCTGGGTAAAAAATGTGAATACTTTCTAAATGAAAATGGATTTATAGCGTTTTGGAAAAGAGCTCTTCATGTATATCTATATCTATATCTATATCTATCTATCTATCTATCTATCTATCTATATATATATATATATATATATATATATATATATATATACAGTCATGGAAAAAATTATTAGACCACCCTTGTTTTCTTCAATTTCTTGTTAATTTTAATCCCTGGCTCAAGTAAAGGTACATTTGTTTGGACAATTATAATGATAACAACAAAAATAGCTCATGAGAGTTTAATTTAAGAACTAAGAACTATTCATTTTCCATGGTTTTCTTGATAATAACCAAAATTACTTAAATTCTTACATCAATAGCTATGGCATTGTACATAAAAACACTACTTTTAAGCATTCCATGTTTTCTTTTCTGTTTGCTTTAAACACATGATACACACAAGAGTTAATACTTGATTGCATAACCATTGTTTTTGATGACTGCAGCCATGCGTCTTGGCATGCTCTCCACCAGCTTCTGACATTGTTCTGCTGTCACAGCAGCCCATTCCTGTTGGACAAATTCAAACAAATTTTCTTTGTTTTTGGGCTTGTGGTTCTCCATTTTGAGTTTGATGATTTTCCACAGGTTTTCAATTGGATTAAGATCTGGTGATTGAGCAGGCCAAGGCATGGTGCTTGAATGTTGTGGTTCTCCATCCAGGCTTTAACTGACCTTGCCGTGTGGCAAGGGGCATTATCTTGTTGGAAAATCCAGTCATTGAGGCAGGAAAGAGTTTTCCACCTGATGGAAGAAGACTGTTTTCAAGGGTAGTCCTGTACATGACCTGGTTCATTCCGCCTTCACACTCAGACTGAAACAACCCCAGATCATGACTGATCCACCCCCATGTTTTACTGTAGGGGCAAGACAGTCTGGGTTGTAAGCTTCTCCAGGCTTCCTCCTAACCAGTAAGTTGGCTGGAGTGGGCATCAATTCAAAATTGGATTCATCACTGAAGAGAACCTTAGCCCAATCATCAACAGTCCAATCCTTGTGGTCTCGAGCAAAGAGTAACCGGGCCTTCCTCTGCCTTTCATTGATGAAGGGCTTCTTGCGTGCTCTGTGTGACTTCAAACCAGCTTCAACAAGTCGGTTTCGCACTGTCGTTCCTGAACAAGACACATTTCTCGACAGTGCCCACTCATTTTAAGGTCCCTGGAGGTCTGACGACGATTCCTGACACAGGAACGGATGAGTGCACGGTCATCTCATGGGGTAGAAAAGGCGTTTCCTGCCACGGCCAGGTAGCAATTTGGTAGTGCCATGTTCAGCTTGTTTTTTTGTTGTAATGAGCGGCTGTCTTGGAGATCTTCAGTTTTTTCGCTACCTGTCTCTCACTCATGCCAATTTCCAGCAGTGCCAAGATGGCTGCCTTTGTGGCTTCACATAATTCTTTTGTTTTAGGCATTATGTGAGAGCTGACAACTTCTGAGTTGTGCTACGGCTTGAATGTAAGCAGGAAACCACTCTAGGCCTTTGCATGTGCAGTGCTGCTTGTGACATGAAATGGCCTTTTATATACCCTGGGAATCAATTAAGCTTAAGAATGTCAAATAGGACATAAAGTATTATGTGACCAGCTGCATTTTTTGTTGTGTTCATTGTATTATACGTTTAGTGGTACCAGACATTAGAATGAACAAGAAATTGAAGAAAACAAGGGTGGTCTAATAATTTTTTCCATGACTGTATATATGTATATATATATATATATATATATATATATATATATATTTATATATATATATATATATATATATATATATATATATATATATATGCTTAACAGATTTCAAACAGAGGATTTATGCTTTATGAGGATTAAAAGATCTACAATTGTTATATATAAACTTTACACAAAACTGCCCTGTATTACAAAGTTAACAATTCCTGAAATAAATCCTGGATCTGCATCCCGCTTTCTACCACTCAAATCGAATCACTTCTCACTTGTGCCATGGTCAACATTACTACAAAATATCGTCAACATCCATTAGGAATGCAGGAATAATTACTGAAAATGTGGAAACTGTCCTATTTCACAATGTTAACAAATCATCGAAAACATTACTGATTCCTTGTGCTATGACCATCATGACCAAAACTTGTCAAAATAAGTTTATAACTTTATACATTATCTTGCTAAGGTACAATAAAGACAGATAAATGTAAGTAAAAACTTTATCTTCTTGATAATCAGATGTTTGATCTGTGGAGGTTGAATGGAATCCTGATCGTTGCAGTTCCTCTGACTTTTGGAAATTGAGGATAGCAACACAAGCTAGTTTTCATGTGGAGTATACTTTTATGGACAAAGACGTAATACCAGTGGTTTCAGTTAATTGTGCTGAAAGCAAGAAGTCACTGCACGCCTCTTATTGGCTCTTGATAAATGTGAAAGCAAAAACACTTGTTCAGTCACCATCCAGTTTCTCTTACAGAGTTCTGCCCTCCCCAGTCACTTTCTATGCGATGTTGCCTGGATAGACTTCCAATGGGTCCTGTGAATTTATGAAACAATCCATCTGGTGAGCAGGTTGGTGGTCGTGCATATGTGCTGTAATTGTAACATTTAAGCGGACTAGTGTCCATATGTGGTAGACACTGTCCATATGTATACTTTACGATTGCAGCTTCAAGATTCAAGTGATCCTGAATTGCAAGGTGCACAAAAGAAGAAAAACCATCAAAAGCAAACAGTTCTAAAAGTGAAAGTCAAAGAGGGAAAATATTAGTGCTCTTATCTCCACTGTTACTGCTGGCTAAAGGACAGAGAGACTGAAATATGACCTCGACCATGTGGAAAGTTAAAGATTCCAGCTTTAAGCATTAAGAGGGGCAGAGAGAAGCCTTAATAAAGCAAACAGCTCTGATGATTTAATGTGGCCAACCTGACACTTCACAGAGGCAATCCCTCTAATAGAGCCGCTCTGATTTATCTCAAAGACTCTCCACAATAGAGACCGTAATGGGCTTTATTCATATTTTTATTTTATGAAACACGATGAAAGAGGTCATGCTGGCCATTAAGAGGATTAATGGCACGTGTTGGGTAAAGAAGATGCAATAAAGTCCTAAAAGTTAATGCTGTCATCTGCACACTGCTGTCCTGATGGAGTGGGAGGGGCCACGTGCACCTAATCGACATAATTCAGCCAGGTAATGTCGGATCACTGGGGGACAAGATGGATATCACTTGGCAATGTTATGGGTTGTGCCGAGGTGTGCCGGCACATTTACGCAGGTTATTTATGCTCCATAATGAAGAACATAATGAAAATTGGACACAACTATAAATATGAGCGGTGGACGTGTTATGTGGAGGAATAATCATTGATGCAATTAAGGTGTTGTACACACGCAGTACTTGGGCCTCCTCAGACTTCCTCCTCTTCTTTTCACTGAGGTGGTATTTTATTCTGAAACATCTTATTCAATCAGCTGAAAGATGGTAGAATAAATCCTCTGCTCTGCTACAAGAAGGCTGGCATTTAAAATATGTTAATGCCAAAGCAATAAAGCCCTCTGTTCATCTATCTCTGAGGTCACTGACAACTCCTGTTTCACTGTGAGTGGTGTTTCTCTTTCATAATTGGTGCATGGTTGCTTCTTAATGTGTCTTTAGGCTAAGCCAGGATAGAAATGCTTATTTATAGAGCACATTAGGATACAAAGCAATTCAAAGACAAGGGAGGGTAACTTATTTTGAGGGCCCTATTAATACATACAGAAATTTAAAGTTAAAATAAAGGATTCATGCCCTCATACACATTGAAAGACATACAATTGTTGAAAAAATAGAGCATTAGAACATAAAACATTTGGCTGTGACATATTTATGACCAATAAATCTGTATAAAATGTTGAGACAGGCACTGTCATAACCAAAAATGCAATGGTCTCTGTTCAACACAACTCAATTTGACACTACAGAAATTTCCTGGATTTATGTTGTAGCTCTTTGAAAGAAGCTGCTTCACTGCTCAAAACATGATGCCTTAGTCATAAATCTGCATCTAAATGAAAGACTGGCATACAGTGTGGTTGATAAATCAGGCTTCGCATAAATTTGCTTTAAAAAACAGTCTAGTGAAAAAACAACTTAGTGTAAATCCACTCTGTCTGCACTTCCTTAAGTGATATTCTAACACTGATTTTGGACAGACTTTTGTAAGCATATAGTGAAACGATGGGCCTCATAAAGCTCAGACATGCAAAGCTAAGAGCTAAGAACCGGACCTTGGGGGATTAAGCTGTCCCCATCATCGCCCCCTTCCTCTAGAACTGAATCCCACGCCACAACAGGAACTGGGACTTTCTGCTGTCATTCAAACAATCACTCAAAACTCACCTGTTCACAAATGCACATGACCTCTAACTAAAGAGGTCCGTACAGTCACACAGCATGTCTGGAGTGACACAGACTGTCGTGGAGGAGTAGTGTGAGCAGACCATGATCAAATATTGGTGAAACTAATGAGTTTTTGGATGATTAATGCAGTTTTAGGAGCGGCGCTATACATGCCCTGTATGCTACCGTTATACAGATGTCCACCGCTCGATTTTGGATCTAAATATCTCCCGAAGCACTGTTTGGATCAGGAAAGCCTTCTGGGTGAGTATATTGTTCTACTTCATTCTATAAACAATGTGAAAGCTGTAGAAACCGAACTTATCCTTTAATAGAGCCGCAGCAGCTAAACAATCACCACATAAAAAGACAAACACTCACTGATATTCTAAACTTAAGGCTACCCATAAAAAGGACTTTACTGCCCTAATACAGAGCCCTTAAACATGTCTGGATTGATAAAAGTGAAAGATGAACATCTTACTCCTTGTCTGTCTCTTTTGTCTGAACCGGCAATAAAGTCTCCAGATGATTACCCCAGTCTGTCTCTAGATATATTATTTCATGCTTCAGAATAACATCTCATGCTTGTTTAACTTAATAAGCATGTTCTTGGTCTGTGGAAGGAAACCAGAGTACATAAACATGTGCATACAAAAGAAAAGCATATAAACCCTGCACAAAAAGACCTCATCCAATAAGGGGAGTAAATCCAGCAAACTTTATGCTGTGAGGCAACAGCACTTCCTTCTACATCACTATAGCTTATAGTAAATCAACACAGTCCCACAGTTACTGCATGTTGTGGACTGCACTGAGTTCAAAGTGAATCATCAGACAGAATTCGGGTTAAATCATATATTATTTCAGGGGGACTTCAAAAATAAAATGTAGCCTATGTAGAAATCCAACCTGTAGTCCAGGTTTTACAGTACATGGAAAATATTGACATAAATATCAGAATTTTCTCAAGTTGGCCAGTCAGTGGTTCCATTTTTGCACAGCTTATGATATGATAGAGGTCTGAGTTCATTCTCTGATGACTCTAAGAAGTTAAAGTTGTTTCTCCAAGTCTTCACTTCTATAAAGTTGAACACATAAAGAGCATTTTTTAGCATATTCCTGGTAACCTTTCAGGAATGTCAAACCCATGAGTGAGGGACAGGGAGGGAAAATGGGACCAGGGGAGATGAAATCAGGTTAAGGGATGTGGGATGGAGACAGATGAGAGGGAGAGTCCAAGAGTGGAAGTGACCCCACAGACCAGATGCTGATAAAGTGTCATCGCTGAGCTCTCTGTCAACCCCGGCTCTCATCTGTCACTGCCACTCTGCAACATTTCACCCTTTATTCCTACTCCTCCCCCTCTATTCTTCCTCTTCCTACACCGCCTCTGCATCCCTTTACCCCACTGCTTTTTCATCCTTTTCCTTTTTCCTGTAATGTACTTATACGTCTACTTTCACACGTCTAACATCCTCCTGCTTTCCTTTTTTAAACACATTGCTTTGCATCGAACGTCTCACACTAAGAGCCATCAGCTTGGGGGAAATGAGTCACAGCTGCAGTCATTGTTTTGACAGACTCATACAGGGACGGCGGCTTTTCACTGAATATTTTGATTCTCTACCCGTCACGTTGGAGGACCACCACAAAGCCAGAGACAGGAGCTGCTTCGTGTTTATATAAGAATGAAGTCTCACTGTAGATTCAATGTGTTTTTGTGTTATTTTCTTTTGAAACATTCTAAGAGCTCTTACAAGAGGGGCAATGAGGGGGTAGACTATGTAAAATTTCCACACAAGACTGCATTCTGCGTATATAAATGAAGCAACAACTGAGAGTCTGCGCTATTCAACCACTTGACGAACATCCTCCAAATTAGCAGACGATGTAAGCTCCAAGATTCCTGCTCTTCTCTTCTGCTCAAGTTTTGCAAACTCCATACTAATGTATCAGTACCACCAAGCTCTGTTATTCAAGGTTACATTGAACCCTTGATTCAAATTTTTACAAACCAAAGAAGTTGCAACAAGCAGTCTCTTTGACTCAGCTGGTGCTGGAAAATAATCCTCCTCATCTCCCTCAGCTAGCTGTGAAATGTCCCCGGGCATCCCATTGGTTAAGATTATTCATCTAAAGCCATGGCGGCTGCTGGTCAGTCAAGGAGGGGAAGCTCATTTTTTACCTGCCTACATCATAAATTTGTTTATTTATTTAAAGCAGCACTACGGAAGATCTCCGCTTGACCGCATGGAGAACTCAACTACCCATGAGCTCTAGCGCGTGCATACTGTCGTAAGGATACAGATCTGCCGGTCACGTGCGTTTGTTTTGTAGGCGAATCACAGGAGCCAGGACTTCGCTCAAAAGTATTCTTCTGTCTTCAGCGGCTGTTTGCAGGATGGATAGCGACGAGGTAATGTATTTATTTTTGACTAATTGACGATGTTAAAAATAGCTAAGTTCAACTTGGTTTTATTACCGTGAAGTCGGCCCCGCCCCATTGAAGCAATAAAGTGAATAAAAGTAAAGACAACCACGAGCTGGCGATATCACACACTTGAAATAGGTCTAAACAAAACTACATACTGGTACGTTCTGGATTTGTTGTGCTGTACTTTTTTCCTGTCAAGTTTTTTTGAGGAACTTCGTCATAAATTAGTCGCCCAACATACCTGATAGTAGTCGGACATCCCTCCTCATCTTTTATTTCACGTCAACGAGTGAACGCCGAACCGATGTTTATTCTGGTCCGAGCATTCAGCTTGTTTTTCTCTCACTTTCTTTGTTTTGTATCCTCCGACAAAACTTTTCTCTTCCTGACGTTGTTGCCTCTGCCAGGGTTACAGCTCTGCGATTGGCTTTCGCCGAGGCTTCCATGTTTTAGACGAATCGGGAATCGGGAGAAGTGACGTATGCCGTAAAGCAGTCCGAACGTGTAGTTTTTTAGTGTGGCAGGGTTCCCACCGTCCACCTCAAAGTTACATAGCGCCAGTGAAAGGGATACAGACCACTCCAGAGGTGTCATTCAACTCATTGTAAAGTGGTGGACCATCAGAATGAATATCGAAGGATTGTATTATGTTTGAAAAACCACATAGTGTTGGTTTAAATGTAAATTCTTCCCTCCGTTCCTTTTCAAGAAAATGATCTGTGACCCTGTCGTGCCAACTCGGTGTCTTTTCCAGGGATTTTACCAGTGTTCTCTCAATGGCCAGCAAGGCTAGACTGCTCAAACGGCCTTGGCCCATTGTGTTGCAGGTGTAAGACTTGAGCCGCTTCAAACAGGAGAAGCTCCTCTCCAGAACAACTAAATGTAAAACTTAGAAGATGCTCCGGTGGAGGGTTATACTTCAAGATCGCTGATTGGCTCATTTCACTGTCAATCAAAAAGGGATTCAGCCTCAGACAGATCATCCAATCATCATGCAGAAGCCGAGCATCCAGGCCAGCCCACTGCCTCATAGACCCCCAGAGATGCTGAGCGTCCAATGGGCGGGACAAAGCCCAGCGTTTATCCAATGACCGTCCAGTTTCCACAGGGGAACAACCCACTCTATCCTTCCCCATCGAAGTCAGAAGATGCTCAGCGTCCGACTGTGTTAAAGCACTGAGACACTGCGGGGATGAATGAGAAGGAAGTTGCGCCAGTTGCCTGTGATAAGTAGCTGATTCTGAACAAAAGATGAAGTTATTTTAGCGCATATTCAGTCAATGAAATGTACACACAGCAGTACATATCACCACTTTTTTGGGGACATTTTAGGGGAAGCTGAGCTTCCCTTGCAGTCTTGGAGCAATCGCCAATGATCTAAAGGTAAAATCCATGTTTTTATTTGGCAAGGATATGGATCAGTGAACAAATGTACTAAGGTGACATAGAAAGGTTATAAACTGAATGTAAATTAAGTAGATCAACTATCTGTTTAAATATAGCAAAGAAAATTGAAATTCAGTTTGTGTTTCAAACAAGTGCATCACTGGCCATTGAGCACTCTACCATCAATGGAGTGGTTGAGCTGTCAAGCCCTGCTCTGGCACTTGCTGTGACTTGGGCAAGACACTGACCCCAACATGCGTACACTGCTTTAGTAGCTTGTAAATGGGTATGGAAGTGTGTGGGTGTGTTAGCCTAAACTGATGAAGAATTTACACAAAAGCTCAGAACCATCTGTATGTAAATGTATGTAAATGAGTAGAAGTGTAACTGTTGTCAGCTCTATAGTGCTGTATGACTTATCAAACCTTCTTTTGCTTTCAACTTTATGTTTGCGGCTTGCAACCACCTCTGAGACAATTCTTGTCTCCTGACTATGAGTCACAAAGATGGGCTGCTGGCTCTGATGACTTTATGTCCTCCTTTGTTTTTGGGGGTGTTATGGTAGTTTGGTACAGCCATGCTATGACAACCCACCCATCTCAAAGGCGAGACAGTTTATCAGTTTATGAATCAAAAGCATTATTTACAGTACCTGAAAACTAGGCGGGGAGTACCCATACAGTGTAGAGTTAAAGCAAGTCAGGTGAAAGCCACAAATGGAAAAGTCTCATTAGACAAAAACTCAATGTACAACATTCGTGTAAGAAGTAGCATGAACGCAGAGGGGATAAATTGCATCTAGTGTTTAATTTAATGTAGGTAATAAAAATGTTTTTATATCAGTTTGTGGATTTGTTTTATTTTAGCAACAAATACTGACTCTAACTCTTTTGGCCATGGCTGTGTGCAGCAATGCAATAGCTTTGGTTCAAACAACCAGGGGCACCAGCAGAAATTGCAAAAATGCAGATGTGGACCCCCACCATAGTCCAATTTAACCCTGTACAGTTGCTTTAACAACAACACCTAGAAATGTGCTATATTTTTTGTAAAAATAACCACTTAATGGGGCTGTATAAAGAAGTAAGAGGCAGTTTGCTGTAGATTGTGCAGCATGTATGGAGCAGTACTCTACAGACTATATGGAAATTGGAGGTTATACCCAAGTACACATTACAACCAATGAGAAGAAAACAGCCAAACTACTGTATTCACATTTTGCACTGTATTTGTTTGTCTTTCTTTATGCTCTGATATTTGATGTGTTGACTTAATGCTTCATAACAGCAGTTTCTTACCAAGTTGCTATTTTTTGCTAAAATTTCTATTTTTCAGGATATTATTGAGTTGTCACTCCTCAGTTTCTGTTTTGAGTTTTTGCGAATATGTTGGTGAAAGGGGTAAAAGCAACATTTTCTTTTAAAAGCACTTCAGCTGTCTTGCACCAACAAAGTGTTTTTACTCTACCACTGCATGTCAAAATTTACTCAGTCAAAAGTTTACATTTTTAGAACTTTCTCATGGCTGTGCTTTCTAAAAAATAAAACACAAAACTCTGAGGGACAGATAAGATATGTTGGATCTAACATCTTTAAGCTTCTTCACACCCACTCCTTCAATGAAACACCTGAGATCAAGGAGAAATGCACTGAATCATCTGTTCTCTTTCATCCTCGTCACACTATATCAGATCATTGTTTCAAAGAGACAAGTGCGTATGGATAAGGCTGCTTTGTGCTCAAGGACTCCCTACACACTTTAACTGAAAACACACAAAGGGCCACTTATCCTGTGCCTTGCAATTCATGACATATTTCAGAAGCAAGGGGGTAGGAATGAATTAACATTATGAACAGGACATTCTTTTGTGCATATGGCAACTCCACTTATTCCTCATATCTCTGCATGAACATATCAAATCTGTGTACCAAGACTCAAATATCAGTTTATGCCAAGTTAAATCAGACAACTTATATCTGATTATGTTAAGAACAATCATTTTAGCAGTTGTTTGAGCTTGGTGTAAAGGCGTTTTACATGCAGAATTTGAAGAACGATGAGATAGAATCTAAATCCCACTGTCAGAGCCTAGAGGTGGGTGCTGGGGTGGTGGGTGATAGAAAGCAAGAGTTTAGTGCTCAGTCCTAGCTCAACTACGAAACTGCTATGAGTATGTTCACAATCATTTATGTTCATAAAACCTGTCAGTTTTTATACACAGACAACCCCTCAGTGATTTTTCTCTGTGTCTGAGATACTCTGTTGGAGCTCCTGCCCCTTTAAGGCTCCCTTCCTCATGTGGGCCCTGTCTGCTTTGATTGGTTTGCAGGTCAGCTCTGCGGTAATTGGTGAATTCAGTGATGTTCAGTTCAACATTATCAAAAACTTGTTGGAGATGCTGGATTGACTCCCTCATCATTACTTCCCCTTTGACAAATATTTGGACTTCTTTGGCAGGAGCATGTGTCAGCTGCTGGATACAAGAGTGACAGCTGCACTTCTACAGGCACCTGGCACATTTTCCTGAACCAGCTTTCCTTGAAAGGTTGCGTCAGTATTTTTGAAGATGGGTTGCATAATGTACTTAACACTAGCCAGTAAAGTGGCTAAAGGGGCTCCCAGTGCTGCCCCTGTAAGGGGAACTAGCTGTGTCTGCAAATAGGGTGCACTGCTGTAAATGGGTATATATATTTTTTCCAATTATGTGAAATTAACATTAAAAAGAACCACAAACTGTGTTTGGTTCAACATATGATAGGGAAAAATTTCAGCTTGCTTTTTTCTCCAGGAACTCTCTGTGTTTTGCATTATCATGCAGCAACTGGCTAAGTGCTTGTCCACCTGTGCACATTAGAAAACAGAGCTTTATATTCTAACCTCTGATTCAGATCTAGAAGGTTCTTGGAGAATGAGCTTGCAAGTTACACAAATACACCTTCAGGTAACTCCAGATCTCATCTGCTCCTCAGTTTCCACAGAAGTTTATCTTCTCTCTCTTTCATGAAGGGAACACCATGAGTCCAGAGTGAAAGAACGTCACTGTCAGTTGAGTCAAAATCACTTGTATTTGGTTCAGTTTTTGGTTCTTCCACCTTTGTGTCTCTCTGATTCTAGAGAGCAAAACAGTAGATAAACCAAATTAATCTGTATGAGCGGAAGAACACATAGCCATTTGCTGCATCATAAAGTAGTGCCATGCACAAAGACTTTCTGGAGGAAAAATAAAGCACTGAATTTTTTGCCCGACCATGAATTTAACCCAACATAGTTTTGAGGGTTTTTTCTACGTGAAAATCACATAATTATGCAAAAATGAAGCTGAGTGAAAATTCAGCCAGGGAGACAATTAATTCTGTCACCTTATTAATATATCACCATGCCTACCTGCACATGTGATGTAAATCATTTGCTGATAAGAGGTGTACACTCACTGAAGCACTGAGCCAACCAGATTCTGCCACCACCCATCTGGCCAATCATCCTGGTGCTGTCGTCTTTGAAATCATGTCTTTGCTCCCCCACAGTCAGTGTGGTGGTGTCATGCTGTGTGGTCTTGGCAACCACACAGCAGCCAGAATTCTGGTCCCTCACTTCAGCAGCACCTCAATCCAGTACATCAGGGCCCCAGCAAGCTGCTCAGAAGTCCACCACTGATTTTATCCTATATTTCTCACCACCAGCAGTGTCTAGACTCCAAGGGGGTATCCTATCAACCACCCTCAGTATTACTGAAGTACAACAAGACATCACGATGGTTGCCAAAGAGGTTCTAACCAGATACTTTGCACATTTTCAATCATACCAACATGTATGATAAATAATTGTCCACTCAAATTTGGTCTCTTCAGATTGAAATAACAGTACCCACAAACAGAAGTGTATCTTGTCAGCAGACTCTACTAGTTCTACTTAAAGTTATGCTGGGAGCCCTCTCAGCCACTTAACTATTGTCTAAAACCTCATATGCTTCAACAATACAGAACAATCCATTTCACCTTTGTAAAGAGAAAAGGACTTACCTTCATAAAAATTGTATTAAAACTTTTTGGCTCTGTCAAAAGCAGTCATGAATAAAAATGTAATCCTCATGATCAAGTGAGCACCCATTCCTCTACTGAACCACAGCTCTCCATCAGAGCACTAACCCTCTCTTTAGTGTTAAAATATGTAGGGGTAACCTGAATGCTGTGTCCTTGTTTGGCAGCAGGGGGACTGGGCAAAAATCCCCCAGGTTAATCTGTCTAATAGTAACAATCCTGCTGCTGTCACAACTAGACTGAGACAGACACTCGCAGGCTCAAATGACTTTGTTTTGTCCCTGTCTGAGAAAGCCTCACTGATTGGGACTGTGTGTGTGTACGTCTCAAAAAAGAGCCACAGACATTGATTTGTGTTTTGGTGGAACAGATCAAATTGTCCCCTCATGCTCGTATCCACTTTTCCATAGCAGAGGGTGCACGCATGTGATGAGAGTGTGTCTATGTCTGCGTGTGAGCCTTCTGCGTGTCTGCTCTTACACAACATGGCAGCCTGATTCTGGGGCCAAACCCTGTCATTTTGCGGCTGTCACATTCTGTTAAGTGGAGCTCAGGCTCCCTCTTTAATTCCCCACATTCCCTTGTCGCCTCCAACGTCAATCCAGACGCTCATAAACAGCATCCCTCAAAATGGCATCCGATTCATTACACACAGCTACTCACAAAGATGAGAGAATACCAGCACCTCTTCCCACACGCAAATCACACTCGCTACTGGTGTCGTGCCAAGAGATATGCTTAATTTCCTGTCTTTTTAATATTTGGTATGCTGCTTTGTGCCAGCCCTCTGTGTGTGCTCTATGGTGGTAAAATATCAGTGTGTTGATAAAACTTGTGATCTCACTGATTAAGGTGAACAGCTAATATTAAATGTTAAGTTGGTACTTGTTTTAGCACTTGATACACTGTAAGCATCATATTTTGAAAACTGAGATATTAGTCACAGTGTTTACGTATCTAAATTCTGCCCTACTATGTTACAATGATACAATATCATTTAGCAGATACTTTTGTCCAGCAACACACATCTGAGTGAAAGTACAACACAAGCAAGAATCTAAATTTGAGGAAACATTATTAGTGAGTGCAGCAAACCGCCAACTTTTTGGACACAGGTGCTGGCACCTATCAGATAGCCTCTCCTCACCTTTTAATGCGCTGCGAGCCAGGCACAGTGACAATTTCAATCTTCTCCTCCCTCAGTAGGCTGGTAGAGGCAGCCAATTGCCTCCTCTCACAGGAGACTTCCACACCCCCTGCCCGTCGCAGGTGGTCGTTGAGACCCCAGACCAGGGGAGACAGCAGTGTGCAGCCAGGCGGTCTCCCCACTCCAGCGCACTCTGCTGCTCTCCCTGCTGATACGGCACATGCAGTTCAGCCTCTCTCCGTCATAAGTCCTGGAATGTCTCCTCCATGAGGTCAAAGTGGCATCCATGGCATAAGGCTATGTTGAGTAGTGCGCAACATGTGACAAAAAATGCACTGACAGATGACGCAGGTCTGTAGAAGTACACCGCAGCTTCCTCTTTGGGCTTCTGTACCTTCTTGGTCAACTTGCTGCCGCACCTACAATGCTCTGCAGCACTGTGGAGGAGGGAGAAGGGCTCAGTTTTGGAACAGCAAAAAAAAAGCAATTAACAACACATACTCTTGGGTGGATGTGCTTGGTTGCTTTCCTTTAATCAGCTTAGATAGTTGTTGTATCTAGCCTCCTCTGCGTCTGACGCTCCTTGGGGCCCCATCAGCGCAGCCCGGCTCAAGTCCGCTTCAGTCCTCCCGACTTGAACCAGCAGCTCATAGTACGTTGTCTCAGTCTCTGCTTTGGTCCTCAAGGCCAGCATCCATGCCCAGCTCCCTCTGTTTGTGTCCACTCTCTGTCTCTCTTTGTTTTTCCTGCCCATTCTGCATGTCACAATTGTATTTCAGAATGAGCTCAGTCTCCTTCTGTCCAAGCAAACATAACTAAAATATGTGCTTGTTCTTATTTTAACCAAGCAATTAACAGGAAACCTTGTTAAGTCACCCCAATATGGTCATCATCACTAGAATCATCATCAATTTCTCATTTCATTGACATCAACATGATATTAAGCAACATACTCAGTGCTGAGTTGATAATAAAGGGCTGGGTCTTAGACCTTCTAACTTTTCCTACCAGAGAAGAAGAGTCAGACTAAGTGCAGAAGTGTTGACTTAAAGCTATGGTTTACGATTTGGAAGCTTGGTAC